>CM053559.1:60175963-60398591 GCA_028646485.1 Cryptoprocta ferox | reverse complement strand
ATCCCCACCATTTGGGGACCATGCACAGCATGCAACCCCCAATTCCTATTTCATTTTTTACACCTCCCCTTCACTGACATTTTTCAACCAAGCTGGACAAATTGGGATCTCCCAGCTATGCCCTACCCTTTCCTGCCTCCATTGTTTGGGAGAAAATTTCAACTTGCCTGCTATTAAAACTCTTTTTCCATGTCTTCATCCCAGGTATCACCTCTCTCAGGAAGCCTTCCCAGTTTTCTCCAGTGGATCCAATCTGTCAATCCTTTGATTCTCTCTAAAATTTTTTGGCCTAGTAGTTATATTTGATCACTTTCTTACTAAAGTTTCTAATGAAACTTTCCGTAATAGTGCAGTGCCTCTTAAGGTGCGGTCAGTATCACTCATATTAGAACCCCCAGGATCCACTCAAAATCTATTGGCCCAGGATCTGTAGGGACTCAGGAATATGCATGTTTAATAAGCTTTCTAGTGATTCCATGCCACTGCCAAATTTTGAGGATCATGGTGGAAGGGGCTCCCCTACCTTTTGGTATCATGAAGATTTTCATATGTATTTGAAAGTAGAGGGGATAAAATAATGTATCTTCATGAACCTGCCACTCTAGTTTAACAATGATTGAAACAGGCTAATTATGCTTCACCTACAACCTCCCCCACTTTCTCCAACACTCCTTGGATTGTTTTAAGAAAATCTGTCATTACAGCATTTCATCTATAAACTATAGATGAAATATATATATTCATCTATATATCTATATCTATATATATATAGTTATATATCTATAAACTATAGATGAAACTATAAACTATAAGGACTATTTTATTTTACATCATCATCGCCACAGCATTACTACTCCTGAAAAATCCCGAATTCCTCCTTGTGGTAGGCAGAATAATCCCCCCAACCCCCGTGGTGTTCACAGCCTAATCCCCGAAACTGAGTAGTTGGCATAAGGGACTTTACACATGTAATTAAGGTAAGGGACCTAAAGATACAGAGACTGTGTTGGATTATTTGGGTGGGCCCAGTTGGGTCACATGAGCCCTTAAAAGCAGACAACTGTCTCTGGCAGGAAGAGGAGGAGGAGGATGGCAAAAGAGAGATGCAGAAGGAGAGTTTCAAGAGGCTCCGTGTGTGAGGAGAGCAGGGTGAGTGGCTGCTGGCTCTGAGATGGGGAGGTCATGAGCAAGGGTGGGAAAAGGGCCTGAAAGAGCCGAGGATGGCCTCTGGCTGACAGCCAGCCAGGAGATGGGGATCAATCCCCCAGCCGTCAGAAACTGGATTCAGCCAACAACTCGGATAGCTTGCAACCCGGTTTTCCTCAGAGCCTTCAGAAAGGAACACACCCCTGGTTTTGCGTTGCTTTTTGCCTTGTGAGGCTCTCAGCACACCAGCTGGGCTGTGCTGTACCCCAACTTCTGACCTACACAGTTATGAGGTAAAAGAGGGCACTGCTTTGAGCTGCTACATTTGTGGTAATTTGGGAGATACCTTATGACCGGTTGTCTCTTCTTTTGTGGTATAGGGCTGATCCCCCCAATGTATAATTAATTCCCCCTCAGCTGTTTTATCTGGTGATTTTCTCAGTCATTGATGGTTATCACAAAACTATTTCTTCATTAGTGGTGACAGAGTGGTGATATTCTGAATCTATCATTCCTTTCTCATTTATTTGACGGGCTCTTCTGAAACACACCCCACTCTTTGGTTAATCCAAGGTGCAGTTCATATAGGAAAGTCAGAATAGCTGCTCTGAAAAGGCTTTAAAGATGTATAGGTTCGGGTTCTAATCCTGCATCTGCTGTGTTGTGGCTACTTTCCCTCGAGCAAATTATTGTACATCTTTGAGCCTCAGGTTCCTGCTTTTAAAACGGAGACAGCATTGCAGGGTTGTTACAAGAATTCAGTAAATGAATTGTGTAAAAGCACGGTGCCTGCTGCAGAAAGTGCTCATCAAATGTCTGTAACACAATAAAGTTTTGGGTCTGGGCGCCCATGGGGATCTTAAGCCGATGGAGCACAGGCTCAGCTCACTGTCAGAGTCTGCCTCTGGAATATTCCATGTGCCTCCTTTGAGAGGGGACTTTGCTCCTGATGGGTTTGCTGCTCTGAGGGGTAGACTTCCTCCCTGGGCTGCTGGAGTCTCTGGTGGCCCCTCAGAGCTGCAGCTGTGACAAGACAGGCTCGCCCCCGCTTCTCAGGGGCGGCCCCACAGTTTCTTGTGCACACCTCCCCAGGGCCCACAGTTTGCAGCTGGGTTTTGTTTCACTGCGAGTATTTCCAGCCGGAAGCAGTGAGGGCAAGTACAGGTGGCAGAGTTAGGAGAGGGTAGCCTGATTCTCCTCCCTTGTCAGCCATCAGCTGGCTGTGTGACCAACCAGTGGAGCGCGGCTGTGACCTGAAGGAGGTCCTTGAGGCCCGTTCCAGATCTAATCTCCTTTCTCATCCAAGTGCAGCAAGCTCAGCAAGCAGGGCCAGAGAGTTCTAACTTCCCACGGCTAGCACCAGTAGAATGTTTCACAATCTCTAAACTCCAAACAGGAGTTGCTGTCCCTCCAGCCCGGCTGGGCTGAGTGACCGCCTCTCTAACTGGCTGTGACCCTCTCAGGCCGGTTCTACATAATCAGAATAAATTGGAGGCTAAAATATTTGTCTGGACAATTCTGATCACAAAACTCCCCTTCCTTTGATCTTTCAGTCAAAACAAGGTATTCTCCCTGAATTCTGACAATATTAACCTTGAGCCACGCTTGTTTGGCTGGGTCGGCAGGATTCTCCAGGCTCATTAAGGCCCTTTCTCAGCTGCTCTGCTCCAGCAAGGCCCTGGGCTTTGTGCTTTGCTTCCATAATGCAAATAGTTATTGGCAAGTGTGGAGTTGGGCCTGGAAACCCAGACTCTGGTGGTGCCAAGCTGCTACCTGCCTTTTGTCTGCACATTCAGGAGACAGGTCGAGCCCCTACAGAGGGACAGCTGGATAGTGGGGGTGCCAAGGGGAGGCACAGGTACCAGAGCAACGGCACTTTTTTGGGAGAGATTATGGAGATCAAACAATCTTTCATTCCATTTTCCTGCAGAAAGCATTCGTCAAGAGTTTCAGCGATTAGCTCCCTTAGGTGAGTCATTGGTCCCAGCTGATTGTGCGAACTAAGCATGGACTGCCCACCTTCTTCCCTGCCCTTTTCCTTGGACTAAGTAGGGAATCCTTCAAAGTTATGATTGTAAAATTGGGGGCATGGCTATATGCTGCATAGTGTCTCCTGTTTCTTTCGTTTTTTAAAAAAAGTTTTTAATGTTTATTTTTGAGACAGACAGAGTGCAGACGGGGGAGGGGCAGAGAGAGAAAGAGACACAGAATCTGAAGCAGGCTCCAGGCTCTGAGCTGTCAGCACAGAGCCCAACGCAGGGCTCGAACTCATGAACTGCGAGATCATGACCTGAGCTGAAGTCGGACGCTTAACCGACTGAACCACCCAGGAGCCCCAAATGTCTCCTGATTCTACCACAGGCAGTGAAAGAGCTTTGAAATCCAATACATTGGATTTTTATTATGAGTGTTGCTTTTTAGACCACTTCATTTCTCAGGGTGGTTGGAAAGGACGTTACTGTATTTTGTCTGCCAAGAATCCTCTCATTTGTCCTGGTTGCATGGCCCTGCAATGCATGGGGCTGCTAATTACTGAAACTACCTCCACCTCGCCCTCATTCCACCTTGAGGGTGAGCACATGACCCAGGCAGTCCAACTGTAGTATTTATTGAGTGCATAAAGTATTATTTGTTGCATTAATGTAAGGAATGTTCTAATTCTTAGCCTTAACATTTGCTTCTCAAAGTGGGTCATGGATGCTATTGGATATGCATCGTAGTAGGCGAGGGGCCCCAGCAGCCACAGAATAAATAATCATGCAGCTCTTCTTAGTTTATCATTTAAGTGAATTCAATGTATTTTTCTATTAAAAGACAATGGCTGTATTGTCTATATCAAATGACTCTTTACGATGGAAGACAGGAATTCAAAGGAAGTCCTTGCATGTGGATGGATGGTGTCCTTCTCCATTCAGGGTGCCCTGCGGACAGAGGATGAACAGCGCAGGCCTGACAGCAGGAGGTGGTGGCTCTAGCCTGCCTCTGTGGAGCTTGCATATGCCATTTAGCCTCTCTCATTGTTTTTTCTCATCCAAAAAGTGAGTTTGTCTTCAAAAGTTTCTCGGAGTCTAACATCCCTTCTTTGCTTTGTGAGTTAGTGAATTGCTTGTCAGTAGAAGTGTTAAAAAGGGATTGAATTGATTAATTTATTAGTTACAGCATGTCACTAGTTTAATTTTAGGTCCAATTCTGTGATTCTACTCTGAACCTTAGCCATGTATAGTGCAATTATTTATGATGGAGATGGACATTTTTTAGAAGGATGGTGTACCTAGATTTTTATAGTAGTATCTATTTGTTGATGTTAATACCTATCATATCTATCATGATACTAACATCATGAATATATATCATAATACTATATCATTGTTGCTGTATCATAAAGTCAATAATCAAATAGTGATTTAAATATTTTAATACTTAATCATATGGGTATATATGGCAATGTGCTTAAAGCAAAAAGAAAGTAAGAAAGTTGGCTGGGCATAAACCAAAGCAGGGAAGCCCTTTGGGCATTTGTAGGGAGAAGATGAGGGTTTCTTTTCTTTTTTTTTTTTTTTAACATGCAGAGTTAATATAAAGCTTTGCCTGGCAGAGCTGGAAGAGGGCTGTGACAGAGACATTTAATGCTTGCTAAATGTCCATGGATTCTCTGTACTTCCCAGCCTCCCCTGAGAGTGGCAGGGCCACATGACAAGTTCTAGCCAATGACTGAGCGGAAGTGGTGTGGGCATCACTTCCAAGCTGAGGTGGAAACAAAGCTCCGGAGAGACCCCCTAGCCGTCTTCAACCCCCTGCTGCTGAGACTGTGGAAGTTGTGTTTTGGGATGGTGGAGCCATAAGATGGGAACCACCAGGATCTTTAAGACAGTGCTAAAGGAAGCTGCTAGAGCCATGGGCCAGGCTGACTTTGAATTAAGCTATTGTGTTAAGTCCTTGCGCTTTTGGGGTTGGTTATTACCAAAGTATAGCTTAGTCTGTCCTGTCTGATTCATGAACTGATATTTATAGTTCTTTAGATATTAAAATGCAAACCTGATGATGCCACCTCTTGCCTGAAAGCCACCAATGGCTGCCTGAGCTCTTAGGACAATATCACCATCCTTTCCATGAAGCTGCCCACCGCCAGGCCTTCTCCTGCGCACTCCTGTTGGTGGCCTCTTCACCTGGCCAGCTCTACTTCATGCCACTCCCCATGGGAAGCCTAGGGGAGGCCTGCCCTCACCCTTACCCCCAATTGGCTTCCTCTGACCCACTCAATAAGTATTTTCTACTTCTCATCCAGAGGCTTGTTCTCATTGTGAGTGATTATCTGTGCAAATATTGCCTTATATTTTTCCTACTGTGGAGAACAGAGGCTAAAGCTGCCTACTCACTACTGTATCCTAAGTGTCAGGCCCAAGGCTTGGCACAGGCCAACATTTGAGCAAGTAGTTGCAGAGTCAAGAACTGTGAGAATGTTTCTGCACAAGTCTGGAGGACCACCTTTCTGCTGTGAGGGGCAGTTTTGGGGCAGCAGGCCAGAGGCAAAGCCCTTTATGCTACATAATACTGACATTACCAACAACAGTGATAATAGTAACTGATAAGTTTTTGAACGCTTGGCTCAAGGCTCAGAGCTTTCATATGAGATGAAATCACTGGGGCATAGAGATCTTAAGTTCACATGGCTAGTAAGTGGTGGAACGAACACCCTAACACTCCTAAAGATGTTCCCTCTTGGTTCTGAGCCTGGATCTGAGAGGACCTCTGCATGGTCCCACATCTATTCTCTTTGGCAGGAGGAGAGACACCTTGGGAGTGATACACAGAAGGAGTACCAGGCTGCAGTGTGGCAGGGGGATGGACAGGAGGGCCGGCCTTCCTGAGGCCCTGGAGATCTTAGGACACTGCGGGATGCTCAGTGAGGGTAGCTTGGGAGGGACATAGGGCTTCACCCCTGTTGTCATTTAAGGGTGTGTGAAATGGACATAGAAGGCATTCGAGATGACTTTTTCATTACAAAGATTGTCTTTGGTGACTTGGAAAAAGGTTTAGTCCAGCACCGAACATGATTTTTCTTTTCTCCTAATTAATTTATTTTCTGCCAAAGAAATTGACCGTGTCCCTTTAAGCAGCACCAACCCTAGAGCAAGGTGCCCCTGGAGGGAACCATGGGATCAATTTTTCAGCCAGGGACTGTGCAGCTTGGCAATACAGGCTTAGGGCTTTTAATTTGCTTATACATAGAGTGGCTTGAGCTCTATACATCACCAAATCAATGCAAATCAGTTTACTTGAAGCTGGTTCAATTTTAAAAGAATTTCATTAACCAGCAATAAAAGGCCTGGTTTAATATGATTACTATAGGATCCCAAGCTCATCAGGAAGGATTCCTTTTCTATAATGATCTTAACATTTATATTATGGCATTTTCTAAGAAAATAAAAAAGGGAAGCAAAAAAAGCATACTAGTGGGAGACGCTGAAAATAATGCTTTTCTTTAGGAATTCACCATTACACAAACTTCTTTTCCCAAATGGCAAGGACCTCGGGAAGGAAACATGTTTATTTAAACCCTCATGTTGGATGTCTGTAGACACACGCCCCTAGACACATGTTCATTGCATTATCTAATCCTCACAGAACTGTAACCACTCCAAGGAGGAAGAGGGCTTAGTGGTATTTAATACAATCACTTAATTTTACTGAAGAAACTGACGCCCAGAGACTGTAAATGGTGATCAAAGGTCAACCATCTGGTTAGCAGAGATGAGGGCCTGGAGATCAGGTCTTTGCTCTCCTCTCTGAAACTCTCCACTGGTGGCAAAACCTGGAAACCCTTACCCCATTCACAGTGGGTGATGAGCAGCAGAGTGGGAAATCACCTCCCTGGAGGTACTTTCCATAAAAGGGAAGGGAATCTTGCAATTTTCAACAACATGGATGAGCCTTGAGGACATCATGTTAAATGAAATAACAATCACAGAAGGACAAATACTGCAAGATTCCTCTTACATGAAGGTTTTCAGAGTAATCAGATTAATAGAATCCAGGAGTGGATGGATGGTGGTCGCCAGGGGCGAGGAGGACGGGAAATGAGGAGTTGATAGTCGTCCGGCATAAAGTTTCAGTGAAGCACATAGAATAAGCTCTGGAATTCTGCTTACAACATTGTACCTACAGATGACAGTACTGTATTGTGCCCTTAAACCTGTAAGAAAGGAAATCTTGTGTTAGGCATTCTTACCACAATAAAATAACATTTAAAATGTAAGGATCCATTTGGAAGTAAGGCATTTATATTTTTACAATGTGAAGCTGGCAACACCTTTGGTGGCTTGGAAAATTGTTTAATCCAGCACTGATCATAGATTTTCTTTTCTCCTAATTAATTTACTTTCTGCCAAAGAAATTGAATGTGTCCTTTAAACAGCACAATTCTCAAAGCAAGGTGTCCCTGGAGGGAAGTGTTAAGGAGGGAAGTTCTATTTCATCTCACCAAGATTTCACCCCTGTGCCCACCCCTCACACTAACCCCATATTCTCCTGGAGGAGTGTTAATCCTAATTTGTAGGAAGCTGTTCCTTCTGTGCCCTGGTTGGCTACTGGGTGGGGTTAGTGGCTTTAAAGACCAGCATCCCATCACCAGGCTCCCCCATGTCCTAGGTCTTGGTGCCGTGTAGTAAGCCCACCTGCATTCTCTGGGTCAGGTCCAGCCACTTCTGCTTCTATTCTTCCTCCTCTGCTGACCATATAACTTGGTAGGAAGGGCAGCCTGGGTCTGCTCTGCAGCCCACTCACCCTAGAGTCAGAGGACAGAGAATGGAAACCCAAGGAAGGAACTTGAGCCTCAGCACCAAGTTCTGATTCAGCTTCCACCAAAGAGCCTACATTAGGGGATATCAAGATGTTGCCCAGCTACTCAAAAAGCAGTTCTTTTGTTTTATATCTGGTTGGAAACATAAAGACGAGAAGGAGTGAGAAGCAGAACAGGGAACGACTGTTCCTAGGTTTTCTGATGTTAATCTAAGGCCACAAACCCTTGTCTAAAGGGGCCCGGAAGTGTTAGAGAATTCAGAATTCTTTTGTAGTCACTAGGCTAGGAAGTTGGTCTTAACATGTGGTCAAGGTTAAAAATCGGTGTGTCCGGAAATAGGGAAGGTTTAATTTATATTGGGATGATGTAGGATTTTGCAGGACATGTGGACTGGCTCCTTTCAAATACTTCAATACAGATCTAGACAGCTGAAGTCTTGGCCACTGATGAGCAGATGGGATTCGGGTTGGGCAGGCTCCCAGGGCAACCTGTGCCACCTGCTAACACCACCTTTCCCACGTGACAGAGTGATGGTTACAACCATGGGCTTGGGAGATGTTCAGCTAGTTTGACTCCTGCTCACTTCTTATTAAAGTTGAGGCTTTGGGAGAGACACCTAATAGTCTAATGCTTGGTGGCAATCTTAGAAATCGAGTTATCCAATCATACACATTGTGGATGAGCCTGGCCATTGTTACTGTTCGGTCACCCTGCTAGGGCATGAGATCCTCATGGGTAACATGGTGGTATCCCATTCATCTTTGCACCCTAGATTCCTATTTTGAGCCGAGAACATAGCGTATGCTCAGTAAAGGCTTTCTGAAGGTGGGGATAGATGGATAAAGAGGACTGGTAATCTGCAAAACAGTTGCTCCTCATGTGTACTTGGAAGGTGTATGGGGCCGATGGGTCTCTATTCACCCCCAGGCCTCTCCTCCATTCTGCTCTGGTTTGCTCAGCACTCTCATCCCTTGGGCTTCCCTCACCCTCTGGCTTCTGGTTGGGTTTGGCCAATGGCAGGCACTCCTAGGAGACAGGAGAGTGGAAAAGAGTGAGGTTAGGGTGTTTCTTTCTGCCCCTGCCTTGCTTTGCTGTCTGTCAGTTCTGTGGCTATGGACCTCAACTCCTGTCCGGGAAGCCCCTTCTCACCAGCTGTCAGTAACATTGTCCCTCCAGACCGGGATTAAACATGGTGTCTTGCCATTGCTTGTCCCTGGCTGCCTCAGAATCCATTTGGGGGTCCCTTTGCCCTGCCCACACCTCTTCAGTCAAAACCCCCTACATGGAATTGTCTCTTCTGCCAGGGCCCTGACTAACATTCCTGCAAGCAGTTCTTTTAAGAGCATCAGCATACATAAAGAGCTTATCTATATCAGTTCATGGCAGGCTTTTAAGAAAAGAAAGTAACCACTGGAAGGATAGGTTGGGTTCTGCTGAGTTAACTTGAAATTTTAGTAATTGTGTTTTGTTATTCACAGAGGAAGAAGGGAGAGGGCGTTTACAGTGTGCACAGCACAAGATTGAGGCAGCAACATGCCCATTTTACAGATGAGGACAATGAAGCTTTACAAATCCACCTGTCCTGTCCCAGGTTGGCTCCTAGCCTCTGGCAGACAGGCCAAGATGGCATTCCATCTGTTGCTTATGGTTTGTGAGTAGAAAGAAAACCCAATAGGATACTTTGTTGAAAGGCCAGTTGGGCCAGAAGTAGCAGATTTGGCTCTTTAGGGGTGGAACATATTTTTCTTGAGCTCCACTGGACATTTCTGGCCATGGTAACATTCTGTTCTGGCAAGGGCTTCTTAAACTCTTCAGGTAAGAATGAATTTTCCCCGAGACCACCAAGAAGTGTGGAAGAGGACGGCCTCTTTTTTCTGCACGAACGCTCTGGAAGGGTCGGGGACGCCAGCAGCATTCCAAAATACAAGGCAAAAAGATGTCGGTGTCTGGGAGCTTAGCCTCAAGCAGCAGTGGAAGCCGCAGAAAACAGGGTCTGATTTAGAGCAGATGTGAGAGGCTGCCAGGGGCCATCTGTCCTCAGCTCATTCAGCCCTTCTGTTGTGTCTGCCTCTGTTTGCCGCCTCAGCCCCAGTGGCCTGGGCTAGCGCCGCTCTATTTTTAGTTCACATTTCACCTTTCTGTCTGTGAGGTGCTTTTCCCAGCTTAGGAAAACACACTGCAGCCACCGGCACAGGCCCCTGTGACCTCAGTGGAGGGGAGAGGCTCCCACTTGGAGCCAAGCAGGGCTCCTTCTGGGGGTCTCGGAGGAAGGCTCTCATGGCCCGTGAATTCTTCAAGGTTGCTTAGTGGCATCAGTTGTCTTGAGACTCCAGGACTCTATCCTGCCCTCAAAGGAGAGCACAGGGTGAGGGGCCCCTGGATTGAATAAGTGACAGCCCAGGCTCAGTGGAGGAAGGCAGCTGGAGGTTTTCTGGCTCCTTGTGCAGGATCTATATGGGGCCCTTAAAAGTGCAGCTCCCTCACGTCTTCTTCATTCTTGTTTTTTTAAAAATTAATGTTTATTTGTTTATTTTGAGAGAGAGAGAGAGAGAGAGAGAGAGGTGGGGTAGAGGGTGTGGAGAGAGAGAATCCCAAACAGGTTCTGCGCTGTCAGCACAAAGCCTGATGTGGGGCACAACCCCACTAACTGTGAGATCATGACCTGGGCTGAAATCAAGAGTTGGATGCTCAATTGACTGAGCCACCCAGGTGCCCCACATCATCTTCATTCCTGATGTTCTCAATCGGGAGAGGGGAGGGAAACATAGGCATTACATTTCTCTTATTTATTGTTGTTAGTGGTAATAATATATGCTAATTACAAAAAGTTTTGGAAATATAGAAATATAGAAAAAGAATTTAACCCATTTGCTACTACCTTAGGGACAATCACTGTTAATGCATTAGTATACTTACTTCTAATTCTTTTGAATTATGTATTATTTTTACGTAGTTATAATAGGATGGTAAATACAAAATTGCACATAATAGTTGTTAAAAGCCTGTTTTCAACCCCTGATTATAGAGATAAAGGCATATTGTATGCCTTAATTGTATATACAATTTAGAAAATGTATTAAAAGTAAAAAAGAAGGGGCGCCTGGGTGACTCAGTCGGTTAGGCGTCCAACTTCGACTCAGGCCATGATCTCACGGTTCGTGGGTTCAAGCCCCGCATTGGGCTCTGTGCTGACAGCTCAGAGCCTGGAGCCTGTTTCAGATTCTGTGTCTCCCTCTCTCTCTGCTCCTCCCCTGCTCATTCTCTCTCTCTCTCTATCCCTCTCTCTCTCTCTCTCTCTCTCTCTGTCTCTCTCAAAAATAAATAAACATTAAAAAATTTAAAAAAAAGTAAAAGAGAAAAAGATTTCCAATATCTTACCATCTGTGGATAATCTCTGTTAATTTATTGGCATATGTCCTGACAGCCTTTTTTTCCCTATGTATTTTAAAATATAATCAAGATCATTTTGCCTATTTGATTTTTAAGCATACTCAATACAGGCAATTCATAGGTTCCAGAAGGAAGATGATATCTGTTCTAGATGTTTTTCTATTAGAAAGAGCAGTGATTTGGTTGCTTAAACAAACAACTTTTAAAGATGCAAAATGACTTCAGTTCTCAGGCCATAAGCATCAGGTCATCTGTCGTGCTACACAAAGCTGCTCTAAGCGTTTATTTGAACAGTTCTCCTGACAAAGTGTTCAAGTGTGTAAAATGCTTTAGTGTTGTTAGCAAGTGCTAGAACGGAATGGCACCCACGGTCATCGAATGCAATAAACATTCCGAACAAAGTGAAGGATTGTAGCATCAGAAACACAATTCCTGTTAATGGAAAGAAGAGGGACCTTCAGCAGGGCCAAGTTCATGCTCGTTTTCAGAATCTACCTACGACGCATCATCCAAATGGCTGCCTGGGTTTGGTATCCAAACTAAGTAGAGGAAAATGAAGTTGATTCAGTTAATCTCTTGGTTAGTGTATGGTATGTCTCCAACCATTGTACTCAGTAAGGATCCACAGACAGTGTATAACTGGAATGCCTTTGGTCTGCCTTTTCGCGTGTAAGATGGCTGGTGTGGGTTTTACACTCTTGACTCAGCAGCTTTCCCTCCTCAGAACTTTGGAGGGAAATTTTATATTCTGGCCTCCAGTATTGCAGAGCTGCCTGAGGCCAGCCTGGTCTTTATTCCTTCGCGTGTAACATGTTCACAGGACTTTTTTCTTTACTTTCTTATTTTTTTGAAACTTTCTCTATTGTTGAAATTAAAATATTTTCCCAAAAATATATAGGCATGCTCCTATTTTCATTGCTGTAGACTAGAATGTGGTGACCCTTTCATTCTGAACAACGAAGCAGCTAATTTCTCCCAGGGAGTCTTTAAAAGCTGCTCCTTAATGAAAACGTTGCCGTAATCTTGATCTGCCTTCCATGTCGACGACGGTGTTGATTATCCATTTTCTGTCCTCTGTATTTCTCATCTGTTTTTCCCTTTTCACCTTTCTGTCCTGGTTGCCTCTGGGGGAGTTTCTCAGGTTCGCTGTTCACATAGTGGTCCTGTTGTCTGTGGTGCCGATTTCACTCTCAGCCGCCTGCAATGACGATTTTAATTCTGTCATCGCAATCTGGGTCTCTGTTCTTTCCTCTATTATCTTTCTGTTTAGTTCTCATCTTACTGTCTCTTTATCTCAGCCTATGTCTTCCTCATTTACAGACAGACACTGTACTCAGATCAAGCACTCACTGGAAAATTTCCTTTTGTTCCGGTAGGAGATTCTTTTTAGAGGTACGCTTTTCCTCTTCGTGTTCTATGTGACCTCTCCTTTCCCTTGGTCTCAACTATTTTTTATTGTTTCCCATAATCTGTGTTCACATGTACTCAGCCTTAGTCACAGGAAAATCTAGCTAGACTCTGTGTTTTGCATAAAACATGCGGCATGCATTTGCCTTGAGGTAGATTTCTGTTCCTTTGGGTGTGAAGTCTCTTTACCTCATCTACACCCAGTGGGCAACTGATGGACACTCTTAGCAGGCCAGATCCCAGTATCTCGATTCAAGAGGGCTCGGCCACTGTCAGCCTTAGTTTTTGGTAGGACTGTCAGTTCTCACCTTCTCCTGTATTCCCACACAATTCAGGAGAAATTGAGGGAGGCTGTGTAATATGTCCTTAGTATGGAAATTATTTAAGGCAGGAGAAGCTATTACGTGCCTAAGTCTTTGGGAGGTGATGCATGTACATGATCTCACTGAGTTCTTCCAAGTTCCATCTGAGGTCAGTTTGATTATCTCTCTTTTACAGATAAAGAAATATATTTCACCTTAAGATGAGGTGTCAGGAAGGAGTACCCAGCTTTTTGACCTGTAGCAAAATCACAAATGAAATGTCTCACAACTCAAAAGATACTTGGCAAAAAAAAAAAAAAAAAAAAAGAATCTAAACTGATCCTTCATTATAAGGCAGTTTTATAGGAAAATAAGAAGACGTTTTCACCAATTAATTGTCTAGAAACAGAAAAAAGTACAAAATGAACTGTGGGCTAAGTAACACAGCTATTACAGATGGTAAGATAGGAATTCCTTTTAATCTAGATTTAACAGAGCCCTTTAGTCCTTTAAAGAAAATTAAATTAGTGTAATGGAAAAAAAAATTAGAGTTCAAAGTCAGATCTATTGTGCAGATGCCTGGCCTTTCTAATGCAGTCGCATGACATACTTTTTAAGGATGATGATGATGATGATGATGATGGTGATCAGCGTTTAGAGCCAGACACCTGAGAGATATGTATACCATTTCTAACAGAAATTTTCAGTATATTTTCTCTTAGCCCCATGGTTCAGTACTGAGGCTGGGCTGTGATTCAAATACTGGGAGATTCTGAGTCAGGCCCTATAACCTGGGCTGCAAGGGAAGACTCTAGGAAAGCTGAGCCAGCAGCAAGACTCTGCTAATGTGAGATAATGCACTCTGGGGCCTCTCCTCCCAGGAGCAGGTTGAAGGCCCGGCTCTCTCAAAGTCACAAGCAGCACCACACTTGTCCCCAAAGACCTGCCGTGCAAGCTGTTTGGCATCCGTGCCCAGATGCTGAGGGGTTGTGGGTTCAGGGTTTTCACGCAACCCTGCGGGCGCTGGCTGCGTGAACTCCCTGACGGGAAGTGCTAATGCAGCATGGCAGGGAAGGGAGCTGGGGCCTCCTTTTATCAGGGGTTGCACCCTGAAAGCTGCTGGCTGCCCTGGGGAAGATGTATGAGGTCAAGGTAAGAAGATACTTATTAGGCGTCAGGGGATGGGCAGAAAATTGGATTTCTACTGGCAAAGCAGCTATTTATAAAAAATGTAAAGGCTTTGTGTTTTCTTTGTATATGTTTTCTGGTCTCCAGGCAGGAGAAAATTGCACAGGCCATTCTGCACAGCAAGGAGGATCATCTCTTTGGGCCCCCTCTCACCTTACCATCTTCCTCCTTAATGGGAAAAACCCTCATCAAAGCACAGCTAGATTTGGGTTTCCTGGAAGGATGATTTCCCTTCCTGGAAAGTGTTGGCGACCGATTTTTCCCATGTGTATAGATGCTGGGGTCTGACAGTCAATTTTACTATGTAGTTATTGGAGCTTAGGAAGGAATAGACTTCATTTGACTGTACATTATTTAGCATTCATCATACTATGATAAAAGTTGATATTCATTTACTTCATCTGGTAAAAGCATTAACCATTCGTGATGCTGTGTATAGAAATTAAAATAACAGGGGCCCCTGGGTCTCTCAGTTGGTTAAGCATTTGACTCTCAATTTCGGCTCAGGTCATGATGTCAAGTAGGGAGATGGAGCCCCGTGTCAGGCTTTGCTCTCACAGCTCGGGAACTCTCTGTCTCCCTCTCTCTCTGCTCCTCACCTTTTCATTCTCTCTCTCTCTCTCTCTCTCTCTCTCTCTCTCTCTCTCTCTCTCTCTGTCTCCCTCTTAAAATAAGTAAATAAACTTTAAAAAAGATTTAAAAAACAATGTCCTATTTGTAACTCAGCACAAGAACCTATATTCTAGGATACTCTGTTACAAGGTGATTACATTATATATGAGATACAAATGCTTAAGAATAAAGACTGGTGGTTGATTTCAAAGCTCAGCGGGAGATCAAGGGACCAGAGAAGTGGTCTTGCCCTGCCCCAAGGCTCCTACAGGAGACAAGACCTGCAGGATGCTAGGTGTACAGATGGCACACTGATCTACGTGTTCCACCCCCCCCCCGGCGGCCTTTCTCATAGTAAACACCCTTCCAGCTGGTTATCTGCCCAGCCTGGTTCAGACCCATTAGCCGAATCCCAGGGGAAGGGAATGAGGAGGAAACGTGGCTGTTAAGAGTGGCGAAGGGACTCGGAAGTTCTAATTCCTATGGCTCTGTCTCTGACCTGCTAGACGGACTTTGTGAATCTCAGCTTTCTCTGTTGTAAAGCAGAGATATTAAATCAACTCCTTAAAGGAGGCTTATATGAGCTAGTGTATGGGCAAGTGGAAAAGCATCACATGAAGACAGGTCCACTCCCTTATTTCAGTCTCTTAGCTAGAACACAACACAGACTCCTTCCAGATTCCTCAGGCAGCTTTGTCTGGGGTGGGCAAGCTTTGGTATTTGCAAGGTCAGTGTACGTGACTAGTTCATTTTGTTCTCCTTCCCTACAGGATGGGGACCTAGGTGTGTGGGGGGCCCACTGGGCTGCAGTATGGGCTGGGAGGGCCTTGCCCACAGTTGTAGTGCACACATTGGATGCAGAGTAAGGAGCTGGGGTACATGGCCCCAAACTAGATCATTCATCCAGAGAGGGAAGGTAATGAACAAGAGCCAAAGGCAGAATTAAATGGGACCAATGTGGTGTGGAGCTTAGGAGCGCTGCATGGAGAGATGCCTGGAGCAGTCCCTAGAAGAAGGTGACACTTTCTTTTTCATAGTGATTTTTTAAATGTTTAGTTACTTATTTTGAGAGAGAGAGACAGAGAGAGAGAGAGAGCGAGCATGAATGGGGGAGGGGCGGAGAGAAAGGGAGAGAGCGAATCCCAAGCTGGCTCCATGCTGTCTGTGAGGAGCCTGACACAGGGCTTGATCCCAGGAACCATGAGATCATGACTTGAGCTGAAATCAAGAGTTGGATGCTAAACTGACTGAGCCACCCAGGAGCCCCTCATAGTGCTTTTTAATGCCATTCTTATGTTGTATCATGTAGGCAATTATGGGGGTTGAAACTCTCCCGTGATGTAATCCAGAGACATGGATACTTTGCCATCTGTGTTTTCAGCATGTACTTGATACCAGAGTCAGAATTCTCCAGTTTTAAAACATGCACGTCCTAACTACTCAGGCTTCACAAGCCAAGGAGTACAGAGGTGGTTGCGTTATGCTGGCCATTTGAAGGATACAAGCTCCAACCAGCTTATCTGCAAGTGCTCCAATCTTTGGAAGACTTTCCCTCCCTGACCCCCCTTACTTCTTGGAAACCGCAAGGGGTGCTGCATGTGTTCTGAGACTCCGTTCTGGTCACTGCCTGTAACTGGTCACCGTCAGTGAACGTAGGTGCCCTCTGGGATGAACTTTAGCCAGTTGCCCAAGCTGCCGCCCAGGGGCAGGTTGCCAGAGACCCCCAGCACCCCGGCGCTGCGGAGCTGGGCCTCTCTGAGTCTCATTGCCAAGGGAACCTGATCACTCTCGGGGCCGCTGCAGCTGGGTGGCCGCCACTCTAGGCTGCCTTTGGGCTGATGCACTTGGAATCCAAGTTGCTCTCGTGTAAGTGAGAACATCGCCTACTCCAATCCTTCCTTCACTATTAAAATCAGCTAAGGTCAGAACAAGGCTGCTTGAGCCCTAAGTGAGACTGCTCTTTTATTATTTATTTAGGTTTTATTTGAGTATAGTTGACAGACCATTTTGTATTCGTTTCAGGTGTACGTCAGTACATTATGCTGCGTTCACCACATGTGTACTAACGTCTGTCCCAGTACATCGCTGTTACAACATCATTGACTATATTTCTATGCTGTGCCTTTTATTCCTGGGACTTATTCATTCCGTAACTGGAAGCCTGTATCTCCCGCTCCCCTTCCCCTATTTTACCCATCCCCCTCTTCCCTCTGGCAACCATGTTTGTTCTCTGCCTTTATAGGTCTGATTCTGCTTTTGGTTTGCTTATTCATTTGTTGTATTTTATTCTGTTTTTGTTTTTAAATTCTACTTATGAGTGAAATCATTTGGTATTTGTCTTTCTTAGTCTGACTTATTTCTCTTAGCATAATACTTTCTAGGTCCATCCATGTTGGTGAGACTGATCTTTTAATTCCCACGCACAGCTCTTTGTCCACAGGACACACGCCTGCCGAATAAGTGACCTGGACAGCATGGGATCTGGTATCCTTCTGTACCCAGAATCCCTCTCCTCATATGGGGGCCTCACAGCTCGGGCTGGGCCACAGGGTCTGATTCCTTTGTCCCTTGTGGTGGAATTTCTGCTCAAGGGATTTTGTTATCCCTGCCACAGTCTGCCTTCCATGCGGCAACCCCAGTCTGTCAGACACATCCATAGGCATTTACACCAGAATTCTGACAAGGTTCACATTTGTTTTATTTTTAATTTTTGTATTTTTCAAGGAGGTCTTCAGCACTTGTGTAAGTCAGAGCTGTAACTAATCCATGGGATAGATCACCTGACACATCAGTGGGAACATCACAATCCCTTGAGGCCAGGCCACGGGGACACTGATGGAAATAACATGGGGTCCCCAGCATTGAAGGAGGAAATTGGATTGGGTTTGAGGAAAATCATAAAGTAGTGCTGAGAAGCCTGCCCTGCCCATGTCCAAATCTTGGCCCTCTCACTGGCTGTGCAACCTTGGGCTAGTCACTTAACCCTTTCTGTGCCTCAGATTTTTCCTTACAAAAGAGGGAAGACAATAGCATCTGCTCTATGGGGTTATTGGGATGATTACATGACTTACGTATATCAGTATATGGGTCCAGCCTGTTATACACATGCTTGCTCTTATAACTGAGTTTTGATGTCATCAAACACTACCTGACTCACTAAATATGAAGTTGCCCAGGACAGGTAGAGCAAACATCTCAGTTACTAACCCCCAGAGGACTCCAGGCTTCTCTGGCTGTTCAATGACGTAGCAGACGAGCAGCACTGACCCACAGCATTCCTCTGGTGTGAATTGGGACCAGGATTCCTATCAGGCCCCAAACCCCACTCTCGGACCATTTTTTTTCACCACCTGAATGACTTGGACTCACAAAAACTGCTCCCACAAGGAAATCAAGACGCCAAGTCCTGGTGGGAAAAGAGCAAATCGTCCAATGGGCATTTGGAGCATTTGACCTTCTGACTTCTAATTATTTTTCCTGTTATTTATACAGCTGAGTCAGAGGTTCCAGGAGAGTGAGGCAATTCTAGGGGGATTTGGGGGAGGGGGAAGAGTTAGGGAGTGAGAGGAAGAGAGAAAGAATTGGACAGAATGTTTTCACTGGGAGTAATCAATTGATTCATCCGTTTTGGCACCGAAATGTCAATTTACTGGACATCTTGTATGGACTTTCCAGCACCTTTATAAAAGAATGTCTTGTCCATAGCATTTTGGCATTTTTTATTCCTGGGTTTAGCCAAAATTTAAAAGTTTAAAGATATAGGAAAGTAGGGAGATCACAAGGTGTTGAGTCTATGACAGCAAGCTCTGGATTCAAATTCTCTCCCACTTTTTTTTTTTTTTTTAAATTTCATCGTCAGATAGATACACCAGTAGGGGTAAAGTTTGTTCATATGGACTGGGAGTCAACTTAAAGGTTGCAGACTAACCCTTTCTGCCTGAAAAGGTGCAGCAGCCCTCGTTTCGTTAAGAGGACCTTCACTCACTCTCTTCATGTCTTCCTGACTCAGGTCTCCTGTGCTATTGCTCTGAGGATTTTTTAATTATAAATATCCTTTGCATGGATTGCATGGCAGTTTCAGATCTCATTCCATATTTTAGTACAATGTTAGTGGATATTTAGCATCTACTGTTATAAAGTAGCAGGATTTCTGTTTCAAGTGGTTATTCACACTGCCAGTGATGTTCAAGTGCTCTTCATGTCCCCTTTCAGGAGAACTGATATTTACTAAGCACCTACTATGTTTCTGCCCCGCTGTTTGGAAATGTATGGGAGTCATGCTATTGAAAAGAACACTGTATGGTAAATTTTGTTACCTTCATTTTCCTCTCAAGGAAACAGAGGCTCAGAGTGATCAGGTAATTTGCTCAAGGCCACACAGCAAGTAGAAGAGGCAGGATTCCAAGGTAGACTCATTGCATCACTGCTCACAACTGATTCTGCTCATTCCTTGATGCCCAGCTTTCCTCTAACTGCCCTTTTTAACAAAATTCCTGACATTCATTAATTTTGAGTGCTCTCCCTTCTTTTCTGCCACCAACCCTGATCCAGGGCTTTACCACCTGCAGCCGGGGTCTGGCAATAGGCCCCTCCCTTGTCTCCCAGCTTCTTCCTTTGCCCTCCCTCCAGTATATTCCCCACTCAGCAGCCAGAGTGAGCCTCTTTTAAACATTTTTATTATGAAAAACATCACATGTACAAGAAATGCATTCTAGAGGTGCCTGAGTGGCTCAGTTGGTTAAGTGTCTGACTTTGGCTCTGGCCATGATCTCATGGTTTATGAGTTTGAGCCCCACATCTGCTGCCAGTACAGAGCCCACTCAGGATCCTCTGTCCCCCTCTCTACTCCTCCCCTACTCTTGCTCTCTCTTTCTCAAAAATAAACATTAAAAAAAAAAGAAATGAATTTTACAGTGAACATCTGTATACCCATCCCCCCACATTCAGCCATGAACATGTTACTGCACTTATTTTATCACAGATCTATCCACCTACCTGTCCCTCTATCCATCCCTTGGTTCATCTTATTTTGTGATGCACTTCATAGTAAGGTGAGTAAGTTGTAGACATCAGTACTCTTCCCTCTAAATATGTTACATGTGTACACAATAGATTTTTTTTTTTTTTTAATGAGAGGTGGGTCATCTCATTCTCAATCCCTCACAATCCCTAGGACTTTTGGAACCCTTAGAATAAAAGCTCAACCCTTGCCATAGAGTATAAGGTCCTGTGGCATCCAATTCCTCATCCCTTTTGGCTCACATGGCCCCAGCCATAGCAGCCACCTTTCTGCTCCTCAATTATGGCAAGAACTCCCCTGCCCATGCTGCCCTGCCGTGTCTTCTCCTTAGAGAAGCCTTTCCTGATCACCTCATCTGAGGGAATCCCCCTCTCCATCTATATGACCTTTCTTTGTTTTTCTTTGCCTCGTTCATCACTACCCAACATGATTTCACATACTGGTTGTTTCTGCTCTCCCTCCCTAGAATGAAACTTGGCAAGGGTGTAGATTTTGTCTTATTCACTGTTGCATGGCCAGGGCCTAGAACGTTGCGGGGGCACAGTAGGTGCATAATAAATACTTGTTGAATAAATGGATGGATGATAGAAGGAAGACTAGAAGGAAGGAGGAAAAGGAAAGAAGGAGAAGGCAGAGGGTGGGAAGAGGGAAAGGAAGGGAAGAGGAAAAAGGAAGGAGGGAAAGAAGATGGCAGAATGGAAGGAAGGGTTGATTTCCTGCTGGAGAGTTTGTGTCTTTTCAGGCATTGCCTGGTGTCACATCTCTGAAGGGGAACAGGGTCTCTGTCCATGTGGCTCCTTGCTGGAGGCTGTCCCCAGAATCTAGATCTTACTAGAATGTACAAAGCAGTGCTGAGAGGGTTGGGAGCAAGGCAGGTAGGCATCGCCCCATGGGCCCATTTCTTGCTCCCCTGTGCCATGGGCCTCTTACAGCAAAGCCTCATCTTTTGACTTTACTTCTGAGAGATTTGTCGGGGGAGGGGGCAGAGGGGATCTGGGGAGGTTCACAGGACAGGAGACAATTCCAGTTCAGAGTCTTGAATTTCTTCTCCTTTGATTCACAAGAGGTGAGGGAAAATATTGCCTCTGAAAAACTCTGGACTGTCACAGATAATATTTCAGTGCTGGTTAATCCCCAGGTCCTTCTCTTCTGTGGGTTTTTATAGATTTTCTATCATTGTAATAAGCCCAGATCTCCTTGGCCCTTCACTCTTGCTGCACACAGATCCTCTGCACCTGCTCAAAGTCTTGTCCCGTTTGTTCTCGGAATTTCAGGGCACCGGCCAACTAGGCAACCAAGCATGTTCTTGGAGTGACCAGTTGTTGCTGCTCTTGCATTTTGATGGGGCAGGGGTGGAAAGTGGGGGAGGGGTGGGAAGCTACGGAGAGATTTTAATGTTGAAGGAAAAGTCTCCAACGGGTCATTGATGGAAAAATGAGCATTGCTGGATATGTGGGTATGTATTATTTTGTACTGCCTTTAGTTTAATTTCCATAGGAGAGAATGCCATGCCCATGTCAGAGCAGAGATTTCCAAGGATCTTAATCTGGCTTTGACCTTGGGAGTGCCAGAGGGAGTTTGTCTTTTCTCCTGTCCTGTTCCATGTACCCTCATGATGCCTGCTGTCCACAAAGCCACAGAGAGTGGAACCATGTCTCTGTGGCTGCTGCAGGCGCTCCTATAAGGACAGTAGCACAGGTTTGTGCACAGGTCCTCTTTCCTTGGGCTCAAAATCTGCTCCCCTCAAGGTGTCGTATTTGAGCTGTGTGCCCTAGAGTCCTCCCTGGGTTCTGTACTGGTGTGAGAGGATTGTCCTGGTCCCCTACATGGAGCCACGCTTTGTCACTGACCAAAGTTACTTGTGGCCTCTTATCTCACTCGGTCCCTACCTAAAGGGCCTGTATCCACAGGGCTCACACACAGTTCTGTGAGTCCTCACTGTCCCCTGCCCCAAGCCCTGTCATCGTGGGATGCCCCTACTTCAACCTGGGCCACTCCTAGCCTTGTGTAGATGAATTCACATCAGAAGAGGCCATGGGTTGGCCTGTAGCCTCGAAGCCGCTAGTGTGTTTGAACTTGGTTGTTCTGGTGGTGGGGCTCCTGATTCCTCACATTCTTGACTGCATGATTGGTAGAACAGTTCTGTGTCTTCTGGGAGAAGCTCCTCAAGGCCTGGCCTCCACATGACTCCTCCAGACCTCCCGATGCTTTTGTCCTCACATAATGCCTTGTCTTCAGTCTTTCTGGCTAGAGTGGATTCTGCTTCCTGCTCGGAGCCCTCACTGATATGGTATGTCTGTTCCATTTCATTCCTCCAGTATCTCAGGGGTAGGCATTTATATCTTGCTTCCAGATGTGTGCCAAATAGGGTACAGACATGGGCCATATGTGGCAGAATCTGGCTTTGCATTCAGTTTCCAGAGGCTCCGTTTTTAACACTACATTGCTTTGCCTCACCTGAACAGAAAAGAGTGGGGAGGAAAAAAATAATGCCGGTGTAGAAAGAGAAAGAAGCCCTTAAATGCCACCCCTTCCTTCTCTTCCTAGTACCAATCTTTCTCCCTCACCAAATTCCAACATGACCAGATTTTCTGAAAGGATGTGTATTTCCTGGCTGTCAAATGCATCCCCCTCCTGGTGCCCTAGGAGGGTAAACAGAGATTCTAACATCTCACAAAGTACCAGAAAACTGAAATGCTTGAGCAAATTCTGCTCCACGTCTATGGCTTCATGCATGAGTATCCTTTACTTATCCTCCAGGCTTGGGTAACTGGCTCATCCTCTGGAATCCCATGGTGCTCTGGGTCTCTCGTTCATATATTTTCAGCAAAGTTTGCCTTATGGTATGGTTACTTGTATGCATCTCATACCTCCTGTACCAGACTAAAACTACATCTTGTCTTGGTATTCCCCATTCACTTACCAGTGCACAGAGCCAGGCCCCTTGTTCATCCCTGAGAATCCAAAGATGAATAGGATACAGCCTTCGGAGTCAAGGAGCTACTGATCTGGTGGGGACGGGCAGATATTGTATAATACAACCTAAGTATAAAAATAGAAACATGAAGAAAGGGCTGAGGCAGGGGCGAGGCACCGAGGAAACCTGTGGCTCAGAAATGGCTCTCTAGAGGAGGTGATTGTGAGCTGAGGTTTTGAAGTCTGGAGTTTTCCAGACAAGGTGAGGGAGGGCATTTCAGGTACGAAGGGAGAGTGTGGGCCTGATGGAATTTGAGGTGGCCCGAGCTCAGGATGCATAGGAGAAGCATGGAGAGTGGGGGCAGGAGTTAAGCTAGGAAGAGGTAGGCCAGGAAGGGCTCAGGAGATGCTTGACACAGAATAGGTGCTACATAAATGATTTCTGTGTGAGAAAATGCATTATTGTTATTGTTTTGCAAGACGAAATGGAGGTTTTGTTCTGTGGACTGCCCAGGCTCTGCTTTCATGCAGAGCTCTCTTTCCAGGCCTGTTTGAACCATCCATCATGGTGAGAGCATGTCCATGAGTGCTGGGGGAGGGTGTCATGGGGCAGAGCCAGAGGGACGGCGGGCCTCACACGAAGCCTCCAGCAGACAGCCAAGCTGCTTTTTAATTAGGGCTCCTTCCATCACTCGTGCCCAGTATTCAGTCTGCAGGTCTTGATTTGGCTGTTATGGAGCTGTTTTCTTTCCTAACTTTTGTCAAAGCCCATGTTTTTATTAAAGCCTCTGAAATCGTTTTTGCCCTCCAACTTTGGTCTCTTGCCATTGTCCCTTATCATCCTGGTGAGGAGGCTAAGCTGTGCTCCCTGCTCTGGGCTCAGAAATATGGGCCATGGGTGCCCCCCCCCCCCATAGACCCTGGATGGGTGGCAGGGCCCCCTGGTTTTGGTGCTCACCAACGCCTCACCGTCAGGGCCTCTGCAACGGCAGGCAGCCCACGTGGGGACCCGAGATGGCTTTTATATCTTGCAGTGGCCCAGTTTTTATTTTCTTCTGTGAGGTATAGGAACTTCTACTGCCCTTACTCCCAATATCTCTGCCTGTCCAGAGGTGGAAAGAGCAATGAGTTTGCATCTTACCTCCAGTGCAACTCTGTGTGTGACCTTGAGCAAGTTATATAGTCTATTCAACCAAGAATAGGCTCGGCTATTCAACCAAGTCTCAGTACTCCTGTCTGTAATGGGACTTACCGTGCAGGGTTGTTGGGTGGATTAGATGTAGAACTCTACATACAGGGGAGCATACGACACTGTGCAATGCACTGCCTCGTGCTTGCTGCGTGGTCTTGTGCAAGGCACTTGACCTCTTGTGTCTCAGTTTCCTTATCTATAACATGGAAATACTAATCATTCATCTGCTTCATAGTGTTGTAGTGAAGATTAAATAAAGTAAAATATGTAAAGTGCTCAGAGGAGTGCCTGGCACATTTTAAGTACCGCACAAGGCTTAGCATAAAATTCCTCTACTATTACAGCAGCCCTGCACATAGTCCTGTTGTTCTATAACTTCTGCAGAGGAGGAAGCTAGGCACAAAAAAGTTAAGTAACTAGTTAAAGATTCTTGACTCTCCATCAGTGTTGTCCAACAGAACTTTCTGGGATGGTGGATATGTTCTATGATCTGTGCCATCCAATATGGCTATTGAGAACTTGATGTGGTAGGCAGTCTCCTCCCAGAATGCCCCCACCAAAGATGTCCACATCCTAATCCCCTGTGATTATGTTTAATTGCATGACAAAAGGGATTTGTAGACATGATTAAGTTAAGGATTTTGAGATGGGAAGCTTATCCTGGACTATCTGGGCAGACCCAATGTAGTCCCAGGAGTCCTTGTAAGAAGACAGAGGAGTCAGAGAGAGAGAGAGAGAGAGAGAGAGAGAGAGAGAGATGAAGGTGTTACACTGCTAGCTCTGAGGATGGAGGAAGAGACCATGAGTCAAAGAAAGTGGAAAGGAGTGGAAAGGAAAAGTAAATGAATTCTCCCTTGGAGCCTTCAGAAGGAATACAGCTGTGCTAACACCTTGAGTTTAGTCCAGTGTGTCCCATTTTGAGCTTCTGTCCCCAGAACTGTTAGATAATAAACTTAAGTGGTCTTAAGCTACTAAATTTGTGGTAATTTGTTACAATAGGTAGCCAATATACTGATGAACTGAATTTTAATTTTGTTTAACTTTGCTTCGTTTAAATTAACATGTAAATGGCTACATTTGGCTAGTGGCTACCATTTTGGATAGTACAGTTGTAGATAGTAAATGGTAAGCAGTATATATTCATAAAATGTTGCTAATGGGAGAGGTTTGATAAAAAGCACTTCAGTGTAAAAGATTCAATTTTTGCTCCTATCTTTTCATTCATCCATATGGTGATGTAGACATCAGAATGATAATGAGTGGTGGAATTGCTAATACTTTGTTCAGGATTCATTCTTGGTAGGGATTTGCCCATTTTATCTAGGTTATCCAATTTGTTGGCATACATTTGCTTATAGTCTTTTTTATTTCTGTAATATCAGTAGTATGTCCCATCTTTCATTCTGATTTTAGTAATTTGAGTCTTCTCTTTTTTTTCTTAGTCACTGTAGCTAATGGTTTGTCAATTTTACTGATATTTTCAAAGAGATAACTTTTGGTTTTGTGGATTTTCTCTTTTGCTTCTCTATTTTCTATTTATTTATCACTGCTTTAATATTTACTATTTCTTTTCTTCTGATAGCTTTTTGTTTAGTTTGTTCTTTTTTTTTCTAGTTCTTTATGTAAGGTGAGGCTGTAGATCTGAGATCTTTCTTCTTTTCTCCTGTAAGTGGTGCACTTAATTCCCCCCCCCCCATTTTTTCTGCATCCTGTAAGCTTCAGTAGATGTTTCATTTTAATTTGTCTCAAGGTATTTTCTAGTTTCCCTTATGATTTCTTCTTTGACCCATATGTTGTTTAGGAATGTAGTTTTAATTTCCGCACATTTGTGACTTTTCCAGTTTTCCTTTTACTGTTGATTTATTTGTTGAAATTCTTATTTTATTAAAGTATCATATTTAAAGTCCCCTTTAGTTCCTGGTGCTTTGTTTTAGCTTTTTGAGGATACTTAAAGACAGTGTTTTAAAAAGTCTTTGTCAGGACACCTGGGTGGCTCAGTCGGTTAAGCGTTGGACTTTGGCCCAGGTCATGATCTCCCGGTTTGTGAGTTCAAGCCCCGTGTCAGGCTCTGTGCTGACAGCTCAGGGTCTGGAGCCTCCTTCAGATTCTGTGTCTCTCCCTCTCTCTGCCCGTCCCATGCTCATGCTGTCTTTCTCTGTTTCTTAGTAATAAATAAAAATGTTTAAAAAATAAATAAATAAAAAGTCTTTGTCTGGAAGTCTGATGTTTCCTCAGGGATGGTTTCTGGAAATATATTTGGTTCCTTTGAATGGGATATGGTTTTCTATTTCTTTGTATACCTTAATTTTTAAATTTAATTTATTTTTTGTTGGAAATGGGGCATTTTAAGATAGTCACTGGGGTGCCTGGCTGGCTCAGTGGGTAAAGCATGTGACTCTTGATCTCAGGGTTGTGAGTTTGAGCCCCACATTGGGTATAGAGATTACTTAAAAATAAATCTTAAAAAAACTGAAAAAAGTCACTTCTCCTAGTCTTTGCAGATTGTCTCTGTGCTGGGACATTCCTCTACTTACTAGAAGGACATACTTTGAATCTTGGAATCAACCCATGGTGAAAGCTTAAGATCTTTACAAATCTTTTCTAAACATGTGTCTTATCTGGACCTGTATGTGGCTTTTTGAATTCCCCTGTATACACAGAGAATTGAATATTTTTGAACATCTTAATTTCCCAAAGAGCTTTACTTCAGTTTCTCCTCAAAGCCATAGATGTTTATTGTATGCCTCCATTTTTTTAATGTTTATTTATTGAGAGAGAGAGAAGCAGAGAGAGAGGGAGAGAGAGAATTTTAAGTAAGTTCCATGCTCAGCGTGGAACCTGGACACAGGGCTGCATCTCACAACTGTGAGATCATGACCTGAGCCGAAATTGAAATCGAGAGTCAGACTATTCCCTGACTGAGCCCCCCCAGGGGCCCCTGTGTGCCTCCATTTGTAATCTCTCACTACCCTGTGAGTTAGGCAGAACAGAGACCAGTACTTCAGCACCTCCCGGACAGGTTATCACACTGCAAATCAAGTCTGCTCTGCTCCCTCTGGTTCAAGGGAGGGAATTGGGAGCTGAGTTACTACCTCCTTCAGACCAAGACTGTTCCACACTGGGGAGGGGATGGGACAAGGATCAGTAAACATGTCACTAAATCTACCATTTTGAATACAGATTTTCTTGATTGGAGATTTGTTTGGTTGCTGTCAACCTTTGACTGTTTTCTAGAACTTCTGTGAAGTTACTTTAGCTCATCACTAATTGTTTTTTTAAAAAGTTTCTATGAGGGAAAGAAAGCCTGGAACTTCCTAGTATGCCGCTTTTCTACTGATATTTAATTTCTTGTTGATAACCTGTATTTGCAAGGTTTATATAAAGAACAACTGTTTCTTTAATAATAAGAAAAGGTAAGGATTATTAAGAAAGAGACAAGATCTCATGAACAATCTTGCGATAGCAAAGGAGTTATAAACTACATAATAATCAAAAAATACAAACTACATAATAAACTTAATCATAAGTGCTTGTGAACTCAGTGGAAGCACATTTTACATAGGAGTGAGGCCACCAACTGAGCTCTCAGCTAAAATCTTGTACAGTCAACATAAACCTCTCGTAATTCCCAGCACCTTGAGAGGCTGACATCAGGGAAAGTGCAGAAACCGAAGCTGATCCTCCATTGCTCTCCAGAATGTACTCAGTGAGCAGATGATGGGCAGGTTCACCCACGCTGTTGAGATTCTCTCTCCTTCAAATGCATGTAGTTGTAGTTCTATCATTATTTAAATGTATATTTGTTTATACTTCAGTCTATATAAATTGAATTACAAAATGATATGAAGAGGTATAAAAGATGACTTAAGCGAATGGCAACACGTACTACATTCTTAAATGAGAGATCAAGTATCATGAATATTTCATCTTTCCCCATTAATAGATTGCCAGCATGCAGTTCCAATGAAGTATATACACAGGACGTTTTGTGGGGAATATGACAAAAAATAATTCAAAATCTCACGTGATGAAAGAGCTAAACCAGGAATATGAAAGATACTTCTAACAAAGGTGAGTATGAGAGCAGAGGATGATACCAGTTAGCTCTTCCTGGCATTAAATCACACTATCAAGTTATAATAATTTAAACTTTGTGGCACGGATTCAACAGTAAATACATCAGTGGAAAAGGATAACAGAGAAATAGTCTTTTATATTTACATTAAATATTTGATAAAATTGGCATTATAAATGAATTTGGGGGCGCCTGGGTGGCTCAGTTGGTTAAGTGTCTGACTTTGGCTCAGGTCATGATCTCACGGTCCATGGGTTCGAGCCCCATGTCGGGCTCTGTACTGACAGCTTGAGCCTGGAGCCTGTTTCAGATTCTGTCTTCCTCTCTCTCTCTGCTCCTCCCACACTCGCACTCTGTCTCTCTCTCTCTCTCAAAAATAAACATTAAAAAAATAAAAAAATAAATTAATTTGGGAAAAGGACCAAAATTACATATAAAATTGTGGGATAACTGATTGACATTTTGTAATAAAGTACTCTTTAGGTCATCATTTTTTATTACGAACCAAAATAAATTCAAGGTGGATCTATTTTCAAATATTATAAAAAGTTAAAAATTTGAGTTAAATATTTATTAGACCTCAGTGGAGGAAGAAATTTTAAATTTAAAAGTAATAGAAGGGAACCTGGGTGGCTCGATTGGTTAAGCGCCCGACTCCTGATCTCAGCCCAGGTCTTGATCTCAGGGTCATGAGTTCAAGTTGGGCTCCATGCTGAGTGTTAAGCCTACTTAAAAACATAAAATAACATAAAATAAAAGTAATAGAAAAAGTTCACACATAAAAAGTATAACTGATTTAACTAAACAATTTTAACTGCCATTAAAATGATAAAAAGACAAAAAAAATACACACTGGAAAGTATGTTCGGTCAATTTTATTGACAAAGGATTATTTCTTTTTCATACAAAGGACTCATCTAAAGTTAAAAAAATAATAAAAAAGCATTAAAATCAACAGATTTAGATGACACCAAATGGTAATTGACAATTCATAGAATAGGAATTGTAGCAAATGAATCAACATGAAAAGTATTCTACCTTACAAATGATCTCAGAAATGCAAAATTAAATGAAAGTGAGAAATAATACTTCATCCCTTACATAAGCTAAAATAAATGTTTTTTTTTTAATTTTTTTTAACATTTATTTATTTTTGAGAGACAGAGAGAGAAACGGATCATGAGCAGAGGAGGGGCAGAGAGAGGGATACACAGAATCGGAAGCAGGCTCCAGGCTCTGAGCTGCCAGCACGGAGCCCGATGCGGGGCTCGAACCCATGAACCATGAGATCGTGACCTGAGCCGAAGTCGGACACTCAACCGACTGAGCCACCCAGGTGCCCCTAAAATAAATGTTTTTAATGATGATGCCAAATGTTAGAGACACAGTAGAAATGATATTTACACTTGTTACAGATGGCATTTTAAAGTGGTGGATATTAATCAGGATGGTTAGGCCTTGCTGTTCTAACAAGTAACTTGAAAATCTCAGTGGCTTAACACAAAAGCTTATTTCTCATCTATGCAAAGCCCAGTGTCTGTTTATTGTTGCTCCATCTGGTGACTCAGGGGTCCATAGTACTATCTCAGTGGATGGCTTTTAGCATCACCTTGGCAAATGGAAAGGAGGTATGGAAAGCATAGCCTCCTGTAGGTATCTTGGTATCTCATGCCATTTCTGCTCAAAACCCATTGGCCAGAACTAGTCACATGACTCCAAACTAATTACAAGGGAGCATAAGAAATATTCAGTGAATACTGTCCTTTTGGAAATCAATTTACAGTATAAGTCAAATGCAACAATAATTTCACTTCTGAATATGTACTCTCAGGAACTAGAAAAATGATAAAATCTAAATACATAAAAATGATCATTACATTGTTTTTAATGATGTAACCGCAACATAATTACTACCATTTACAAAGTGGTAATTCATTGCCTTCTTATATATGGTCCAATGAATTTGACTTCATCTGCAGGGTAACGGGAAATGTGCACTGTGGGCACAGCTTCTTGCCAACCAAGTAGGATCTGCCAAAATAAAATCAGCCCTCACAAAACTTCTCCTCGAGACCTCATCACTTATTATCTCATGTGCATCGCTAATTCCAAACTTGACTCCCAATTGTGGTGTTCTTTTTACCAGGTGCCCGCCATCTTCCACTGTGATTCTCAATATTGATTCTGGCTTTGACCCTTGACACCACCACTGTTGCCTCATGCCTAGATTTAGGATTTGATGGAGACACTGGCAGTCTGAGGGCCACTGAAGGTCTTTGGACATGTTTTATTTGACCTACGCAGGCTCTTGATAGATTCTGAATTGATAGTCAACATTGAAAATTGGGAGATTTCACATATATACCCAAATTTCAGGCTTACTTGAAAAAAAAAAAAGGAAAACCTGATAACCTGGAACCTGTGTGTTTAGGCGGTACTGTTTATCACAGTGTGTCCCTCACTGTCTTACTTCTCTTTTACTTTACTCACCCACCTGTGAGCCCTGGAGGTGGCTACTCCTTGCCTCGACCAATCACAATGCTTGCCTGACCAGTACAATGGGTAGATTTGTTTCTCTGCCACTTCAGAGAAGTACTTCATTGCCTTCAAAAGCAACTTTATTATGATAAGTAATAACCCGAATGATTTGCCAGCTTCTTCAGACTACTCTGCAAGGGCCAGCGGGGGTCACGTGTTTGTATCTCGGAGACCAGGACAGCCAGCCCCTGCCTGGAGGTCAGCAGGTCTAAACTTTCTTCCTTGGCCCTCTCTACCGCTGCACCCAATCTTCTGTCTCGGGTCACCTCTTCTATTTGTGCCCCAGGCAAATGGCAGCTGATTGGCTTTCTCTTGGCAGGCACAAGTGGGTGCTAATGAATGGAAGAATGTGCTGTCCTTACACCTGATAAAGAGGTAATTGACCCCCACCTCCTCTCTCTCCACCCTCAGTATTTCTTTTTATGTGCAATAATCTACATAGGCAAGACAGAGACCCCAGTTTAGAGCCTAGTTTAGAAGTTACACTTAACTAAGACCTCAGAAAATGCTTAGATTTTATTCCAAGATGCAGTTTGCAGTGGGGTCATGATTGAAAACATGTATCAGAGGGCTTAGCTGTCCATCTGTCTATCTGTCTGTAAATCCTTCCACCCATCCACCTTTCCAGTCAGCACCTATTTGATGCCTACTCCTCTGCCTGGGTCCTCACAATGCCAAAAGATGAGCCCTATTTTACTGATGAGAAAAGGGGTCCAAGGGATTAAAATAATTTGCTCACTTTTATAACTCAGAGAGGAAAACCCAACTCTGAGGTTCAGAACCATTATACAGTTTGCAGTTCTGCCCTGAAGAAGTTCATTGTCTAATAGAGACCATTTTAGCTGTGATGATTATGAATTCGCCTAAATTTCAAGTTAAATATTCCCGGCATTGTCTCAGTTATCTGAATGATTTTGCCAAAAGCACTTGGGGGACCAAATTATTTGGATAATTACTTCAATACACACAGCCTCAGAATGTGGAGTGTTCTACTTAGTAATGAGTGTCCAAGGCCTTTCAAACCATCCACTTCATGGACATACTCATTTATGTTTGCTCTCTCTGGATTTTCCTTTTACATTTCTAGCAAGTTGTCAGACCCTTATCATTCCCTTGCCTTACAGAATTTTTGCAGGACAGTATAAACAAAAGCTGCTCAAAGTGTATGATTCCTCCTGTATTTTGTAAATGCTTATGGCAGATTAGGCTGCCATAAGGAGGAGGGTGATGTGAGAGAGGAAAAGGCTCTGAGGGCCAAAGATGGCCAAGAGAGAGTTGCCCCCTGCCCGCCGCTGGCCTGGGGAGTGGTCTCTGGCCAGTGAGTTGCACAAGTGATATGGGATCCACTCCCACTCCATGGCAGTCCCAGGGGAGGTGGACAGACTTCCACCTAGGTGGGGCCCCCTAGACATTTGTCTTCGTGCAAGTCTCTGGGAACAAGGTGCCACCCTGGGGGCAGCCATGGAAAGAGGAAGTCTCCGTGATGGCTGTGAACCCTTTTTCTGTCTGTCCAGTGGAATAGGGCTTGCTGGCAGAATGCAGTTGATTACAAAAAATGAACACAGAGTTCATGCCAGAGTTTTCTTGCTTAGAATAAAGAAGTTTTGCTACTCCCCCTTTGTCTCCTAAATCAAAGCCAGATCTCTGAGGGTGGTTTTCAGTTCCTTCCTGCTTCTAGGCCAATCTTCATTTCCAGCTGAATCCCTCTGCTCTCAGGACTTCAGATCCTGTGCTCCAGCCACTGGGGAGCATGTATCCCCGTGTACTCTCCTACCTCCAGGCCTTTGCATATGCTGTTCCCTCTGCCTGCACAGCTCTTCTTTATTTTCTGGGAAGCTCATCTTTCAGGGCCCTAGAGGAGTCTTCATAGACCCTCTTCTCTTAACACACACACACACACACACACACACACACACAGCAGAATTAATCATTTTCACTTCAGTGCCTGATGGCATTGATCAAAACGAATGATTTAGAGCCTGTCTACCGGTTAGTTGTGAGCATCTTCAAGTCTGGTGCTGTGTCTGATTCACCTCTGATTCCCTAGGACCTAGCATAGAGCCTGGCACATAGAAGGTGATCCAGCAAATGTCTGCAAAATGAACATATCAGCATGAGTGGAAGAACTGAGGACTCGAGGAGCCCATGGGATGAGGGGACATCCATGCTCCATGCCCGAAGCCTGCTGTGGATGGACAGCTCTGAGCAGAGTCCTCCTTCACCCAGGACAGAGGAATCCTATGTCAAATAGCACCACCTAGCTGGAGTCACTCTGGTAGGAGACGTATGTAAATATCTTGGGTTTGATAACGATTCAACTGTTTCTTGTATTCTTTTATTTCATACCCTTTACATTCTGCAGTTCTTCTAAACTGGAGACTTTTATAAGCAAAGAAATGGACATTAACAAAGCAACTACTAGGTGTTTAATTCTGACTATTTCAAAACGCTGTGGGCTGATATCACTGTTCCCATTTTACAGATGTTAACCCAGGCTTAGAGACGGAAGTAACTTTCTCATGCCCTTACTTGAGAAAGAGGTCAGAAGCATGCTTAGGTTTGCCTTACCCATCAGGCACTAGTGTCAATGTCCCAGTGGGAACAAAGGATCCTTTCAGGAAAATTTGAGGGGCCTGTATTTACGGAGTCATGAATTACAAAGCCAATGGTGGGTTCAGGGGAAGTAGAGGGGGAAGTACAGGAGCCCAGGCTGGGAGCAGCACAGCCATCAGCAGCAAGAGAAAGGGTGCAGAAGCTTGCATGGAGAGCTGGTGAGGCAGGTCTCCCTGCCCTGACCAGCCAGCCTAAGGTGACCTCCTCCCGCCAGGGACCAGGGCACCCATGGATGGGTCCACGGGGCTCTGCTTCCGAGGCAGAGAACAGGGTGGAGAGAAGGGAACTGGATCTGGAAGGACAAACAGAAGACAAATGCACACCTGCAGCATCTCAATGCAGGCAGGCAAGAACAACCTGGAGACACCTAACCAGCCCCCTGGCACCCAGGGAACATTCTTACAGAATCCCAATGACGTGCCTTAACTGCAAGTCACACTCCCACCCTGCCTGGCGGTCCACTCTGCTTGGGAAGCCTTGCACCTCCATGGCCCCTGATGGCCATGGTCAGTCCGAGACCCAGTGATGGAGGCCAAGGGTCCTTCCTTCTGTGACCCTTGTTTCAAACAGTCACCACAGGACACTATCTGATGGCCCTTGTGGGCTCCATCTCTTCTTAGCATTTGATTTTCCTTTGAGAGAGAAGAGCAGCAGGGGCGGCTGGCCAAGCCCTGCCTTTCCTCTCCCCATCCCCCGCCCTCACATCCCATCCCATTTGGGGAGAGAAAGGCAGCGGCTGTCTTTCCATCAATTTCTCTCACGCTTGCTCCCCTCACCTTTTCTCCTTCTTAATCTACCCGTGGCTCCTAAAAGGATTAATTAGAAAGATGTGAGCAGGGGCTGGAACGTCAGAAAACAATCGTCACTTTCCTATCTGACCTCTCTCACCAGCTGCAGAATTAACAAATTGAATGTCCCCAGCAGACAGGAGTGGCACATGATACGGAGTTCATTACGAGCTTCGCCAGGGCCCGAGTGCGGAGCCCCGTTTAAACAACTCTTGCTGATTAAATTCCTCCCGGGCACTCCCGCCAGACGCTGTTAGAAAATACTCACATCCAATAGCTTTTTAATTTTTTTTTTAAACATGTGCCAATTATTTGCCTGCTATCTGCAGGTGCTGGCAAGCATCACGGCCGGCCTCACTGTCTACACTCTTATCCACTCGGCGCCTGCCTGGGGGCTCACGTCGTCAGGAATAGGACCCTGGGCTCTGCTCTGGGCTGTCAAAAGCTCTCCAGCCACCCTCAGGGCTGGCCTTCCCTGCCCCCAGCCTCACACGTCTCACCTTCTGAAGCTCACAACTCTCTTGAATGTTTCAAGGTGACAACACAGACCCGGATGACCTGTTAGAAGTGGGGACCAGCGGGGTAGGCACGGATTCATGCCTGGGCCGGTGCCAGCTGCCTCCCAGCCAGAGTGTGCCTCAGACCTGAGCCAAACAGGGACATAGAATCGTCACCTCCCGGAGCAGGGAGGGGGGTGGTGAGGTCCCCTGTGTGGAAGGGTTTGGCACTGCTCACGGGCCCCTTTAAAAGAAGTCTCAGAATGCACTTCTCTTCATGCTCCCACTTCAGCCATCCTGATTACTTAGTTCATTCCTTGTTTGAGGCTTAATTAAAGCCAATGAAGTTCTTAACAGTTTAATGGAGGCCAATTCATACCTAAAAGTGGGGGGTCAAAATACAAACAATAGAATTCTTATCAATGTTCATATTTTTAGCCCAAGTAACAGACAAGTTTTACCACTAATAGATTCTGCAGTGTGTTCTACCGTCACCACTCCCTCCTCTTCCTCCTTCGGGCCTCAGGATGGTGACCTGTCCCACTGCTAACAGCTCTCGGGATGGCACCTTCCCCGTGGTTTCACTTTACTGTGTCTACACCTTTGGAATTCACTTCTTTATTATCTATCCTTTTCTCTAGTTGTCCAATGTGAATGAGCATCTCATCTTATGACCACAGCAGCTCCTGATCTGAATGAACGCTTCTGGCCCATCTTCCCTGGGGGTCCTGTCTCGCTCTTTGACAGAGGTGGGTAGGCTCCAGTCCCTGGGTATTCTCCCCCTGGTGCCTCCACCTCTGGTGCTTATGAGAACTTGGTGCTCCTGCTTCTCATTAAAAGAACTGAGACCCCCGCGTGTGTCCATGGACACAACTAAGTATTTCCGAGGAATCGCAGGCCGGGTTGAAGGAACTGAGTGTGTTTATCTCAGAGAAGAGAGAGTCCGGTGGGGGTGGGGGTGGGCAGCAAGGAATCTGTGTTCAGTTGCCCAACAGGTGACCATGTGGAAACGATCACAGACTTGGGCTCTGAGTTCATACGTGGGAGAACCAGGATAAGTGGCAGGGAGCAAAGGAGAAACACTACAGCTCAATGTAAGAAGTGATTTTCTAACAATGTGAGCTGCCCAGAGAGGGGACTGACTGCACCAAGAGGGGTAATGAGTTCCTAACCACTCGTGTTCAAGCAACTGGTGGTGTTCCTGACCACTGCTTGGTGTTCAAGCAGAGGACAAATGGCCCCTTGGTGAGTATGTAGGGGTGGGTGTCAGGTGGGAGAGTTAGAGGGGCCTCCAGATTAGCATCGGTGACTGGTTTAGACCTTTTAAAAATGTTCTCCCAATTTGAGATTTTATGACTCTTCAGTATTAAATGTAGTCCTTTCCAGACAGAGCACTTTAGAGGGTTCACTTTGGGAAGGACAGGGTGGTCCTAGAGGGAACTGAGAAGAAAAGACAGCCTTACTCAAAGATCAGGGGGAAAAGAGAAAGAACACCAAAGGATTTTTAAAAGCCCAACAGATTGGGGCCATTTAGTGTAAGGCACTATCTTATATACTTTCATTGCCCAAAATGAACACTCTTTAAAGCTCTGTACAATTTTGAATGTTTATAATAGCTACATGGTTAAGGAGAAAAGTTATGAAAACCCGGTAAAATTTAGAATTCAGAAGTAAGGATTTCTGATTTATCAAGGTGTATGCTGCCTGGTATATCCACCCCACCCCCCTGCCCCTGGCCAAATGGCAGTGTAAAGCTCATGAAAATGCAAACAAACAAATAAGCATGTAATACCTCTTTAACAAAAGTATAAGAGAGGTTATATGTTAAATTCTAGGGATAATTGTTATTGATGACCTCACCAATAGGAGAGAATTGAGAAATAATTTTGGAGCACACATTCTCTGATTAAAACAGCCCAAATCCAAAGACAGAAGTTGGAATGGTCTAAAGAGCTTCCTGCTGATGCCCATGTCATCAGGCCACAGGGACAAGGATTAGAGAATCAGGCTGTCCTCCTCCACTACTTCCATAGCTAGCAGAGCCACAAGAGTCCTGTCTCTCCCCAGGATGCCCCCACTACTCCCTGCCCCTCACCACTGCCTTCCAATGATCTTTACCTGCATCCAATCAAAAGCCACACTTGCCACAATGCCCAGGGGAGCTAGAGGAAGCACTGTGCACTCAGATGTCACTCAGATGTCTGAAGAGAAGCACCAGAAGCAGGGGAGAGTCAGAAGAGCCCTGGACACAGGTTGGAATAAGGACGGGGTGTCATCTTTCATGTCCTAAACCAAATACAACAAAAATTAAACCTGTATTTGTTTAGAGAACCTACTGGCTGCACAAAGCAGATCTAACTTCAGCCTAGCAGCATTGGTCACAGCAAAGGCCCGCAGGTGCATTGACCTAGTGGCTGGTTCTTAGCTCCGGACCTCAGCAGGGCAGCTATAGCAGGAGAATGTGCAGTGACGGGGGCTGCTGGACACTCCAGGCTTAGACAGCAATCTCTCCTCCCAGGGATGAATGAAGTGAAAAGGTTACTATGGGGCCTCTAGGAAGGTTTTGCGAAGTATGGGAGATTTCACCTGATGATTCATGGTTCTAGAGCACTCTTCTGTTATAAAAAGAAGAGTCATAGAGCAAACCTTCTTGCTGTATTCTTCTATGAAACAGGATCAGCCAAAAGTAGTTGGCTGGACTAAGAATGCAGGGAAATTCCAAATGTAGTAGCAGAATGAAAACCCCATCAACGATGGAAGGTAAAATAGAAGATCTTGCAGAAGATGATACCAGTAATGTGGAAGACCAACATGAGAAACTTCCTTAACAGAGAGGAAAATAATGAAAAGATAAAAATGGTGGTAAGTCGCAGATCTAGAGACTTAAGAGTGTACAGCAAATTGAGAATTATACGTGCCTCAGAAGATATTCAGTACAGCTCACCTTCAGATTGGGGCTTCCACCCCAGGACAAGAGGTATGAACATCCCAAATAAAACACTAACAAATTGGATTTTACCAATTATTAAAAGGCCTTGCCATCCTAACAAACAAGAGTCTAATATTAGACATGTATAGCTTCATATTATTACAGCTTTATAACAAATGGATTAATTTAATAATCGATGAATCAAAAATAAAAAGCAATATGATCATTTCAATATATACTTTAAAATGTTTGATTACATCAAGACTCTTGGGCTTCAAGTCCAGTCAGATTGTGTAGTTACATATACACATATTTTTTCCCCTGAAATTTTTTTACCCTAGTTCCTCAGTTAGTATTTAGTTTTCAAACTCTCATAGAAGGAGATGCAGACATTTATTCCAATGAGATGCAGGGCTTCCATTCAAATACCTGAGTGGGAGAACAGAGGGCTCAAAATCAAATTGAATTTGCCAACATCGGGCATCAGAGGAGGGGCAAATGGGAGAGAAAAGGGGGTTCCAGGATACCAGGGGGCTGGGGAAAGGAGCAGAAGAGACAGAACAAAGGAACAAATCAAACATTACCCATTTCATAATCTGATCAGGGTTGACCCTGTCACTATCTTCTGTCCTCATGGGTTGATGGTAATGGGATGGATAGCAGAGATGGCCACAGCAAAGTGCTAAAGTCTTGACCATATAGACAGGGACTTCTGAAGCTCACTGTAGGATCTGAGGTCAGCCCTCCCATCTTCCAGTGAGTCTCTCGACTTATGAGACATGGATTGAATAGCTACAGAGCTGGATAGGCCTAATCCAACAAATACCTTTCTTGCATGCTTCTGTGCCTTTGCACATGCTGTTCCTGCTGCCTGGAATGCTGCCTGGGATGCTTACCCTGCTCTGGTCCACCAGATAAACGCCAGTGCAAACATCTCTCAGGCAGAAGGAGGGGCACCTTTCCCTGTGCACACGTGAAAACCACAGCACTTACCCCTTGGAACCAGAACAAGCTGTTCCCAGGCCTATCTCCAAACTACAGAATGTATTTCTCTAGGGAAGAGGCCATGGCTTAACCATTTCTGTATCCCCAGCCTTACACCGTACTTGCTATATACATATTAGGTCTTGATAAATATCAGTGTAATGAATAAAGAAATATAGAATGGAGGACTCTAAAACTCCTGGTTGGAGAGGTCCAGCCTGAGGAGAAGGTAGGTATTCAGGCCCCACCAGGGAACTCTATTTTGCACATTCTTCGTGCCTAGTGACTGACCACTTTTGTGTTCTCTCTCAATAGAGCAAATCAAGGGATGGGACTCTAGTGAGCATGTTTGAGCTCTCTGGAATCATGAGTATCATGAGCTTATGGAAGCTTAGGATAATCTGCATGCCTCCTAAAATCTTCAGATTTGGTTGCACCCACATGCCATCAGATTTACACAAATTTATTGCTTTCAGTGGGACACATGGGAAGATCTTGATGCAAGAAACACCTTAAAGTGCCACCTGCCTCTGATTGTAGACTACCAGTGGCTCCTTTTAGAATGACCAAAGTCTCTGGTCTAATTAATCACCAACCGTACCTCCACAGCTGGAGGTCTTTAGATCCACAACAGAGATACTAGTAGTACAGTCTAGAGACAGGAAAGATCACAGATTCGAGTCAGGAAACCTAATCCTTTACTTTGAAAGACTGGTGTCTTTGGGTCAGTCCTTTAATTCCTTGGGGGTCTCAGCTTCTTCCTATATTAAACAAAAGAATTGAAATGTCATAGATCTAAAACCGTGCGTTATTTTAATCATGTAAATTCAATTGTTTAAGCCAACCACTGATCAAGGGATGGAATAGAATGCTCCTATTTTCTATTTTAATACTGCATTGATTAATTGACCTGTTGATTGCAGAGAAAAATCACAAAATTCAAGCTCTTCCTCTCATACTTTGCAGTTATATAGTTGGACAGCCACTCCCACCTATCAGAGGGATAGAAGAAAGCTTTAAAACTTCCATCTTACACCTTGGTGAATATATAAATTAAGATCAAACATTTGAACTCTATTTATAGTGGACTGCCTATCCACTATCTTGATTCCCAGAGTTGGAAATATTAAGGACAGTTTGATCCTATCACAATCAATCCTTAACATTTATTAACATCTGCAGGGCCGACACTGTTCTAGGGACTCATTTCGCAAATCTCACCTTACGTAGCACTTTCAACATGCTTGATCCCATACGGTCCTCACGACTACCCACCACCTTCCTATGAGCTGTGCTCCCACCAGAGAACAGCACAGAGCACTTAGAAGGGCTGTGTTTGGAAAATCATTAGCAGTAGTTTTTCCCTGGCAGTGGACGATGTCACTCTGCCCAGAGAAGGTGTGACTCCGAGCTCTTCCCTGACCCAGAGAGTACCCTGAAGGGCAGCCACTTCTCCATAAACCTTGAGACTGCCCAAGACATAGCCTTAAGCTTTGCAAGAACAATCTTGTGGGATTTCTTATCCTTCCAACTTTGACTTGGCCAGAAATGCCCTGAGACCAGTGTTTTCAGCTCTATTTTAGCACTTTTGTCTCTGGCTTCAACAGCAGTAAGTAAGGGTACAGAGATGTGAGACACTAATAGTCTTTCACCCACACACCCTTAAAATAATCTAGGCTTCCTGGGAATGGTCAATGTTAGTTGTCTAAGTTTCACATGAAGGTGAAGTGCCGATGAATCTCCTCAGCTCTCTCCTTTTCTGACAGAGGCCATCGAGCCAACTTTGCTCTGACAAGAATGCTGAGCATCTGGGAAATCAGGAAAAGCATCCGAAGATTTGGACCTCTTCGTGTATCCTTTGAAAACACCTTTAAACATCTTTATTGTGAGACCTATAGATATCCTCAAGGTGAACAGACACAATCTCTCTCTCTCTCTTTTTTTTAAGGAACTCCCAGTCAGACAAATAAACTGATAAATTATAATTCTGTATCATGGCAGCATAATTAGTTGTCTACATGCCATTCTCCCTTCTTTCTTGCTAATAGAAACTCCATTGTATTCCCATTTAGCCTGCTGTGCCATGGTTGATCAGTTAGGGTGGGTCTGAATCAGTCGTTGCATGTCTGATGCCCTTTTTCAGTGACCAGCCCTATGGATGGATATGGGACTCATTTCTGGCTAGTAAGACTTCAGGGGAAGTCTTCTGGACATCTAAAATTATAATTATCCCTGACAAAAGCTATTACAAGGTTAAAACCTTTTGTTTCTGCATTCATTCTTCTTTCTTGGAATGCTGTTGTATACTTATGTCATGGTTTAAATTGGAAAACCCATTCTGGGACTCAGAGAAGAGCTTAGACAACAACTGTGGATGACACAGTAGAGATATTGGTACTTGAGTCTTGGATGGCATCATCGAACCATTAAAGGCAAACCTGGGACCATATGTCACCTGACTTCCTATTAAGGAAATAGGAGTGTGAGCCAGAGGTAGTTAAATTTTTTGTTATTAGTAGCGAAAAGCATTCCTAAATGTTAAAAATGAGGGAAGGACTGTAATAAGATATATGCTACTAAATTCTTGGGGGATGGAGGCTATGCATTGGAAGCTGCACAGATGAGATGACACTTGAGCTGGGTCTTGAAGGATGAGTGGGGCTCACCTGGTGCAAAAAGTGGGGAAGAGAATTCCAGGAAGAGGCATGAACAATGGAACATGGTTGCAGAAAGACATGCTATATTTGGACATGGTGGGAAGTTCAGTGTCGTTTCAATACAGATTTTAAGGAGGAAGTGATGAGTTCATTCAGTATCAAGGCTAAGTTTCTTTAACAAAATTCAGTGGCTTAAAGGATGTACAAGCTTACTTCTCTCTCATGTAACAGTCATGGGGGGAGTGATCCAAGTGGCCAGGGGAGTGGCGCTCTAGGTGGTTGTTTAGGGACTTGGGTTCCTTGCTTGATCACTCTGTCCTCCCCTGGGGTGTTGCCCTGTCTTTGTGATTGGAGCAGTCTCCACATTCCAGCTTCGGGGGAGAGGATGACAGGCTAGAGAAATGTGTGTTGGATGCTTGAAGAGCTCACACCTGGAAGTGGCACTCATATACTTCATTTTTGCTTATTGTCAATTAGCAAGAATTTAGTCACTGGCCATGGCTGGCTGCAGGATAGGCTGGGAAATATAGTCAGTAGCTGTGCAGGCCACTCTGCAGCTAATCTTTGTTGCTAGGGAGATTTGGGCCTAATTGTGAAGAGGTTTATGTGCTAAGATAAAGAGATGGGAACTTCTGCAGGCGAAGAGAATCACTAAAGAGCTGAGAGTGACCGTCAGGAGGTAGATTTTAGCTTAATGTAAGGATGAAGCCTTCTAGTTATAGAATTGACCAAAGGTTAAATGATCTATTTAATGATGAAGTCAGTTTGTCTTCATCATAGATATTCAAGTAAATGCTGTACAGCCACTATCCAGATGTCACAGAGGCCGACAAGGAGAGGGTGGGCTGGACTGGACTACCCTGACAGGCCCCCTGTCATATCTAAGCCTGGGACTCTGCCAGTTTTAAATCTCTGTCTCACAGCAGTGGTGTGTTATGGGTGGACTGGGAAGCCTGTGTCCAGAGGCATGGAGACCAGTTGTGAGGATGAGACAAACCGAGGTGGTGCCAGAGGGGTGAGGAGAGAGGAATGGCTGTGAGGTAGAGGAAACGTCATCAGGAGTTGGTATCTGATGGGCTTGGGGATGGGTTTAGGAAAATCAGAAGGAGTAATGATGACTGCAAGTTTTCTCATCTGCAGAACCACAGAGATGTCACCCAGCTACCAACAGAGATAGACAAGAGTAAAGGAGGATATGGAAGGAAGATGTGTTTGAGGTCCCTGTGGGGTGTCTATCAAGCAGCTCAAAATGAAGGTATGGAATTGTTAAAGAGACCTAAGTTGGAGGCTTAGATCTGAGAAATGTTCAAATATATAATTTAAAAAATAGGAATTGTCAAGATCACCAAGAAAGAAAGGAGCAGAGGTGGTTAACCTGTGATTTCCAGACTTTTATAGGGTCCACGAATGGGTGTGTGGGTGTGGGGGTGTGTGTGTGTGTGTGTGTGTGTGTGTGTATTTATTAGATTCTCAAAACAACCTGTGACTCTTTAAAAAATGTCAAGAACTACAACTGTAGAGAGTGCTCTGTCAGAAAGAACAGAAGAATTTGGAGAAACCAGTATTCACAGGTGCCAGAGGGAAAATTCATTCCAGAAAGTGGATCTTTGGCAAATTGCAGTTGCTACACAGATGTCCCATGGAAGATAAGATTTGAGGAATGGCTTTTGGATTGGACAACTGGTAACCTTTAAGTAAAGCCACCCCTGTAGATGCTAGGGTGCAGTTCAGACCCCAGAGTGTGGAGATGTGAGTAGGAGGTGAGGGCCAAGAGAGGCAGGAAGCATGGTCATCCCTCACAAGAAATGTATTTCTGAGAGGAAGTGATGGCCAGATACTTAAGGAGTGGCTGATTATGTTTTCAGGGAAGACAGGTAAGTCAGTAGTGGAGGGGGGGAAAGGCATGGAAAGGGAGAGCAAGAGTGAAGCGTTTCTGGAATGGTTCTTAGAGGAAGTGAGCACGGCCTGACTGAAGGCACAGCGGGGGATGAGTGGGAGGTTGGTTGGGCAAGGAGAAGCAAAAAGGACGGAGACTACGCAGGCGTATTGAAGTAAAGAGGTGGGAAGCAAGAGAAGCTCAAGAAAAATGGCCTTCACAGCACCTGCTAAGAGTGGGGCACCAGGGGTGGACTTGGGGCTGAGTGGTGTGTTCGGGACTGTGGGTTTGAGGATGAAATGAGACTAAAGCATCAAAGGCCACAGAGTGGCTGCAGAGTTGCCGCAGGAGCAATGGTCTTGGCTTCCTCCGCCCCCCACCCGGCCTTGCACAGGTGCGCATGCTGACTGGCAGGTGCAGCTTCGCTGACCATTGCCTGCCGCTTCCGCTGCTAAGGCGTCACTTTGGCCCAGCCATTCACATGGCCCCCACCCCAGTTCCGTGCCTCTGTCTGTGATGTGATTAAATGAGACCTGTGCCTTTAAGGAGTGCCCCCTTCGTCGGCCCTTCCCCCTCCAATTACAGCACTAATTTCAGTAATGGAGCATTAATAGAGTAATGGGCTAGTGAGGCTGGCCTGAAGGAACTGTGGAGCTCAGCACAAATTGAGTAAATAAACCATATATTAGATTTCTAAACAATACTTTTAGTCTAGTCTCCAGGGAAAGAGAGTCGTCAAGACTTACTTAAGTCATCCCTGCAAAGTGTATGTAAAAGAAGCCTGCTTGCAGAGTGTGGTTGTTTGTGGAAGCCGGAAATCTCCTTCTCTCTTCCAGGGATGGGAGAGATAAGATAGCTGCTGTTCCCACAGGTTCCCTTTTCTTGTGGTTTCCCAATTTCTCTTACTTTGACAGATGTACCAGAGGTGAGAATCCCCAAGGATGCCTCCTCCCTCCTGAGCACTCTGGCAGGAGTGGCGACACTGCATGTCTGCCAGGGAAAGGTAGCCCGAGGCAGGTCGTGGTGACAGATGGGAAGTTGGGGAAGGACAGGGTCCAGAGTAAAGAGGAACTTGAGAGGAAAGAAGGGAAATTATTAGCAGATGACCTTCTGATGGGGGAATGACCTTGTACTGCTACTACTTGGCAAGGTTTTAGTAGAGATCCCTTTCAGAAGACTAAAGCATAATAACGACAGGTGACAGTAAGGACTTGCATCTATGTTGCTTTAGTGGATGGATGATGGAAAGAACAAAGATCTAAGTGTCAGAAGACCAGGGAGGTGGTCTCAGCTCTATTAACTACTAGCTGTAGGACCGAGAACAAATAATATTATTTCTCCGTGCCTCAGTTTCCTTGTCTGTAAGATGGGAAATACAGAATCTTTTTGCTTGCTTCCAAAGGCATTGTGAGGGACAGAGGAGATGGTGTGTTGGTTGGTTGGGTCCCTGCCTACAGTAGCTGGGTAGTCTGCATCCTCTGCATTTCTTCTGCCATGCAGCCCTGCTCTAGACTCTGAGGGCAAGGAGAGGGTGATTCTGTGAGGTCTGGGCAGTGGTAGTGAGTCCTTAGAAGATTGGTATAGGGTCAAGAATGTTAGCATATTGATCACTTGCTCCAGGTCCATGATGGTGACATTTGGAAGCTGTGACATAGGATTATAGGATTTCAGTATTGCTAAAATCTGTCTTGACTTTTTTGCTCCTATTGCCTAAGCAAGTTCTGACTGTGGACTGAGAAGATAGGGTCAAGTGCCTGAAAAGAGCTCTCTCTCCTCCACAAAGGGCCTGTGAACTTCAGAAGGGCTGATTCACAGAGTGACTTATGGTGGCTGTGGCGAGTCCCTAGGGTAAGGCATTGATAGCCAATGACTATTTTGCTAAACCTGCTAAATGTTCTGGATGTTCCACATGCAAGAGATCAACTACTGAAGGTCAGTTCCTCATGACGCTTTTGTCTACATGGGGTGTCAGTGAGGAGGCAAAAGACAATGGGAAAGAGGCAAGATGGGTTCTCGTACCTTCTCGGTCTCACTGCTGAAGAGCTTGCATTCTGTAGTGGAGTCTCCCAAACTTCGCTGAAACTCCTTGTCATCTGCAAGCATAGACTCAAGTTGCTAGAGGGTGGATATCAAATGATTTCCCTCTCAGTGGCTAGTTTAGATGGGGCTTATAGCAGACAGGCCTCAGAGAAGCTCAGACCACAGTCACATCATCCCTGGAAGAAGACGTTTTGCTACCTATATCACTTTTGAAAGAAAAACCCAAATCTGTATGCCATTTTCATCCTTTACAAAACAATGCATCCTGAAGATATTTGCTCTAATTATGTTCCTACTGACTACCAAGTCCTCTAAAACAGCAAATACATGCAGTAAACACAAACAGTATTTATAATATAGCAACTTTGGAGTTTTACTATTTCACCCAAATTTGCTCTAGTAGAATCAGAAGGTCTGATTCATCCAACCTAGAAACTGATACACTATCCAAGTCATTGTGTGTAACACTGGCTTTGACAGTTTTCATAAACTCTTTTAGAACTTTTGGGAGAGGATGCATAAAGCATTCTTGCAGAGACAGCTCATTTTCAAATTCTGAGAAGTCTACACTTTAGGAGAGAGCGAAAGCACATTTAAATCCTAATCATGCTGGGCTCAGAGGTTTAAAACATAGGTAGACATTTCATAACTGTTGACTTGGATGAAATCTAAAGCATACTGCCACATGCAGGGATGAAGGTGTTGTAGGTAATGTTTACATTAATGGGGCCCCAAAAAGAGAAGACCACCTGTTGGGCCCACAATCTGTGGGATGATCTGAAGTGGCTGCCTAGATGACCGAGAACAGTTTAAAACCTCTAAACCACACACTGCCCGAGGCTTCTCCCAACACTTAAATATGTCCAGTTCTATGGGAGCAAAGCACCAAATGACCTAGAGAGAAATGTGTATTTCAGAAAAATTGTGACATGGTGGGCATCACTTTAAGGGAGAAAGGTGAGTGGGCAATGCCATGAAGAACAGGGCTTATCTGACCAGGCCGTCAAAGCCCCCAGGTCAAGATCCCAGAGGCACCTGTGATTCTGTGCCATTTGGCTCAGGGAATCAGCTCAGATTCCTCCCCTACTCTCCTCCTTGTGGTTCTCTTCTTCTAGCTGATGGCCCCAGCTCTATCCTGTAGCCCCACACCTGGTCCTGCCCAGCTCTTCATAGAGGCCTCTTGTTTGTATGGGTGTCTGGTGTGAAGCTTTCATTTGATCCCTGGTCATTATCTCAGCTCTCTGTGTATCCCTGAATCTGCTTCTCAGGCCAGTCTCAGCATCCTACCCCTTCCCACTCCCCACCCCATACATCCCTAGCTTGTTACTCAGAAACCCAGGCTTTGATATACGACTGTGGACAGACTTGGAAGAAAGGAAGAAAGAAAGAAAGAAAGAAGAAAAAAGAGAGAGAAAGAAAGAAAGAAAGAAAGAAAGAACGAACGAAAGAGAGGAAGGAAGGAAGGAAGGAAGGAAGGAAGGAAGGAAGGAAGGAAGAAAAGGTTGAATTTGACACCTAAAATCAGAAAGGTTTGTCATATCCCTAAGTGATGGCTGAAATCAACCTAGGTTGAATCCACTAAGAAAATAGAGAGTGGAGATTAACAGTATGTACTGAGATGGCCAAGGTTCAAGTCCTGGCTCAGCCACTTACCACCAATCTGGTGTTGAAGGGGTTATTTCAGTTCTCTGAGCTTCAGTTCCCCATCTCAAAATGGAAACTATTAATTCCTACCTTCCCAAGCTCTTCTGTGTATTAAAGGAGATGAAGCAAGCATAGTGCCTGGCACACAGATGACACTCAGAAAGTGTTCATTTTTCTTTCCCTTTGAGATACCAGTATCAGGAGATGCTCTCCATTATACTTGATTTTTAAACAGCCCTTACAGAGAATTTTTATTATTTATTTATTTATATTATTTAACTTTTAAAATTCCCATTAAACATGTCAACCACAGAGGACCTAATGGGTTCAAGAGCCAGTGATTTGGGATAATCAGGTTTACTTTAATTTTTTAGAGATTCCCAGATTGCAATGACTTAACTGGCTTCATGTGTCAATGTTGGACCTCCTCTTTGGTGATGAAAGTTTCAGAGCTTTGTCGATGTGTTCGTATCACAGCAAATGTGTTGTCATGGGGCTGTAGCTGGTACCCCATTTGGTACTGTCCTTTTTCTTTTTATTATGTAAAATTTCAAGCATAAACAGTAGTCAAATGAATAGTATAATGAATTGTATTTACCCATCACCTAGCCAATCCTGTTTTATGAATATTCTTACTCACTTGCTGTCCTACTAGAATATTTTAAAGCAAATTCCAGATTTCATATTATTATATATATATTTCAGTATTTAGTATATGGAGAAGAACTATTTTTCAAACATACTCTACATTATCACCTCTAAAAATTATTACAATAATTCCTTAATATCTTTCAATATTTACTTATTTCTCCTCTCCTTCTCCCTACCCCATACTCTGCCATGTGTAGTTTGTTCATATCAAGATCCAAATAAGGTCTATACATTGGAATTGGTTGACTTTTCACATGTGTTGCTTTCTTTAAAAAAATACACTTCATTTTTTAGGGCAGTTTTGGGTTCACAGCAAAATTGAATGGAAAGTGCAGACTTCCCTTATACCCTCTGTCCTCACACACTCAACAAACTCCCCCTCTGTCAATATCCTGCACCGGAGTGGCACATTTGTAACAATGGATGAACCTGCATTGATACATCATTATCACCCAAAGAATATAGTTTACATTCGTTTCACTCTTGGTGTTGTGCCTGCTATGGGTTTTGGCAAATCCATAATGGTGAGTATCCCTCTTAGTAGTAACATACAGTTATAAGTACATTATAGTATCATACAGATACAGCTTTACTGCCCTGAAAATCCTCTGTGCTCTGTTTGTTCTACTTTCCCTCCCCACTAGAGCCTGTCAACCACTGACCTTTGTACTGTTTCCATACTTTTGTCTTTTCTAGAATATCTCATAGTTGGAATCCTATAGTATGTAGCTTTTCATACTGGCTTCTTTCACTAGTGATATACGCATTTAGGGTTCTTTTCATGGCTTATTAGCTCATTTCTTTTTAATGCCAAATAGTATTCTGTCATTTGGATGTACAACAATTTATTTATTCATTCGCATACTGAAGGACATCTTAGTTGCTTCTAAATTTTGGCAAGTATGAATAACTTGGCAGTAAACATCTATCTGCAGGTTTTTGTGTGGCCATAAGTTTTCAACTCATCTGGGTAAATACTAAGGAGTATGATTGCTAGACTGTAATGCTAAGAGTCTGTTTAGTTTTATAAGAAAATGCCAAGCACCTTCCATTTTGCATTCCCACCAGCAATGAATGAGAGTTCCTGTTGCTCCACATCTTCACCACCATCTGGTGTTTTCAGCATGTGTTGCTTTTTAACTTATAGGTTTCTCCTTCCTCTCTCTCTTTACCTTTCTCCTTGTTTGTTGACAAAACCAACCATATGTCCTGTAGAGGTTCTCATTGTCTAGACTTTGCTGATTGTAACCCCACAGTGTCATTTAGCATGTTTTTCTGGCTCTGAATTGCCAGAAAATTAGTATTTAGATCTAGAGTTTAATCAGATTAAAATGTGATATTTTTGGCAAGACCACTTTAGAGATGATGCTATGTACTTTCATCAGGAGGCAAACATATTTGATTGTCTCTCTTTTTATGATATTATGATGGTCATTCATTGCCAAATAAATTAATTCATTAGTGTTGCAAAATGGTGATTTTTCTATTATCCCTCCTCATTTATTAGCTGGAAACTCTATAAAGAGAAACCTCTCATCAATGATTTGATTACTTTCAAACAGAGTTCACATTGGAAAGGTAAAATAAGTGTTTGAGTCTCTCCTTTTATTTGCCAGTTTTAAAAATTAATGAATTCATTCCCTAGGTCACATTTAATGTATTCCAATCCATTGTAGCAGTCATTATCCTCATTGCTGCTCAAATTGCCCAATTTTTGGCCAGCGGGAACCTCTCTGATGAGACAGCCCCCGAGTCCTTTTGCCTTGATCCCAGTAGACTCTGATAGCTTTCTTGCTGTCTTTTTATGGTAAAAAGCTCCAGGTGTATCCCAAACATTTCCTGCTCCAGACCTGAATCAGACCTCTTTCCAAGGAGCTCTGTTACTTGTAGTAGGTGACTGCTTCTCTTGCATTATATTCTTCAATGTCAACCAAAAGGGAAGCTCAGGCAACCAGCTAAGCATAGAATCCTATTGGGGTTGTGGCATGTTTTGCATCTGGGGTGACCGAACTGTACCTTGACACAGGCATTTTATTATTATGTGAGGCATTCTCTGTCTTTTAAAAACATTTTTTTAATGTTTATTTTTTTGAGAGAGATCGAGCAGAAGCAGAGAAAGGGCAGAGAGAGAGAGAGAGAGAGACAAAGACACAGAATCTGAAGCAGGCTCCAGGCTCTGAGCTGTCAGCACAGAGCCTGACGTGGGGCTCAAACCCACCAGCTATGAGATCATGACCTGAGCTGAAGTCAGACACTCAACTAACTGAGCCACACAGGTGCCCTGAGGCATTCTCTGTCTTGACCATGAGAAGGCCTTTCTGTAAATAAAGACTTTTTTGTCAGTATTTCTTAGGTACTCCCAATCATCCTGGTCTCCTTTTATCCTGATCATATGAGGGTAATAACAATCACTGTGCTCATCAGGTTCTAATTATGTACCAGACACTTGACATATATTTCTAATCCTCCATGCAACCCATAGGGTATGTATTTTCAGTAATTTTTCCTCTACAGATGAAGAAACCAAGACAGAAAGATTGAGTATGTTACTCAAGATTATAGAAAGTGAATTGACAGTGGTGGGGTTTAAGCTTGGGTAGAAATAATTATGGCATTATACTCTCAACAGCAAAACTGGCCTGCTTGGCAAGATGTGACTATGGGGAAAGCTGGTGTCATTTGTGGTTAAGAAGATTTCAAGTGAAAGATGCATATTTGAGACACAGTAGTAGTGGTAGAGGGAGGACAGCAGTAATTCCAGGAGCTGATTAATTGTCTCAGCTTATTTCCAAATCCTCAGTCGCAGGTTGTCTTGGGTAGTTCTTTGATCCAGAAGCTTTCCCAGCCTTGACTCTGAGCTAGTTTTGAGCCTCTAAAAGAGGTGAAAGGCTAGCAAAGGAGAAAGTCAGCATGGGGGATGAGGTTACAATATGGTTGCTCCAGGAGTTGGGTTAATGTTTTCATTTAATTGATGGCTGCTGTTCCACTAGGGCCCAGTGCAGTGACAGAATGGCCTTTGTTGAGCCTGGCAAAGAGACAGACCATGCCTGTGTGTACTCCTTAGTCTCAGAAGCCAGCACTTTTTTCTTTAATGCTCCTTTGATGTGTTACAAGATCCTAATTAGGGTAGTTCAATAAATCAGTCCTTTGGGCATTGACACTTCAACATGGGCCTAATTTGCTAAGCAGTGGTAGACATTAACCAGTTGTTGGAAATTTGCTGTGACTTTCCTCAAAGACTCACATAAGGATCCTACTCCCACCAGAGGCCCTGATTCCAGATTCTGGCCCCAAGTGTATGTTCCCAAAGGTTGATCTCAGATAGTCCATGACTAATAATACTTCCCCCTGTCCTTTAGTGGATTAAGCTATTGTTTGGCTAAGGCTCCAGGATAGACAGAGATATGTAAGTGTTAAGTGGTGGCCTCATGGCTCCAAGTTTCCTGTGGTTACTGCCCAGCCTTCAGGATTAATTTGGAGCCTATCTCTGTAGAGAGTCAACTGTCCTGTGCAATCCTCATTCATAACTTCCTGCTACATTTGGCAAGACGCCAGGACACTCATTTTTTTGTCTACTAGACTGAAAGGGAAAAAAAGAGGGGGGTGGAGAATTACAGAGGAAGGAAGGGAATTAGGGATGTCTTATCTTCAGAGAGTTCATCCATTCTTTCTCAGCGTAGGATAAGACTGGCAAATCGGCCCCATTGGTGTCCTGCGTATCCAGCCTGGGGTTGCACAGGAAGGATGTGACACATTTGGAGAAGAGACACTCCCACCTGATATGGGCTTTGGAACTAGCACCTGGGAAAGTCAAGTGATCAGACCAACATTTTTTTGAGGTCTTTCTTTCTTTCTTTCTCGTATAAAATAGGTATTTTATTTTATTTTTTAATTTAAATTTTAGTTAACAGGCAGTGCAATATTGGTTTTAGGAATGAAATTCAGTGGTTCATCCCTTACATACAACACCCAGTGCTCATCACAAGTGCCCTCCTTAGTACCCATCACCCATCTAGCCCATCTCCCACCCACCTCCAGTTTGTCAACCCTCAGTTTGTTCTCTTTCGTTAAGAATCTCTTGTGGTTTGTTTCCCTCTCCTGTCTTTTTTCTCGTATGTTCATCTGTTTTATTTCTTAAATTTCACATATGAGTGAAATCATATGGTATTTGTCTTTCTCTGACTGACTTATTCCTATGCTTATGACTTGACAGGACCCTTTTTATTAAATGTCCCTGCAGCACTATGGCTTTCTTGGGGTAGAAACTGTTATCATTTACATTTTAAAGAGGATGAAGTTGAGGCCAGCACAGTTAAGCCCCTTGCCCATGATGCAGCCGCCAATGCAGCTGGCACGAGGCTGACGTAGTCCGACCCTTGCTGCATGGGTGATGGCTCTCTCGTTGAACCCACTCCTGTGGTGGACACTGGATCCTGCACAAGCCCCAGAGGGCTGGTTATGGGACTGGCTCCACAAGGTCTAGTGAAATAAAATGGGACGGAATGAAGTTATTATTACAGAGGGAAAATCCTGGAACTGCTCTAATTGATGTTTAAGAGTAGATGATTTGCAAACTTTAAAATAAGTCCTAGGGGCCCCTGGGTGACTTAGTCAGTTAAATGTCTGACTCTTGATGTCAGCTCAGGTCATGAGCTCACAGTTCATGGGTTTGAGCCCCACATTGGGTTCTGTGTTGAGAGTGCAGAGCCTACTTTTGATTCGCTTTCTCCCCCTCTCTCTCTGACCCTCCCCTGCTTGCGTGCATGCGCGGGCGCTCTCTCTCTCTCTCTCTCTCTCAAAATGAATAAACTGGAAAAAAAAAAGCACACTTAACTCCTATTAGCCAGATAGGCCCTGCATTCCATCTCATGTTTAATCATCAATTCCTATGGGTCTCTTCATCACACCTCAGCTTCATTCTGTGATGCTAGGGGTTACTTTGGCTCTGGTCCTTGCCGTCCACACCTCTTAGGTACTTGCATATATAGCAGGCCCTGTGCTGGCTTACAGTACTCAGAGAAACAGGTATTGACGTGAGCCCCACTGCAGGCGCAGCACAGATCATGTTTAAGAGCAAGGGCCTGGGTCAGTTGCCCAAATTAGGTCCCCAGCTCCATCGAGTCTCTTAACCTCATTGAGTCTTGGTTTCCTCATCTATAAAAGGGGGACAATAATAATACCTGCTTCAGGGGGAATAGCAAAAATTTAGTGAGATGATTTACGTAAAAACTTGACCCAGTCCCCAGTGTATAGTGAGCTCAAATCGATATCAGCTGTTATTTTCTGACATTTTGGGTTTACCCTCTTATGATAGACACCATTTCCTGGGTTTAATGGCCCTGGCTCTCAAATCTGTGTTTGGTCACTGACTCCATGATAACTTGAAACCTGGCCCAGGTTTCAAGACGGTTTGGTGTCTCATGCCCTCAGGAGTCCACAGCGGGGACAGCTGCCTGGGTGCTCTCTCGTGGACCCCAACCCCTCCCCAGCCTTGTCAGGCCCCGCAGTGCCCCCACCTGTCCCCACCTCAAGTAATATATTTTCAGTTTTCTCCAGGATTGGTGACATAATTTTACATTGGCTAAAATATTTTTGCTCTTTCTTTGATTTCCCCCTTTCAGAACAGGACAGTCACCTTTTCCTTTTAACTCAAGTGTTAGAGAACTGGACGAAAGGCCTACTTTACATAGTAACTTGATAACACCAGGCTTTAATGATATTTGGCTCTGTATGAGGAACACAGTCTGCTGCAAATTGGTTTCCCTTCTGCCATCCTCACCGGCTTTGCTTACTCATGCCTCTGTGCTTCTGTCGGCCATTTCCCTATCCGGGATTACCTTCCTGTGTCCCGTTTTTCTCATCCTGTAACAAAATCACTGGGGAGCCATAGAGCCTTCAGCTCTTGCTTGATTTCTTTGCTCCCTGAACAAGTGAAGCACTCAGTTACTCGCAGTTTGGCACTTTTCACATACTTTCTTATATTCAGATTATTCAGTAAACATTCAGCAAGCCTCCTAATAATCTCCAAAGTCTATGCTAAGCATCTGTTACATATTTTACCTCTTTTAATCCTTTCAACAATCCTGAGACTAGATATTGTTAATATCCCCCACAAATATATGGAAAAATTGAAATTAGGTTCCAGTAGCTTAAATAATTTGTCCATTAAGAAAAGGAGAAGACAAGCCACAGACTGGGAGAAAATATTTGCACATCATATATTTGACATGGAATTTGTTTCCAGAGTATGTAAACAACTCTTACAACTCAACAGTAAGAAGATAAATAACTCAATTAAAAATAGGCCAGATTTGAATAGACATTTTGCCCAAGAAGATATGTGAATGGCTCTTCAGCATATGAAGATGTGCTTAGCATCATTAGCCATTAGGAGAATGCAAATCAAAACCACAGTGAGATTTCATCCCCACCCACTGGGATGGCTATAATCGAGAAGACAGATGATAACAAGGACTGGTGGGGATGCAAAGAAACTAGAAGCCTCATGCATTGCTGGTGGGAATGTAAAATGGTACAACCACTTGGTAAATGAGTTTGGTTGTTTCTTAAAAAGCTAAACAGAAACTTAAACCCTGCAAATCTCCTCCCAGGGATCTACCCAAGGGAAATGAAAATGTATATCTACATAAAGATTTATATGTGAGTGTTCATAGAAGCATTATACATAATAGGCCTAATCCAAATATCCATCAGCTGGTGAATGGATAACCAAATGTGGAAATCCATAAAATGGAGTACAATTCAGCATCAAAAGGAATAAATACACACTAATACATGCTACAACATGGATGGAGCTCAAAAATATTATGTCAAGTAAAAGGAGTCATGCACTAATGAGCACTTATTGTACGATTCCATTTATATGAAATTTCTAGAAAGGGCAAATCTGTAGAAACAGAAAACAGGTCAGTGGTTGTCTGGGGCTGGGCTGAGAATGAGGATTGACTGAAAGTGATCTTAGACAAACTTCTGGGGAGTGATAGAAATGTTCTAAGATTGGACTGAAGTGATGTTTGCATGCTCTGTAAAGTTACTAAAAATAATTTTATCAGATGCTATACTCACAATGGGTAGTGATATATAAATTATACCTCAGGAATGATGTTTAAAAGAAAGGCCTTGTCCAAGATTGCATGAGCAGCAGACTAGGGCTTTGGCTGTGGCCTCCTTGCGGGGCTGTTCTAGCATTTGTCCTTGGGTGTGGCTTGTCTTCCCAGAAGACTGACAACTCTTTGAGAACAGGAGCATACCTTTACATCTTTGGGACCCCCCTCACTGTGTTCTCAACAAATACGCGGCACTGAGTTGATAGTGCATCATATTATAATGGGATTATTCTGTACCAGAAGGAACAACGTAGGGCTGCTGTTTCTCCAAATGCTGCTCGGAGTGTTGAGCCATGAGGGGCAGATAGTCCATCAAAGGCATGCCGCCTGGAGAACAATGTAGTGACAGGGCTGGCTGACAACGAGAGACAAAGAGCTGTGCTGTCGAACACTGCCCAGAGCAACCTGTCTCTTCCTGCTCAGCCCAGCAGACTGTTAAAAGGACCACAAAAGGCTGCTGGGGAGTTGACAAGAGCTGAAGAATTTGCTGAATGTGTTACCCTTGATAGTGAGAGTAAACCCGAATGACCTTCCCGGGACACATAGTAGAGATTATTAACATATAGGCCAGACCTGAACCTAGCAGAGAGGTGGAGATCCATGTTTCAAGACTGTGTAGTGGGCTCATACATATTTGATCCACTCAGCAGAGTTAATGACTTTGTTGGAAAACGATATTAATCTTTTTCACAATTTAAAAGGGTATTATCAAGAAAACGTGTTCAAACTTGAAGATGAGCCAAAGAGACTACTGGGTGTGCTTTTAGTGGCTTGCTGGGCATTAGCTAACATATCCTATAAGGTGTGCACTTTTTATTGGCTTTCTATTGATTAGGCTACTTTCCAACCACAGAGGTAGCAGTTAACATGTAGAAAACTTGATAATAATGCAAATGGTTCTTGTTCACAGCAAAGCAAATGAATTTCATCCAGTAGATATAGAAAAGATAACCCTAAACATTGCATTTTATTGCTCTTTCAGGTATTAACCAGTTTGCCTCTATTAGCAAATTTATGTAGGCATTCTTGACTGCCTATAGATATCTCTGTTCTTCAGATTCTCCATTGAAATAGTCTTAAGCGGCACCTGGGTGGCTCCGTCGGCTGAGCCTCTGACTTGGGCTCAGGTCATGATCTCATGGTTCATGAGCCTTGCATTGGGCTCACTGCTATCAGCACAGAGCCTGCTTCAGATCCTCTGTTTCTCTCTCTCTCTGCCCCTTCCCCCACTCATGCTCTCTCTCTCTCAAAAATAAATAAAATATTTTTTAAAAAAGCCTTAAAAAAGAGAAATAGTCTTAACATCTTAAAGATTCTCCCATTAATGAGTCAAACAAAATCTTTAACACATATTCCTTTTATACTTGCACAGAGGTTATGTTTTTAACTTTTTGAAGATAATACTATAGCCGTGTGGACAGACACAGTTCAGATTCACAGTCAAAAATTGTACATTGGCATCTAATCAGATAATTGAAAGAATTTCCCCCCACCCTACCCCTAACCTCCCTTTAATCCTGAAAACTACCATAGTTCTTCTCTATTAGGCCAACAGCTACCATTTGCTCTACCGGGAAGCTCTCTCTAACCTTTAGACTGGACTAGATGTCTTTGTTCTGTGCGGTCACAACAAACCCTCTCTGGACTTGTTTTCTCATAACACCGTAAGAAATACTCTGAAAAAAAGTGAAAACCATAGTTGTAGACTACTTTAGAAAATAAGAGTTATTACCTCTCAAAGTCTAGGACAGTTATTTGCTATCCTCCCTGTGATAAGGATTTGACACCTTACTCACCCCTACCAGCACCATTTGACTTTGCTAGGCCATTAGAATGTAAATGGAAGTAACCTGTGTCCCATCAAAGCAGAAGCTGTGAGAGCCCAGATGCACCTCAGCCACTGCTCTCTTCCTTCTGCTGTAAGAAAACGACGTCCCGCATATGAGGTGGCTTCTTTGGCTTGCATCTCAGAACAAAGAAGACGTTGACTAAAGCTGCAGCCAGCATGCAAAGGACATATAATGTGAAAGAGAATAAACTCTAGATGTTTAAACCAATAAGATTTGGGGATTATTTCTCCCTGCAGCATGACCTAGCAAAAATTGACTACTACAGCTACACTCAAGTAGTCTCAAGTTTATTTTGCTTATAATCTAAGCACTTAGGTCAATTCAGAAAGAGAGAGAAATATAAGGGAAGCAGGAGGAAGGTAGCATAAAGTTTAATGCAAAATTAATTAATTAGAAATGTAGAGAAATGATAATAAATTCAAAATCCATTCTTTCAATAGGACCAGTTATATTGGCAAACTTCTCACAAGTATAAGGAAACCAAAAGGAGAGAAAAAAGAGAACCCCTAAAATAAAAAATCCAATATACAATATTAATAACAAGAAGTGGATTTGGGCAAAGCTATAAAAGGGATTATGAAAAGCTTTAAGAAAATACAATGTATATCTCTATGTTGATAAATTTCAAAATCCTGAGTCAATTCATTTTTAAAAATGAAAACACAAGTGGTCAAGTTTGTGTAAAATAAGTTGAGAGTCTACATAGAACAAAAAGCATAGAAAAGATAAAAAAAAAAAAAAACACATTGTTGAAGAGCCACCATTAAAGTACTAGATCCAGGAAAATTTATTGGCGAATTCCTTCATATTTTCAAGGAGCACATAGTTCCTGTGCTATTAAAACTATTAAAAGAGAGGGAAATGAAAGCTTCACAATTTATTTTAGAAAATTTGTATAATCTGCTACCAACCTTGACATACTAGAACCTCAAAAAGAGACAATTGACTAAATGTATACCTATATAAATATAATAATCCCATATGAAATATTAGCAAGTCAAAACTGGAGCTGTATTTTTTAAAAAAATATACTATGTCCTAGTGAGTTTACTCTGGAAATGTAAGAAGGATATAATTTTAGGATATTTATTAATATAGTTAATCATATTACCAGAACAAGGAAAAGTATTAGTGCTCAAATGGCAAAATATAAAAAATATTGGTGTCAAAAACATTTGAAAAAACCTAAAATCTATTCCTGATTTTAAAAAATTCTCTTAAAGGGACATTTAAAAAATTTAACTTAAGTAGGCATTCTAAAATTAGTATCTTGATATAAATAGCATACAAATAAAGAAGAGTTTCCTTTCAGGTCAAAAAACAAGACAAAGATGCTTACTGTCACTTTATTAGTAAGCAGTTTTCTGGAATTTAAACAAAGGCAATAAGATGAGAAAAATAAATGAGGCATAAACATTAGTAAAGAGGAAAAGATTTTTTTTTTTTGCAGAAGATAACAGCCTGCTTGGAAAAACTAAAAATAATCAAATATGCTATGAGTGAAATTAAATATGATTTAAAAACAGAAAAAAATAAGAGAGTCAGGAAAAAGTGTACACACACACACACACACACACACACACATACAGAGTCTTGGTGTAATATCCTGACACAGAGAGAAAACATGAGGGAAAACATTGACTAATTTGATTTTTAAAAAACTTGCAGAGAACACAACAAATAAAACTGACAGGCACATGATAAATTAAGAAAAATATTTGAAACCCATCCTAAGTATTAATTCCTTTGATAGATAAAGAACTCTTGTAAATTGTTAGACACTTTCCTTCATTCAGCAAATATTAACTGAGCACTTACTCTTTGCCAGGCACTGTTGTAGGTGCTTGGGAGCATATACAGATCCCTGCTGTGATAGACCTTACCTCCTCAAGTAATTTATCTTAAAAAAATGCAAATACTAATACAAGATGAAAAGAAAACTTGACTTCCATTAGCAATTAAAGAAATGTGAATAAAATGTTTTATTTTAAGTAGTCACTCTTTAAATGGGTAGGGATGTTAAAAAATTGGTTATATTCAATGTTGTCGAGACTATGGGAAACATGTATTCTTGCATGCTTCTAGGAGGAGTATAAATTGGTAGAAACTTTCTGGAAGGCTATTTGGCAATCTTGAGGAGGATTACTAGCAATTCCTCTTCTAGGAATTTTTACGAAGCAAATAAACAGATAATTGTAAAAACAACTTAACTATTAAGGATATTTATTACAGAGATATTTATTTTATTTTTTAAAGGTTCTTTATTTATTTTGAGAGAGAGAGAGAGAGAGAGAGAGAATCCCAGGAAGGCTCCATGCTGACAGAGGAGCCAGATTCAGGGCTCCATCCCAGGAACCGTGAGGTCATGACCTGAGCCGAAACCAAGAGTTGAACAGTGAGCCACCCAAGCGCCCCTACAGAACTGTTTATAAGAGCAGAAAAGTTGGACACACTCTAATTTTGCTATACACACACAATGGAATGACCCATAAGGAGTTACATTGTAGAAGAATATGTAATAATACAAACTATTGTTAAATGAAAATGCAAGTCATAGTATATACTGAATGGCTCAATTTTAAATGAAAAAATCTACGTATACACACTGCTTTTAGAATGTTGAGAAGATAGACATTAAAATATTAAGGTTCTGTCTCAGTGGTACAATTTTGATTGTGCCTTTAATTTTCTTGTGATTTAGGCAGTATGGTTTTTTTTCAATTTAAAAGAGTACTGTTTTTCCTTAAAACTAATGGATGGAGTAAAGATATCCATATGCCTTAGGGATTTTACAGTTTGTCAGATCCTTTTATTTTGCAGATACATCTCCCAGGTTTTAAAGTGATCCCCCTTAAACTCTGGACTTCTCTCAGGCCTGAGAAGAGGCTTCCAGGAAAGACAGGCTCTGATCAGGGTAAAGCAGGTGAGGGGAGTTGTGCAAGCATGGTGTTGGACCCCATATTTATTTAAATGTTTGACATTTTATTTATTGTGGATTTTTTTGCATTCATGTTACTTTTAAAATACTGCATTAAAACATTTACTTTTCTCGAATGCTGATTCTTTGGCACCTCTATGCCTAAATTTTGCCCCCGTGGTGAGGCACTCACTCTCACCTCACTGCATTCCCGGCCCTGCTGCCCCCAAGCCCTGTGACCTTCCACGTTCCACAAACGGCATCTGTACATGTCCCGCTTCTGCCTGCCTTCTCGCAGCTGCAGCTCCCTTCTGGCAACCTGGGACCAAACACTGGTGTTCTGAGTGGATGACGGATGGCAGCGGTCCCAGCCATTCATGGGGCACTTCCTTTGGCCTGGCCTCGTGCAAAGCACTTTACCAGCATTATCTGAATCCTCACAATAGCTTGATAGGTTGGGTAGCAGAGAATCCTGTGCATCCCCCACTATTATTCTTTCTTCTCAGGAACAGACTTTCCCAATGGCAGTGGGGCACATGACCATCCAGAATAAAGACCACATTTCCCAGGGTCTCTTGCAGCCAGGTGTGGCCCTGTGATTAAGTTCAGGACAAAAGAAAGTTAAGGGTCATGTCTCTATGGGGGAAGACCATTCCCCTCTTTTCTCTGCCTGCTTGCTCTGCGTGGAATGTGAGTGTGAGGGCTGGGGCTGCAGCATCCATCTTGGACTAGAATGGAAGCCACCATTGAAGATTGTGGAGCAACTAGATGCTCTTCAACTTCCTCATTGTGTGGAGTCTCTATAGCAGGCCTGGACTACTGTGTTACATGAGAGAGAGAGAGAGAGAGAGAGACTTCTGTCTCGTTAAAACCACTGTTATCTTAGGTTTCCTGTTACTTGCAGATCCTAATTTATTCTGATGGATATTACTATTAATTCCCATTTGTAGACAGATGAGGGAATGAGACTCAGAGGAGTTAAGCACGTTTCACAAGTTTGCACAGCTATTAAGTGACAGATGAGAATCTGAAACCAGGGTGTCAGACTCCAATGCCCTAGCTCTTAATCTATGCTATTAAGGTTCCCTGCTCCAGGAAGATTTCCAACTGTGAACAAAGGGCTTCCAATCCTAGATTTTCAGATGCTCGTTCCTATGCATTTCTCCAGCCACAGTCCTAAACCCTTCTGGGGCTTCAGCAGTTGAAAATGTCTTAGCAGGCTAGAAAGAGAGAACAGGAGAACAGAGATTCCTTGCAAATGTCTTTTCGGTTACCTCCTATACCTTGCTCAGTCTCCAGACCACCATGTGATACTGGCACTGTTTATTACTGGCACTGGGCTTTGGGGATCGTCCATCATTGTTTCCTAGGACAAAGGTTACTCTGCCCTTCCAACGATGAGAGTGCTGGGGGTGGGGGGTGGGGGAGGGCTGCATCTCTGCAGACACTTCAGAAATCCCACTACCTTAAGGTAGTCTCATGGAAACCCGGTCCCAGCCTTGGAACACCACACAGCCCTGTGGAATTTTGACATTGGATGTCTCTGCATTGTTGAAGTAACTCAGCACGTTGGCATGCCATTATTCCCTCAGGTCAGGTCAATGCTAAAGGAAGTTCATCGCCTCTGCTTCTTCAGTAACTGATGTCTGGTGCATCAGCCAAATGCACTTCAGGCTTATAAGCAGTTCCCCCCAATCTACAGGCAAAAAAGCTTTCACCATCTCCCCCTCCCTGCTGAGTGACCAGTGTCTCAGCATTAATGCATCTGATGGCACCGAGCCTTGGTGGCCAGAGCGAGGACAGTCGCCAAGCAGGGATTGAAATCACATTTTTATTTACATCATTACTTTTCCACAGCTTGGTTTCTTGCAGGCTTTTGATCTGTTAGGCTACACTATTTACTCTGGACTGAATCTTTGAATTGCTTTACTTTTCCATCCAAGATTATCAAAGAATTTGATAAACCTGTACTAATTAATCAAAATATTCATCTATAGTATTGATACATCAGGTCCAAAAAGCAAAGCATTGCTATATGTGCACAGTGTGGAAGACAATTTACACCTTCTCAAGTGTAGACTCTGTTGGTGATTCTTTCGTGAAGAGGAATCATTGTTATTTCAGGAAAGACCCGAAATTTATCCAGCTCTTGTTAGAGTTGGATGAATCTGGATTCCTACCATAGAACGCGAGTGCAAAACCCAAACCCCCCTTAAAATAAACTCATATTGTCGCTTACACATGTCCAGTCACAGCATTAATAAATGCAGATTATCTTGGATAAGACACAGAGTTAGCCTGATAATAGGTGTGAAAATAGGATTGTAGATAAGTGTTCTTCTTCATTGTAAATATTAGTTTTTATTTACTGCCAAACTTTTTTTTGACAGCTTCTAAGGAGTAAATTTTAAGTGTGTTATAATCATTCTCAAAGTGCAAGCTGCCACTTCTCATTCATGGCATTTCTTCTCCATACGTTGATGAAAGAAATGGAGACAGGATGATTCAAAGAGGAATTGTTAGGACAGAAATTCTGATTCATTCATTATGATTTTCACATATTGCCAATCAGCAAGTAACATTCTACTGGATTTTTCTTTTGATGAATAAAATGGGCAATTTTCTAGCACAATAGCTTAGTTTTGGAAGAGCAGCCCTAAACGTACTACTAACTGAAATACTTTTTAAATTTGTGTTGTATTTTCCTCTTTGATTCATTGATTATTTAGGAGTCTGTTAATTTCCACATATTTTTTTAATTCCCCAAAGTCCTCCTGTTATTCCTTTATATTTTTATGCCATTAGATGAAAAAACACATAGTTTGTGTGGTTCAGTCATTTAAAATTTATTGAGACTTATTTTATGGCCTAATGTATGATGTCTCATGGAGAATTTTCTTTTTACATTGAGAAGAATGTATAGTCTGTTGTTAATGGTTTGAGTGTTCTATAGATGTCCGTTAAGTCCATTTGGTTTGTAATGCCGTTCAAGTCTTCTGTTTGCTTTTGGTCTCCTGTGTCATTGTTCTGTTCTTAATTGAAAGTAGAGTATCGAAGTCTGCAACTATTATTGTTGGATTGTCTGTTTCTTCTTCAATTTTGACAGTTTTTACTTCATATATTTTGGGTTCCACTGTTAAGTGCCTATATGTTTGTAATTGTCATATCTTCTTGATGGATTTATCCTTTTTTCATTGTGAAATGTCTCTCTTTGTCTCTAATAACAATTTTGTATTTAAGTCCATTTTGTCTGACATTAGGATAGCCACTCCAGTTCTCTTTCACTTAGTGTTTGCATGGTGTAATTTTTTCCATCTTTCACGTTCAAACTGTCTGTGTCTTTGAATCTAGAGTATCTCTCTTGTAGACAGCACATAGTTACATTATAATTTTTGTCCATTCCACCAATCTTGGCCTTTTAATTGGTACTCCCAGAGCCCTGAAGAGGAGAGAGCTTCTGCATCTGGGGAAGATCAGGGGAGACCTTGTGTAAAAGTAGGATTTTACTGGGGGATTGAAGAATGAGGACAACTCTGTGGAAAAGATCAGACTTTAAAAGCTATTTAGACATTTTTACTTTAGTTACTTAAAAAGTAAACTTTGAAGGGGGGAGAGGGGAGGGTTTGGGGAAGCAGAGGTCTAACCTTGCTTTCTAAAATAGTTTTTATGTAATAACCAATGGATTATCCTACTGTAAAGATATATGTTAAACTAAACAGAAGTAGTGGTACCTTTTTGAATTAGCTTCCCCAAATCAGCCTTAGATTTAAACAATTTAGATGAACATAAGTGTTAATGAGCTGAATTGTGTCCTCTTGCCCCACAAATTCGTATGCTGAAATCCTAAGAACCAGGGCTTCAGAATGTGACTGTATTTGGAGATAGGACCATTAAAGAGGTAATTGAGGTAAAATGACTTCATATGGATGGGCACTGATCCAATATGGCTGCTGTCCTTCTAAGAAGAGATTAACGCACAGACATGCACCTGCACAGGGAAAACACCGTGCAAGGACACAGAGAGATGCAGGCCATCTGCAAGCCAATGAGAGAAGCATCAGAAGAAACCTAACCTGCTGACTTCTAATCTTGGACTCGATCTTGGCCTTCTAGTTTCCAAAACTGTGAGAAAATAAATTTCTGTTGTGTAAGCCACCCCGACTGAGGTATTTTGTTATAGCAGCCCAAGCAAACTAATACAAAGCTTTTACAGATTTATAACCATTTGCTTATTCCAAATCAATGTTTTTTTAAATAAGAGGAAACTCAGGATTATCTTCCAACCAGTTTGAGTAAGTATAGTAATACATTCAACAACAACAACAACAAAAACAATAACAACAACCCATAATAATATTCCAACAAACAATTGCTAGGATTGCTGTCTGATTGAACTAGTTTGACTTTCCACTTCATTGTTCAGGCACACGCAGACACACCCTGCGATCACCCTGGACTTCCCAGGTAATGTACTCACCATGGGTGTCAAGATTATTTTTATAATCATATGTCATCTTTTGTAATAGTCCATGTTCCTACTTGCAAAGCAACATGGTCATTGAACACGTTTAAGCAGGAGAAGGATTTATTGAAGGGTATGAGGAAACTCACAGAACCTGGGGGGAAGCTCACCTTCCAGAAGCAATCCCCGAACTCTGCAGAGAGAATGGCCTGCCTGACGAGGAAGTCACTGACTCTGCCACTGCGAAGCACAAAGCACCTGAGATTCACTTTCACTGCACCAGCCTCTTCCATCTATTTTGAAGCCATTTCTGCAACAGGATCTTTTGGAAGGAAGTCTCTCCGAAGTGTCCCTGATTGGTGGACACTTGGGTCACATGCTGTGTTCTAGCTGCAAGGGAGGCAAGTAACTTCCATTCTAACTTCTTTACTGGGAGACACAGATATTTCAGTTAATAAAGGGAGGTCATTTCAAAGTTTATGGGCCAGCAAGAATATGACAAATGTCTGGTACAGGCCTGCAGTGCTCCTTTACTACTGCTACATTGTGCTTTAACATCTAAGCCTATAAAATGATAGAATTAGGGGCGCCTTGGTGCCGCAGTCGGTTAAGCATCCAGCTTCAGCTCAGGTCGTCATCTCGCAGTCTGTGAGTTTGAGCCCCACATCGGGCTCTGTGCTGATAGCTTAGAGCCTGGAGCCTGCTTCAGATTCTGCGTCCCCCTCTCTCTCTGCCTCTCAGGTGCTCACACTCTGTCTTTGTCTCTCAAAAAAAAAAACATTAAAAAAATGACAGAATTCATGTTTGACAAGTATCTATGTAGTGATCAACAAGGCTGACAAGTATTTTCCATCAGATTCTCACCAAAACTTTATATAACACATGTTGAGTATCCTCAGAACATTTGATAGTGTTTGCTAATAAATGAATAAATTTCATCATGTATTCTTTTTACTTAATGAGAACACTGAAAACTATTAGAACCCAAATTGTTGGATTGTACTTATGGCTCCTCATTTTCACACCCCCTAATGGTGTCTACCCTCTCACTCAACAACATAGTTTATTATTGTGGCAACTTTTTTCCCAACAAGAACAATGGGACACACAATTCTGACAAAGAACCTTGGTAATTGTTTTTGGACACAAAAAGTAAGCTATTCAATCATGCTCTAATATTGAAATGGCCATTTTGATGGTTGGTGAGGACAAGAGAATATTTCAAATCGGGACTGTTCCAGAAAAGTATGATATGGCCATAGTATGTACCCATGCTACAATGGCTATAGCATTTGCTTCTAGGAGAAGTTGTACAGGCATTAGTTAATTCATTTATGCATTCAAATATCTATTTTAACAAACATTTCTTGAGCACTTCCTGTAGCCCAGACACTGGCATTGCATTGTGTTCCACATAGTCTATGTTCCACAAACACTTTGCAGTTCAAAGTATGAGAGAGAGGTAAGCAAAACCAATGCAATAAAAGAAGTTTTAGGGCAGAAATCTGTAAGTGTGCTTAACCACAAACTACATTATGATAAACAAAACCAATGCAATAAAAGAAGTTTTAGGGCAGAAATCTTCAAGTGCGCTTAACCACAAACTACATTCTGATTATACAACAAAAAGTAAATGTAACTTGGGCGTCTGGGAGTTCAGTGGGTTGAGCATTTGACTCTTGATTTCTGCTCAGGTCATTATTTGTTGGTTTGTGAGATTGAGCCCTTCATTGGGCTCTGCACTGTCAGCTTGGGATTCTCTCTCTCCCTCTCCCTGCCTCTATCTCTCTTGCTCTCTCTCAAAATAAATAAATACACTTAAAGAAAAGTAAATATATGTTACTATCCTGTCTCCAGTGCAGTGCAGATCTCTGCTGAGAATGTTTTGAAGTCTGCTACATTTTCTCTCCTGTTTAAAGATCTAATTTCACTTCGCAGGCAGTAAAACATCAATATGCACATAGAGCCCATGAGATAGAAGATTTCACATAAATACAAAAGGAAGGAACATGACCCCATTAGCTTGTGTACATAACAGACTTATAATGAGAATCTCTTAGCTGAGTTCTTTCCCCATTCACTCTTAAGCATCTAATCATTTACAAGGAATTTCAAAACAAAACAACATATACTCTAAAATCTCCTATGAAATCTTTAAGACCCTCTCCAAAGTCCCTCTCAATGAAAGAAAGGCATCACTTAATTTGATGGTGCAGTATTTATTGACTTTTCTCTGTCTCCTGTCCTGCACTGTACGTTCTTTTCTATCTGTGGCACCTAGGACCTGGAAGATGAGCAGTCACCTCTGAATGAACGCACAGATACTGGAAAAAATGAATGCACCCCTTAGGGACCAGCAAAACATGGAGAGCAGTTTTGCAGTAGGCATGCAAGTTTTGGAATTGGGCAGCCTTGGGTTGGAAACTGCCTTTGCTACTTGTTGGTTTCAGGAATATGAGCAACTCACATAATCTTTCTTGGCCTCAGTAGTTTTATCTGTAAGATGGGAATAATTAACAGAACACACCTCACAAGCTTGCTGTGAGGATGAAGTGGGACTATGGTGTAAAAGATACAGCAGGCATTCGGCACCCCAGTGCCAAACCTGTGGCTGGTCCCCAGTGGTGGGAAGAGTCATCATGATTGGGCTTCCAATGGTGATGATGTCCCCTATTGCAGCAGGCACCCTTGGATTTAGGGACATTGAACTTTCAGGATAGAATGAATTTTATATTGCTCTTGGCTGCTACTTCCTTGGCCTCATAGAATCTACAACTCTGCCTGTCCCAAATCTGAGTGCATCTTTGACCTTTGAGGAGGTAGCACTTTTTCTTAATGCGGTAGCTCAGGTTTTTCTTTCTCTGCCTCTCAGCGCCCTGGAAGGGTATTTATTAAGAAAATGCCCCCAGCTTAATTTGAAAGCCCAGCCTCCTAATTCATCATGAAACATCGAAGTCTGATAAGCTGACTTCATTAAATTAAGGGCCCGATATCATTGCACTGCAAAGTTTGGGGAGCAGAGGAAGCATGTGCTGATCTGGTGGGCAGTGAGGAATGGCAAAATACGCCCCCACCTCTACCCCAAAGGCAAACACACATGCTGTCTTAAAATAGCCAGAATTATTTTTTTTCTGTTTTGATGCTCATTCTGAAATTGGACCAAGTGGAAAAACACAAAGCCCTTCAGATTTGTCCAATTTTGTAACATTAAATTGGGATGGAGTGTGTGATGGGGGTGGGGGTAGTTTCATAATATAGTAAGTGGAACCTTTTAGCTTCAGTAAGTGAGTCTGACTCAGGAATGTAGGCGATTGTATCTCAAAAAAATCAATATTAAGATGCACAATTGCTCCCCTGGTATCGAAAGAATTAGTTGATCTACATGCTAAATGACAAGCCTCTTGATAACGGGGATTATGCGACCTGCCTTTCCAGCCAGGGCTGCTGGGGACTGTCCCTTAGGTCCCTAAGGCAGAGATAATCTAATTACCACAACAAAGACCAGGTCCATTTGAGGAGAAGGCAACTGTGGGGGTGGGGGTGGGGGGTGGGAAGGTGATGGTGGGTGTGCGGACCAGACTGTGTTGGGTCTTGTGTTAGCGGGGAGGGGCTCATCCAGGACAAAAGCATCTAGGTGGGGAGTTGCTGGGGAGTGAGGCCCAGAGGGGAGGGAATGACTGCAGAAAGGGTGGACAGAGGTCACCTCTAAAACATGACTTAATCTCCACTTTGGCTCCACAAACACTGCCACGCTGGCTCCCAGACTCCGGCCAGACTTGACAGAATGAGCGAGCAAGGCTCCAGACATTCAGACACTCAGAGACCCTCCAGCCAGTCACAGGAGAGGGAGAAGGGCCTGGGAAACACACGTGGGCCTCTGTGACTCAGGTCTTCTCCCTCCTCTGTGAATGTCCCACCACCCTAGGAGGATAGGTGCCAGGGACCAGGCCCTGATGGCATTTCTACCTGACCATGGCAAGAAAAAAAAATGAGGCCATGTGCTGCACTTTTCGGGGAACTAAATCTTTCACTTCAAGGACTGTCCTATTTTCTGATTTTATGTCCTCTTCCTGTCTTTGGTACTAAATATTCCCTTTTTAGAAGTAAGATGATGGTGATAGTGGCTAGGAGGGTTTTTTTGCTCTGACTTTTGTTTGTTTTCAGTGCTCTTACCAGGTATGTTAAGAAGTTTCCATTGATTCCAAAAATGTCTCTGAAATTCTGGCAGACTCTGGAAAACAAAAATCTATAAGACTATCTTGTTAAACAGACCTCTCAGCAAATGTTTGTTTAAGTTTTACCCTCATAGGTTTTTTTTTTTCTTTATCTTATGGAGAAAAATTGACACAAATAATCCTTGTTCCTAATTTCTATATCCTGCATATCTTATTGCTCCCAAGGTAAAAAGATGCTTTCAGTACCCTGGCTACCCTGGTATTCTAAGGCAATGAGGCATTCATTAGGTCAGTAATTTTCCTGCTTTTAAAAGTAGAAGGACCTAAAACTAAGATTTTGAGGGACACCTGGGTGGCTTAGTAGATTGAGTGTCCGACTCTTGATTTCAGCTCAGGTCATAATCTCAGGGCCATGGGATCGAACCCACACTGGGCTCTGTGCTGAGCATGGAGCCTACTTTAGATTCTCTCTCTGGGGTGCCTGGGTGGCTCAGTTGGTTACGCATACGACTTCAGCTCAGGTCATAATCTCTTGGTTCATGAGTTTGAGACTCTCATTGGACTCTGTACTGACAGTGCGGAGCCTGCCTGGGAGTCTCTCTCCCTGCCCCTCCCCCACACACTTGCACATGCTCGCTCACTCTCTCTCTCTCAAAATAAATAAATAAACTTAAAAAATCCTCTCTCTGCTCTCTCTCTCTCTCTCTCTCTCTCTCCCTCACTTGTTCTCTCTCTAAAATAAACTAAGATTTTGAGCCCTAAAAAGCTGAGTTTCCACAAGAAACCTTCCCAAGCCCAGGGCAGTGGAGATGCCGGGTGATTTACCGTGATTTGTTTGAGGGGAACTTCCTACTCATCTAGGGGAGCATAGGTCGCGTCCAGGAAAACAGCTTAAAGGTTCTGTTGATATTGTCACTCAAAATGGAAAATGAAGGAATGTTGCTGGGTAATGGAGAGGAAGAGACTTCGATGATCTACCAACCAGTTCTAGTGGGAACCTAGAATTAATGGTTTAATGGTTTAACCTGAAAAGAAATTAATGGTTTAACCTGAAAAGAAATTAGAGAAATATGTGAGAAGGCCTTCATGATAGTAAAAGATCCTGAATTTTTATTCTTCCTGTCCCCAGCCTCTCCCACAAATTCCTGAGTTTCTCAGAGATGACCACTGCATAAATAATCCATCAATTTAGTATCACTTTTATTCAAAATAATATGGTGATAATTGTGTTTTCTTTTTTTTGATAAGAAAAATGTGTGGGTTTTGCTAAGGGGAAGAAATTATCAACATTTTTGGATAGAGACCTAAAGCAAAAATTTTTAGGAATATTATCTATATCTGACTTCCTTGCTAAGTTCTGAGGACTAAATCCTAGAATAAATGACAGTTAACATCTGCTTAGCTTGAGTAAAGACTGTACTTAGAAGGCTTAATAATCTCTTTCCTTGACTTATTGAAATGCCAAGAATTTATATCAAACTAATTTGTTTAGGCATGCACTTGGGTTTGATTTTTAGAAAATGCTGCTTTTGTTTGAACGTCACTATGATTGAGTTTAGAAGGAGGTCATGGCTGAATGAATGAGGATAGAAGAAAAGGAGAGGGGGGGTGCTCAAATCCTGCTTTTTGTCTCACTATAATAAAATATGTGTGTACATTTAAAAATTAAAACTATATATGCTATTCACATTTATACTAATGTCAATTATTGAAAACTTACTGCATCCCCTCTCTTCTTGGGGATACCTAGTTGGGGAGAAAAGACTAGCACAAAGGGACTAACCCAGAGCAAGACTGTAATTCAATGCTACATTGGGTGGTCTGTCACGATGCAGTTGATATCTGGGTGGGCTGTGGTAGAGTTAGAAAGGCTCTGCAGAGAAATGGGTGTTGTGATTTGATCTGATGAATGGAGAGAATCATGGACAGGAGAACACAAAAGAAGAAAGCAGAAGTAAGAAAGATACAGATGTGGTTCAGTGGGAAGGTTGAGCCAGATTCTGACCTCAGCAAGAACCTTATTTGGGAAATAAGAAAAATGAGGTTAGATGAGTAAAATGAGGCCGTATTATGGTGAGTCTTCATATCCAAGTCAGTGGCTATTGGTACTTTTCCACTCCTTTGTCCAAGAAAGACATCACTAACCACTCCATGTCCATCTCCATACAGCCCTCCAGGCAGCCACTGACAATTGATCAGCTTTGGTCTGCAAGATAAAATCTATTTTCTATTCTCATCCCAGGCCTATATCTTTCAACTTGATATAGGAAATGGGGAGATACTGGGTGAAGAATAGATGAATGAAGAAGACATGAGTCCCCAAACCTCCTAGTTACCACTGGTTTCAGCCTTTCTTAACCCAATTATGTTTTCAGCTGGAGCTAGGCATGATGGGGAGCTAGAAATCTAGTTCAGGCACCTGGGTGGCTCAGTCAGTTGAGTGTCTGACTCTTGATTTCAGCTCAGGTTATGATCTCATGGTTTGTGGGATGGAGCCCTAAGGTGGGCTCTGTGCTGACATCATGGAGCCTGCCTGGGATTCTCTCTCTCCCTCTCTCTCTCGTTTTCCTGCTTGTCCGCACCCTCTTTCTCTCTCTCTCCCTCTCCCTCTTCCTCTCAAACTAAATAAAAAAAACTTTAAAAAAAAAGAAGAAATCTGGTTCAGCCACCAACTTCCCCAGTCTGTGCCTCATTTTCCTCATCTGTAAAATGAAAGGATTGGAATGGATAATGGGATAAGATCTGTCCTGACATTGAGTTTTTAGAATCCTACAAATGCCAACATGAAGGCAGCCCACTGAGCCTTGCTTGGGCCGCCTCTGGGAAGGAGCTGGAGGGCAGTGCAAACCAGGCCAGCCATGGAGGGGAAAAGGAAGCTGAGGTTCTGGCTAACCTACACGCTAAATTAATAGCTTCTGGATAACCGAGAATTGCTGTCATTAGACACTGTTTGTGTTAGATGATCCTTATGGTACTGAACGTGGCTTGGGCGTCTTGAGGTCTCTCAGTAGGAAGCCGATGAAAAACCACATCTGGAAAAAGATTTCTCTAAGGATCAAGGGTAGTGGAAAATTTTTGTATATCGTTGTTTGCTTCCCTCTTGAGCACCATGGCTGGTCCTCAGCTCCATGTGGCCAGTTTGGCCAGATGTCCCTACCCAAAGGGACTTCACAACAAAGAAACCTTTCTCACTAATGGTGTCCCCTGCTTCCCTGTTTGCCAGCTTCTTTGGCCTCGGAGGGACTCGGTCACAACGCCATGCAAGAGGGCAGGAAAATGGTCCTGTCTTCGTGCATGGCACTGCACACTCTGTATCCACAGAGCAGGCTGGAGGTTATTACCCCATCTGCTATCTCAGTATCAAGAGATCAGTTGTTGGGAGCTGGCTTGCCAGTGGCCCGGGTTAAACTTCAAGAATGCAGATAAGGCTGAGAGGCTTGGAGCCATGGTATTTGGATGTCTAGCTAGGCATTTTGCAGGCCTGGCTTGCCTTAATTTATTAATTTGTTAGTATTCAGGCAGGAACATGGCAAGATTCTGTGCTTACCTATTGAAATGTCCCTTTTCTCAAGCGCCCTACATGCCCATTCAGGGGCTAAGTATGTGAGGCCCTGTCTGAGGAATTCAACATGACAGGAATGATGTCTGTCTTTCAATTGGGTGTTTAAAAAAAAAAACAACCCTTTGACTAATGCTTAATAAAATAAACATCCTTTGTCTACTTCCACTTTTATTTTTGTTTTAAGTTTATTTATTTATTTGGAGAGAGAGGGAGAGGGAGAGAGAGCACATGTGAGCAGGGAAGGGGCAGAGAAGGAGGGAGAGAAAAAATCCCAAGCAGGCTCTGTGCTGACAGCAACTCAGGGCCTGATCCCACAAACCTTGAAGTCGTCACTTCAGCCAAGATCGAGAGTCGAATGCTCAACTGATTGAGTCACCCAGGCACCCCTACTTTCACTTTTAAAATTCATCTTGGCTAGAGATGTGGCTAGAGATGATAACAATAACGGGGGAAACCATTCCTTACTGACATTGCTTTTTAGGTCTAGTATGCCCAGGGGTCTCTGGCCAGAAATGAGGAGTGTGATTTAAAAGGAGCTGACCTTGGGATGCCTGGGTTACTTAGTCAGTTAAACATCTGACTTCAGCTCAGGTCATGATCACACAGTTCGTGAGTTCAAGTCCTGTATTGGGCTCTGCCCCGTCAGTGCAGAGCCTGCTTGGGGTTCTCTCTCTCTCTCTCTCTCTCTCTCTCTCTCTCTGTCTCTCTCTCCCCCCCAAATCTCTCTCTTTCAGAATAAATAAATAAACTTTAAAATAAATAAACAAAAAGAGCTAACCTTGTTTGTCTCCCTCTGTTTAGTTGGGTTTTTTTTACATCCATTCATCCATCCACTAATCAATTTGTCTTTCCTTCTGTCCACCTGTCTGTCCATCCATCCATCCGTGTATCTATCCATCCATTTACTCATTCTGTTGTTTAACAAACATTGCCTGTGCTCCACACTGAGTTTACCATGGGGAACAAGACAGACTCAACCTCTGCCTCCGCCTCCGCTAGCACAGGACTGGATGGGCCCGTGTCTTGGGGGGCATCTGTGTTGGTGGACACTCCTGAAGGTGTGGGGTATAGCTGTGGGGTACTCCTGGGCTGTGGGGTATAGCTAGTTGTCGGCGTGCATGCACACTGCTTGCTGCACAGTCTCTGATCTTTTAAAAACTACGGAAAATTTTCTTGTGGCCATGGAGCTTTTGACTCTATCTTCAGGATTTGTGTATCAAAGTTGGGGAAGAGAAGAATGAACACAGTCAGAGTCTTGTTGGCCCTGCTGTCTTCCAGCGTGGTGTGGAGAGGCATTGGTTTGGAGCTGTACAGCTGGGCACTTGCTCTGACCTGCCCACACCCAAGTTTCTCCTTCTTTCCTTCAATTGCAGATGGTAATATTTACTCTATCATGCTGTCGTCGTGAGGATTGCATGAGATAAAGTGCACCAAGTGCTTAGCAGAGAGCTGCCATATTTTAAGGCCCTTCAGAACAGGAGCTTTTATTCTTAATTAACCTCAAAGTGAGTTGGGACAGAGCTCTTTTGCTTCCATAAGGGTTGCTAGTGGCTGTCAGTAACTAAGATTTGGACCTTATGCATTTTACATTTCTTAGCAAAACTTGGGTTCCTTACCAGGCTTTCACATAATAACAAGCAATCAAGGCAGGGTTTTAAGCAAAGTAATGATTATCTTTCACATAATAACTTACAGACAGGACCCAATCACTCTGTAATGGACTTTAGCATTGTATGTCTGTGTGTGTGTGTGTGTGTGTGTGTGTGTGTGTGTGTGTGTATTTCTGGGTATAAATATGATTCAGTTCCCCTTAAAATTTTACCAAAAATAACACTGAATTATATCTGAATAGTCTAAACTAATATGGGTTCTGAGTACAAGGAGGGGGAAAGACAAGGAAGAAATGGAAGACTTCTCTTTCCTTGTAGACCCATGAACGACACAGCTCTGTAAGACAACAGGGAGATGCTGGAAGGAGAGGAGATCCAGTGGCCTATGTCTGCTATGCAGAACAGATGCAGGGGTGACTTGCTTCAGGCCGAGTGGTTTATGCTGCCCCAGGGCCTTGTTTTCGTCTCTGCGGTGGGGTAGTGTTTCCTCTGAGAGGCAGACACTCCACCCCACAGGGCATGTCAGCATTTGGAACCCCTTCCCCACCTGCACAAATTTTAGGGACAATATGAGATGGTCTTTATTTTGTGAGGAGCCCCAAGGCCCCGCAGAGGTAGACTGGCTGGAACGTGAGCCCATGGGCCCCAAACTGGGCAGTGCCCTGAGCCAGCCTTCTTCTGTCACCTCAGCAGTGGCCTCCCTTAAATTGCTTCTATTTTTCCCTTTTCCCTTGTTTCCTTCAAGTTTCCTCAAAACCCCTGAGAGTAGCTGTAGTTTTACTCTGGGTCCTTCCCACAGTGTGACTATATTAGTTTCCATGGCTACTGTAACAAATTACTACAAAGTCAGTGGATTAAAACAACACACATATTCTATTTCACAGCTTCCAGGGGTCAGGAAGCTGGGCATGGCCGTACTCCCTTTGGTAGCACATACACTAAAATTGGAATGATACAGAGAAGATTAGCATGGTCCCTGTGTAAGGATGACACACAAATTCATGAAGGAAGCTGGGCATGGCTGAGTTGGGCCTTCTGCTTGGGGTCTCACAACCCTGCAATCAGAACACTGACTGGGCTGTATTCTCATCTGAAGGCTTGACTAGGAAAGATCCCACTTCCAAACTCATTCAAGTTGTCAGGCAGAATTCATTTCCTTGCAGCTGTAGGACATAGGGACCTGGCTTCTTGCTGGCTGTCAGAGGGAGTGCATTCTCAACTCCTAGAGGAGGGTGCCCGTGATCCCTCCACATGGCCACTTAGTCCATCAGGACAGCAAGGAGAATCTCCAGCCATAGACTCCATGAGCAAGACAGTTTTTTATAAAGTAACATAGTCACGGGAGTGACATTTATCACCTCTGCCATATTCTACTGGTTAGAAGCAAGGCACAGGTCCTGCCCACACTCAAAGGCAAGGGATTATACAGGTATGAACACTTAGGGGCTGGAGGTCATGGGAGCCAGCTTAAAGTCTGCCTACCGCTGTGGACTCCCTATTTTTCATTTTTCAGGAAGTATTTTAATGGCAAAGAAGAGCTGTAAGCTCTCAGCCACTGCATCAAACCTAGCCCCTTCCAGATGGACTTCTCACCTATTCCTGGCCTCTCTTATGCAGGACCTGGTCCTCAGCCTCACTTGTCATCCATAGACCATCTCAGCTGCCATCTTCCTTCCAGTCACCTACACACAAGACCTCTGATGTTTCCTTCAAGTCTCTCCCCTTCTCCCTCAGTCTCACAGTTATTTTCAAGTCCTGTCCTTATCAATTCCTAATTGTCTCTCCAATAAATCTGTTTTCTTTTCTCTTCTTTGCTACTGAGACCAGCTGAGTCTAACTGTTCATTGTATTCCATTAGAACTAGTACAGTAACCGCCAGCCAACTTCTCCGCCTTACCATCACCCCCTCAAATGCATTCTCACATCCCCACCGCCATCTCCCTTCCACACTCTTCCTTCTAGCAAATCCAAAACATTAATTGTTTCCCTTCTGCACCAAGCTTTGCTCACCCTGCTCTGTTTCTCCACAGTACTCTTCTCCCACCCAGTCCCTACCATTTTACCTGTGCAGAAAATCACTCATCCGTCAAAATCTAGCTAGGATACTGGAAAGCTTTTCCTGACTACAGACAGAATAACTTATCCCCTTAACTCTGTATTTTGATTTAGTTCTGCTTATTTTTTGTTTGTGTTTTTCTTTTGCTTTTGTTTTATATTTACATAACTAAATGCACCGTGCCTTGCATTTTTGGGGGTATTGACTGCTCTCTGCTACAATGCTTGCGGAAGGCACGTGTCACTTTATCTTTATTTTCAAGGCATCAAGTACAGCAATGCAATGCAGAGTTACCAATTAGTGCTGTTGAACTGAGCTAGTATTTCCAAAATTATTTGGCTGGCTTGGGAAATTTGTTAAATCCTACAGAGTGGAGTGACTTTAAAAATTTTTAAGTTTATTTATTTATTTTGAAAGAGACAGCACGTGTGGGATAGGGACAGAGAGAGAGGGAGAGAGAGAATCCCAAGCAGGCTCCTGGGTGCAGTCACAGAACCCAGCTCGGGGCTCGAATCACAAAACCACAAGATCATGACCTGAGATGAAACCAAGAGTCAGACACTTAACTGACTGAGTCACCCAGGCACCCTCATAATATAGTGACGTTTAAATTTGGTTTCAGACTTTTAACCTACAGCATTTATATATTTATTTATTTAGCCTTGTTTATTTATCTCTGAGAGAGAGAGAAAGGGAGGGGCAGGGGGACAGAAAGAGAGAGAGTGGGAGACAGAGAATCCCAAGCAGGCTCCACACCATTGGCACTGAGCCCAATGCAGGGTTTGAATTCACAAACTGTGAGATCATGACCTAAGCTAAAACCAAGAGTCGGGCACTTAACTTACTGAGCCACCCAGGCACCCCTAACCTACAGCATTTTAGAATTCAGCTATTTGATGCAGTGCCTTTTCTACCTCCTCTCTCCTAATCATTCCTCAGCTAGTTTTCAAAGATCAAGTATTATTTTTTAATTATTATTCTACTATGCTATAAATCCAATATATTAGATAATTTTTATATTCTATATTATTATTATTTTCAATTATTAGTAGTTCTCCTCAGTAGAGCTAAACAGGAATGAAGAAACCAGCTACATGTTTTTTGACCAGGAGCTTTTATTGTTTTTCTTTCCAAGCATTGTCTCGATCTGTGACCACAGAGAGCTTGCCGTAATAAAAAACACACTTTTCCGGGCACCAGCTGGGTGGCTCAGTTGGTTAAGCATATGACTCTTGATTTCAGCTCAGGCCATGATCTCACAATTGTGGGATCGAGGCCCGTGTTGGGCTCTGTGCTAACAATGTGGAACCTGCTAGGGATTTTGTCTCTCCCTCTCTCTTTGCCTCTCTCTCTCTCTCTCTCTCTCTCTCAAAATAAATAAACATTAAAACGACAACAATAACACCAGAAACAAAAAAAAAACCTCACACTTTTCAAACAAGTATTTGGTTCAAAAGCAAACATCCAGACATCCCCAAGTCTTGATATTTTTCCTTCCCTTCTCCAGACTAGTGGGTCTCAGCAGAAAGAAGAATGTCTTCACCTCACTGGCTCCCCCATGGTGCCATCAACACTTGCTTCTTTTAGTTGCATGACAGCGTGGCCCAGAAGCACTGTCTTCCTGGGAACTGCCGGCTCTGTGGTAAGGACCGAGCACCCTGGAGGGCGTAGAGGGCACTCCCCGAGTCGCAGTGCATGGCAGCCTGGCTCAGTGTGGGTTCTGGTGCCCAACTGCTCACTTCAAATCCTAGCTCCAGTATTTACAACTCACATGACCACGAGCAAGTTATTCAACCCCCTCTGTGCCTCGATTTCCTCATTTGTAAGAGTGGGCTAATACTAACCACCTTCATATGGGTAGTGAGAGTGTAGTAAAATGATGCACATTAAACGCTTAGAACAGAGTCCTTCACATCCCGTCATTTATAAGCATTCCACAAACATTTGCTACTATCATTACCCCAGAACTTAATTTCCACTTGTTTGGAAGGACATCAAATGAGGTTTTCCTATTTTCTGGAATTGGCTCTCCTCAGTTTCAAGATGTGAATTTTTAGAAAGGGCATCAAGATGGAAAAAAAATCAGTTGCTCTAATATGGCTTTTTCTAGAGGAAAAAAAGTTGCTAGTTCTGCTTTATTTTTCTGCCTCGTTTTTCATATCTAACAGAATGGAAAATATCTCTTGCTTCTGATATTTCTGTTTAAAAAATCACTCTCCCAGAATTCTAAATGCTTTTCTGAATTAACAGATCCTTCCTACCTTCTTAAACTGGATTATGTCTTGATGTAGATTAGCATCTTCACGCATAGACTGATTCCTTCTGCTGTGGAGGCTTGTTGTTTGTTTTACCTTTTTCTTCTCTGGCCGGCGTTATGGGAGGTCTTAATTGGTTGATTTGGGTTTCTCCTTCCATAGGTCCCGTGTAGGGACATCTGTGGGAAGAGGTCAGGGTCGTGGACATGTGTTCGCGTCTGGGCTGAGGTGTGGGGGTGAAGGCACTCTGACAGTGTGCTGTTGGCAGGAGGAGGAACTGAGGAAGATGAAAGGAAACATTGGGAATGAGTCCCTTAGAGGTAGAGCCATGGAGCAGCACTGACAGGTGCGTGATTGAGTGCATCAGGCCATTCCTGACACTCTCTGCTCACCTCCTGTTCCCAGGAGGAAGGAGCTTGGGGAAGGGGCTTACTGCTCAGGGAGCACCTGATCCACCAACCCTGTGCCCCGTGCCGGGTAGGGCACACTCGTAGACTTCATCTCCCTCCTTAACCCTGAGAAGTTCATGGTATTATCTCTATTTCTCGGACGAGGAAGTTGTGACTTTTCAAAAACTGCCCTACTATTAAGGGCCAGAAATGGGTTCACACACAGGTCTCTCGGACAGCAGACTCTATCCTCCTACATTCTGGACCCCTTGTAGCCGAAATACAAAGTTTAAAGATCATGTGCCATTTGATGCAGGAGATAGGCAAGTGTGGGAACATGTATCCATGGTGATCCTCTTTCTGGAAGTCTTGGGCCTGTCACTCTCACAGCCCACCAAGATAATTTCCTAAGTACTTGGTAGTTTAAAAAGATCTGTTAGACAACTTTTTCAGGGAAATGTCGATCAGCTGAAATGATTCAAGATAAGGGTGAGCAGAGGTCAAAATAGACCACCAAGGAGCAGAGAAGCCTGAGGAAATCTGGAAGGATTCTGAGGTATGAGACGGGGAAGGGATACAGATTCAGACTGAGGAAGCCACAGGCAATACCAACACCTGCCAGAAAAGTTTAATCATTTTTGCTTTCAGTCCATTCACTTAAAGTCCGAGACTCTCAAGATGCTGAATGGAGAGCAACTGCTCTGCCAAAAAGGGAGAGAGAACATTCTTCTTCAGTAGGCTTTTTATTCTTCACTTTTGAATAGGGAGAAATGGGGAGACAGGTTAACTTCACCCCTCGTGGTGTGTGCTGCTCGATCCAGAAGCGTGGGCCTATGTGATGACATGGAAGAGGGTGTGTGGAAACATCCTCCTGCACGACCCACACATGGATCACACAGCAGCTTCTGGGGGAAAGGAGCTTCAAGCACCCCTCAGTTGTCAGCAGAGAACAAAAAGTCTTGAAGCCTAGAACTTCCAGGCAAATGTCTCACTCTTATATTTTAAAAAGCGTATTACATTGGTTTTAGCAACTCGCCAAGTTTAGATGATTTCTATTTTATGTGGCAGCTTTGAAGCATGCATATAGTTCTGTTTACAGTGGAGTCTATTTATAGAATGACCAAAATGGCCAGTGACACTGTGTGTCCATCACGACCAAGAAGTTAAAAGCTTATAGAAGTGTTGATATTTCTGCTCTCAAACTCTCGATTGAGTTACTTAGCTGCTTTATTCAGGGCTCTTAGTAAAATGAAAGGGTGTTAAAAAGAATCCATCAATGAGTCCCAAGACAAAGTTTTATCAGCAAACACAATTTTGAAGTACTAACTATCCACAAATCAGATGACAATCATAAGTTAAACTTTTATGGCCTTGTTAAAGGATGTGTCAACAGAGACACAATCTATGCTATAATCAACTTTAGTCAACTAACGAACATGAATGACAACATTGATTCCTTCATTTAACATGTATTTATTGCAATACTTAAAAATATTGAAAAATTTCAAAGTCTTCATAATACCGTCTCCCAAATTACATAAGCCCTGGGACCCAGCGTAAATTGGTGCTTTGAATTTTAAATAGATTTTCAATTTAATTTATTGGACAACTGGGAAACCTTCACGGCCCATGTTTTGTCACCTTATTACTGGCACCTAACACGTATCACGTATTCAATGAATGTGTTAAATTAAATTGAGTCTTTCTCAATTTAAGCAGTATTGTGTATTTAAATTTATGTGCGCAGGTCTGCAAATACAGCCAGGAATTAATCACTTCTAAACTTTGTGTCAATGTCTTAAAAAGCTGCATTTAATTTCCTATTAAGAGCATGGGAGAGGGGAAGTAATTTGACTAATGAGACAGAGAATCACAGCTTTTCTTTGGTTGACCAATGGATTGTGACTTTGATTGAAGTGTCTCTGCTGAATCAGTCTGTGACTTGCACAGACGGGCGGCTTTCCGTACTGGAAGACTGGATGGTGTGGAAAGAACTAATAGGGTGAACACAGAATATCTGACCTTGGACACATTTTTAAAATATGATGGTGTTGATAGTTCTTTCTGTTTAAGTTTTGGCTCTGTGTCTTCTCTTTATACTTAAAAAAAATTTCTTTTTGAGGACAGAAATGGCCAAGTGATGATGACTCTTCATCAAAAACTTGGATTTTGCTGGCATTACATGCAGAGATTGCATTGTGAGCACTTTCATCTGATTCCAAATAACATACATTAAGAGGCTTGTTGTCAAGTTTCCAGAGGGAGGTTGGAGATGGCAGGAAGCTCCTCTGTTTTAATTTGATTGATTGGTGACCTACATTCAAAATGGCACACCTCTAAAAATGTAGGCAATTACCCCCTTCTCCTGTTAGATATTACCAAGAAAACAGCTATGTAAGAAAGATATGAATAGTTATAAAGTAATTAACCATATTAACTGAGATGTTACTATGTTCAGCCCATCTCTGAGCGTTAGACCCTCACACCCAGGCATTGTTCTGGGTTATCTATTGCTGTATATAACAAGTTAGCCCAAACTTGGTACCTTAAAAGAACCCCCTGCCCCCCATTTTTTTGTTGTGCTTTACAAGGCCACTTCAAATGAGTTTTCATTGACCCACAACTGCAAAACTCTTGGGTGCAGATCTGAACACACCATGGAGCAGAAGGAGCTAGAACAAACCATTACAGTCATGGTGTTCAAAGCTAGTGAGGAAAGGAAGGGCTTGGAAGATGAAGGAAGTAGTTGAGGAGAAGGGGTCTGGGAAGGCTCCCCCGAAAATTCAGAACTAAATGAAGAAACACTGATGTTTGGCTACCTAGGGGGAATGGGGCTCCAGAAAGAGAAAGACAGTGTGCAAAGGGACGAGGAAGTAAGAAACAGAGATTTGGGACTACACTCTCAGAGGTGGTGGAGGCAGAGTGGGTTGTCAGAGTGGACGGGATTTGAGGTGTGGGGTCACCGTTGACCTCAGTGTCCGTGCCTGTAAAGTGGAGATAATACTTGCCTTTTTCCTTTGTTTTAAAATGTGGATGAGAGATGATGTCTTTGAAGCCCCTGGCATTTAATAAATACAGAAAAAGAGACAGTTTTGTTGTCCCCCTGTATGAGGGACAGAAGATGAATACAGCAAAATTATGGGATCAGACAGAGGAAGTAGACTTACTCGTGTAAGCTCGGATCTCATATTTGCAGACCCTGTTCCGTTACTAATTCCTGAAAGTAATGATGGGAATCCATTATGGAAGTCCACTCTGGTGGTCCAAATGGAAATCATACATTTGCACATGATATTCATGCAGGCTCATTCAGTCATTTCAAATGGGAAGTTTCCTGACTTTAAAAGGGGTCGGTTTATGGGGCACCTGGGTGGCTCCGATTTTGGCTCAGGTCAGGATCTCCCTGTCCATGAGTTCCAGCCCCTCGTCAGTCTCTGTGCTGACAGCTCAGAGCCTGGAGCCTGCTTCAGAACCTATGTCTCCCTCTCTCTCTGCCCCTCCCCTGCTCATGCTCTGTCTCTCTGTCTGTCTGTCTCAAAAATAATAAATAAACATTAAAAAAAGTGCTTTTTTTTTAAATAAAAGGGGACATTTTAGGAAACACTACTGGGAACAACATGAGAGGTATCATGCATGATTTGCATTACGGGAAGATCCTTTTTGCTTCTCTGCTCCTTCACTGAAAAGCAGGGTTGCTGTACCTATGGAAGTGTGGTGGGGAGGGGAAGGCAGGGCCACCAGGGAAGTGGACTCTGGTGGCTGTCAGATCCTCAGATGAAGGGAAAAGGATGCGGTGGAATTTGGTGGTCGGTTCAGATGTGGCTTTTCTGAGTTAGGAATAGACGCTAGAAAAAGACGTAATGTGTCTTTTTTTTTTTTTTTTTTAGTCTGTTTCATTAGATTAAATCTGTATGAATTTTTCTTGATTCTGTAGAAACATCCTGAAATGAATCCCATATGTCTCTCTTGCTTGTTGGTGTTGGGGAGCATTTTCTACCCTCTCCGGTGTCTGTGGGTGTTTTCCTGCAGACACTGCGTCCGACTGTGCTAACCAGCTGCCACTTCACTCCCCAGGCTCTTCCTAGCCCCACCTCACCCCTTTGCTGAGAGTGATCTCCAGAGTAGGTGTGTCATGGCATCCACCCTGGAGGACGACCACACGGCTCAGAGCTCAAGCCAGCGCTGGCCGCGTGGGCACCTGCTTGTCACCCACCCACTCTTCCCTCAGCAAGCCTTGCTTTGCTCCAAGGAAGGAACCACCTGCGGGCTGCAGCCATTCCCAGGCGACCCTGATTTGTGCATGGCATTCGAGACCCCCAGATGCTCTTGGCCTGCTCGTGGGAGGAGTAATCATGGACAGGAGGGGAGGGTGGGCCGTGATGGATAGGATTGGCGACTAAATACGAGTCAATGGGGTTTTCCATTCCAAATGTATCTTTGTTTTCCCTGAGACTAAAGGGATAACTGCCTTTCGGGGAAACACTAACATATATACTATCTAATTCTTGTTCTTTCAACTTCATGCATTAGGAAAAGAAATAGCTTCTTTTCTTTCTCTTTCTTCCTTCCTCACCTACCCTCATCATATTCTTTCTCTCTCCCCTCACCTCATTCTCTCCTGTTTTGTCATCCAATTTCTCTCCTCTTAAAGAAAAAAGATAACTTTAGTTGAAGGTCGAAGAATGTGCCCCTCTCCCTGTGCGTTTCCTGCCCCAGACTCCTGGCTCCTTGACCTGGCTGCCATTCATCTGCGAACCATTTGCCCCTGAGAGAAAACAGCAGCGTAATCCTCAGGTACTTAACTTGATCCACCTGTATCAATGGCCCCACTTGTGAAGAGGCCTGAAGAGATCAGGGCCCCCACTGGGCTTCAAGTCTGTGCAAGCACACTGCGCACTGCGCTCCAAGTGACTGCTGCCTGGGAGAGAAGGGGGCTGGAGAATGGAAGCAAATCCCAGTCATATTCTGCCTCATTCTGAAAACACTTATTCCCAATCTCAACAGGCAAGTGAAACGAGGTAGTTTCACCTCCACATTTACGCACCTTTGGCAACGGCCCCTGAACATTCACTAGCTGCTTGCACACAGAATTGATGCTTTTCTCTCTCAGAGACAGACCGTGGTGTTTGAAGCTTTGTGTAGATTTTGTTCTGACACGGACTGTACTCTCATGTGCACATCACTGCTCTGCTATAACATGAGTTAGGTTTGAGAGGGTAAACAATGCTCTTAGACCCCTGAGTTCACTTCCTGGGGCCCAGCTCAGAGCCAGCGGTCTCCTCCGCCCTGCCTGGTTCTCTAGTTTGTAAAAGTAGCCCTGTCCCTTGCTACCCTGTGATCACTAGCAGGGCACCTTAACCACTCTGGGCCTCAGCTGCAGTCTCCAGGCCCAGCACCTGATACTGTGGAACCAGAGCACTTGTGACCAGCTCAGCCCGAAGGAGAGTCAGGGTGGCCAGGAAACCTAGCTGGGCCGCGTCCTCTGCACAAGGGCACCTGGCCTAAGGGCTACCTGGGGGGAGGCTGAGAGGCATCCACAGAGCACCCTGTCACTAGGTTGTACCCACCTAGAGGGGGCGCTTCTCTCTAAGTACGGTGCAGAGGACAGCTATTAAAGAGAATCGGCCAACTTCCAGATTATATGGGATTTTTGTCTTTTAGTTTTCAAGTTCATAGCTAGTTCTTTTTGGCAGAAGGCGAGGCCAGATGGCAAAGGCAAATCACGGACCTTAAAGAAAGCCAGGTTGGTGTAGAGAAAATCAAGCAGAGTTTAATGGGGACACAAGGCAGTGGTTCTCAAAGAGATAGACTATGAGCAAACTGTCCTTTTTCACGCCTTTTGGAAGGACTTTGAAGGCAATGTTAAAGTCCTGGTGAAATAGATGTATGACAGTGTGGACATAATGGGGGACATGTCCTTGTATAAAAAGATCTGGGCAAGCATTTAGGTCACAGCCTGTTTGAATGCTACCGTCAGTTCTGCTGTGGCACTTGTTTTGAAGCACAAATTTGTTCCGATGCAATTGATATACCAGGGGACAACCTGAGCATAGCATTTTGTCCACGAGAAAAACTAGGGAAAGCAGAAAACTGCCTCCAGTTGAAATGAGCTGTGTAGGAATACACAATCACACATATGTACACCTCTCAGACCCAGTATACTATGCGTGTGATGAAACACACATCCACGTCCCATCATACAACTTTCTGTCCACTTCTAGATAATCCTCCCATCACTTCACACTAACTGCATACGCCACAATCCTTCAGAGAAGAGCATCGTATTTATTATGGTATTTCTGTAGCACGGACCCCGTGACAATCGCAGCCACACTCGATGCTGAGCTCTGGAGCAATGACGAATAAGGCAGGACCCTGCAGGGGAAGGTCACAAAGTAGTGGATGTAGCTCCAAGTTTAAGAATCAAAGAACACTGTAACGGCACGTTAAAAATACATCTTATCTGAAAACTCACCCAGCAAGATTTTACCTTGCATGAATGACAATTAGCAGCAGATTCTGGATTTGTGATATTTTACTGAGTGCCAGGCCAGGCAGCATGTGAGGCACTCCACATAACTGATTTCCAATCTTCACAACAACCCCTGCAAGAGAGACATCACCAGTCCCATTTACAGGTCAGTAGACTGAGGCTCTCAGGGACAAAGTGACTGAACAAGCCCAGGGCCACACGGCAACCACGCTGTGGAGCTGGTAGTCAAATTCCTCCCACTCTCCTCTGCTGCCTACATGTCTGCCCCTTGGGGTGCACTGAGAAGAGGTGCATTGGACCAGTTGCCTTTTGTCTTCACTGGTTTGACACCTTCCTCACCGTAGGGCTGCTCCCTGAATCTGAGGCACCAGGGTGGTTCCCTTGGGCCCCCTTCTCCTCTCCCTAACCTCAGAACATTTCACAAACCCTCCAGGCTACCCAAACTCAGCTTTTTCATCTGTAAAACAGACAGCGCTGGCCTACCTGCAAGAGGAAAGTGTTGTAAAGTTCAAATGCGACATGGTATTGCTTGTCTGTTGTGAACTGTTCTATATGTGTTCAAGAAAACAGACAACACCATTTTCCTGAGCATTGCTCCATAAACCAGCACTAACACTGAGGCATACGGGGAGGGGCCATCTCTCTCCTCACGCACGTGCACACACACCAACTGAATGCCTCCCTTTTGAGTGGAGCTGTGTTCCTCTCAGAGTCATCCTTGATGCTTCTTTCAGTCCGATCTTGCCATTGTGAATGTTGGGGAGACAAAGACATATATAAAATAAGTGCTAAGAAGAGAAATAAAGCAGGGTAAGGAGGCAGAGGGTAAAGGAGGTGCTGGTTCATGCAGCGTGGCCCAGGAAGGGAGACCTTTCTGAAAAGGTGCTTCCCGGGCTGAGACCTGCATGAAGTAAAGGGAGCACCATGCACCATGTTGTTTTCTAGGGTAAAGTGTCAGGCGGAGGGAAGAGCAAGTTCTGGGCACTGTGAGGACTAAATGAGATTGTGCATACAAAACTCCACACGGAGCAAGCTCTTGATGACAGGAGATTTACTAAACTGGAATCTAACCCAATACAGAAAATGATATATTTTTGAATAAAAATATATGTGTGGGGTCCATGAAGGTGGAATCACACACAGGTGCATTTTTGTTATCATTTCCTCTTCAGATGGCATGTCTCCATATCTATATATTCGGCTCAGTGTCATGATTTCATTCTCGTCCCTGGGCTGCTGATGAGTTTGCCTCATTCTTCTAGAACGTGCCTACTATTTTCAGGTATGAGCAGAACATCTTTAAAATATTTGGGGCCACCTTTAGTCTTGGCCTTCAACCCTTGGCTACGAGAGAAATGTTGTCAACTGAAGTTCCCCACTTGAAGATGACCCATCTATTTAATGTTTATCCCAGCCTATCCATTGGTTCTATGTGGCCATTCTCTTGTGAGTTGCAAATTGAATTTGTATGGATCGCAGAAAGCCTTTTAGAGAGAGCGATGGGCAGACTTGTGGGCAGGGAAGGGAGGCTTGGCCTGTGATGAGTCTGACTTTGAATATACCCCTTCTTCACTCCATTTCATGAATGCTAGAGGTGAAATGCAGGTGGCTTCTCTCTGTAGGGGATACTTCAAGGAGCAGGATGAATAGCCAAGAATGTAATGTCAGAGAATCAAAAGGACATAATCCTTTGCTTTGTGTTATCATACACAACGGATAATGAAAAGAGGACCAGAAACCTCTATACCTCTCCCTTCTCTCCCCACAAATACATGCACTCAGAAAATCATGTTGGTTTGCTCCCTCACCAGACACCCATGGGTCAGGGCAAGTGTTTCATTGTGACTCCTGGGGGCACTGATGAGAATTGGTAGAAAGGCAGCTGGGCAGAAGAGTGAGGCCCTGAGCCAAGAACCCCCTGGGGAAGACAGTACCCCATGGAGTGTAGGAGAGTGGATCTCCCTGGGGAGATGTTAACAGCCACGACCCAGCCCAGCAGGGTGGAAGTTTTATTTCATTAGATTGCTCCCCAAAGGGAAATTCTGGTTCCTAGAGCAAGACAGCATTTGTCATTCTGACACCTTTCCATTGCTTGTCAAATCTTAACAGCCCTCCTGGGTCTCTTCACATGTCCTCCTACTACGGGGTAGCCTTGCCTCTGGTGGGAGTCTCATGGCGGGAAGTTGTTAGGAAATACTGTACAAGCAGCGCAGGTCCAATTTCTGGAAAATGCATGTTATTTCATAGGGAGCATAATGAGAAGAACACAGACAGTGTCATCTGTGTGAGTTTCAGTCTCAGCTCCTCACCCTTCATTGGTTTGGTCCTCAGTTTATCAATTCAATACTGGAGCATAATATGGAGAAAATCATACCTAACCCTTGGTGCTGTCCTGAGGGTCCGAAGCACAAGTCAGAGTTCTGCACGTGGAAGCTGTCGCTGTTAGTCTTATTGGGATTCCAGTCTCTCTGTTTGTCCAGTTTCTCTGCTTGTCTGTGTCAGCAGCAGATCAAAACCCTCCTTTAAAGAAGGCAGCAAGCCCAAGGTCTAATGTAAGGAAACAGCCCCTTCCATCTCAGGAGAGAATGATACTTGGGCCCCAGGAACACGGTGTGTGGTTTAGCAGTGGATCTGAGGAAGGATTGCCAAATTTAGCCACAAAACACAAAACATAACAAAAAGGACAATATTTGGGACATATTTGAAATTCAAATTTTACTGGGCATCCTGTGTTTGATTTAGTGGCCCTAATCCCAGAGGCTCTGATATCCTCACATTTGGCCTTTTGTGGTCTGTACATTAGTGTGTTTGTCTTCTTCATCCTATGAAACAGCAATAAAAATCCATCCTGGAAGAACTTCATAACACAACATGACTTGGTGCCAAGTCCAGCTTCATCACACCCCAACTGGGGGCTCGTGGGCACAGTACCTGACCTCTCTGAATCCCGTCTCCTTACTTAAACTCCTGGCCTGCCTATTGAACAGAGTTGTTAGAGGAGCAAATGAGATGTAAGGCTTGATCCTTTTCATCGTGTGGGTTGATGCATTCATTATGCACGGACATTCTCTGGGTAGGAGCCCACACAGTCTTCCTCCATTTGTGGAGAACTATGACATATGAGGCACTGCTGGAAAATTTGCAAAGTCAAGACCAATTGCAAAGATGAATTCTAATGCAAATATCAAGGCTATCATATGAAGGTTAATTCGATTGGTCCTACAGAAAGCTTACTTTCATTACACTATGTTGTTGTCATCGCATTTAGGACAGCATTTGGCACACAGTAGGGTCCTCATAAAATATTTGTTCAATGAATGAATGAATACATGAGTAAGGAATGTTCCTCCATTCCCTGTTTACTTCTCAGTGCTTGCAAAGTAATTTAGCATTATTTTCGGCTTACAAGGAGTTTTCTGGCATAGGGATTGAGCTTAAAGATGGCTTACTTCACCAGCTCACCCTGGTTTGTCCTGCTTCCCACCTAGCAGGGCCTGGGCAGTTCTCTTGGTGGCCTGGGTCACAAGTCCTCAGATCACACAAGTCAAATTGCATTGATGAACTGAAGGGAATGTTGGCATCCTTCCTGCCCATGCCTTTTCTCCCTCCGGTCACCCCCCTTCCATATCTTGCCCTTGGCTTGTGAGGTGGCTCAATAAGATGACACAGGACACTTAGAAAAGTGCAAAACTTCTATGGAAAGCCCATTCTTAGTTCTTATTTTCAGGTTACCTCACAGGCTCAATGAGACTTCCAGATCCAACATTTTGGAGAGGGGCAATGGTCACCTCTTCCTTTTCTCTTCCAGCTAATAAAGGGACAGCATTTCCCTTTACTCTCCTCTTGTGCCCCCTGAAAAGTTATATCTCATCTCCTGCTTCAGATTTCCTGACTTCTTTGAACACGTTTTTCTGATTTCTTTGTCGTCCTCCCCAGGAACAAGTCTGTTTTACAATTTCTTGGCCACTTTGGTGTGTGTCTCCATCCCTGTAAAGTCCTGTTTACTCGCTGGACTGCCTTCTGCCTTCTACATCTTTTTTTTTTTTTTTTTTTTTTTTTGGTGAATGACAACAATGCAAGAACTTTGGGGAATTTTTTTCATGCAAGAACACTCAGCTGTCTCCAGGCCCCTAGTTGACCCTTGATCTCCTTTCTGTGGAGGCCTTTCAATGAATCCCTTAAGCCTGTTGAATTCCCCTTTCTTAAAATCCATTTTCTTAATTTGATCACTTTTCCTTCTTTACTGATAGATCTAACACTGATCAGCTGAGAATGCTGGTCCCAAGGCACGCTTTTGTTTTTATATTCTTATTGCCCAAACCTCTACCCCCTTCATGAAAGCCTCAAATTAGAAGAAAGACAAGACTTTCCTTTCCACAAGCTTGAAAACAGCTTCAGTCTTTGTACTTTTTTTTAATGTTTATTTATTTTTGAGAGAGAGAGAGACAGACAGACAGAGAGACTGTGAGCTTGGGAGAGGCAGAGAGAGAGAGACACAGAATCCGAAGCAAGCTCCAAGCTCTGAGGTGCCACCACAGGCTGATGTGGGCCTTGAACTCACGGACCACAAGATCATGACTTGAGCCAAAGTCAGACGCTTAACCAACTGAGCCGCCGAGAGGCCCCATCACTCTTGGTAATTTTTAAGGAACTAGCAGTGGAAAGTCCTCTTGCTTTTGGTTGCCATAAACCTCTCACATGTGGGGTCAGACTTCCGGGTTCAAGGAAATCCACAGCATTACTTGGTGAATGATATGATTTTATTCCTAAAAGTCCTAAGTAGTCAAAAGATGTTGCCCTCGCAGTTTCAGTTTTGGGGTTTCAGTAAGGAGGACATGCTTTAAACAGATTGCTGTCCTCCTTAAAGAAAAGCAGATGTGAACAGCAACCCATCAGCTCCAGTTTGGGTACAAAGTTGCAATTTCATAATTTGTCATCAATTTTCGTCCTCGACAGTAGAATGACCTGCCTGCCTGTGACCTGTTCCCCTCCACCCCACCATGTTCCCTGTCACCTTCTGACACATACTCACCACCATATGTTCACAGGAGATGCCCATAAAATGGCAATGACACTGGGCACCTGAAACTCATACACCAATCTGTTCTTCATGCATCCAACACTTAGCTTTCTTGGGATGTGTCACTTCCCTTAAACCCCCTACCTTTGGGATGCCAGGAGCCAGGAGGCGCTCCAGATGGAAGTCTTATTCTGAAAGCTGTGCACATTTCACACACAGCAATACCTGGAAAATTTACAGAGGACCTGTCCTCACTGGAAGAAGTTGATGTGAAAGGCACAGGGCAATCCATACTTTGAGAAGCAAATTCCACCGGCAGTTACATAATGCTCCATTACTCTGGGACCACAGTGGCTGATCGCCAGGTTGCATGTGGAGGACAAGTACGTTAAGCTGAGGCCACCACCCAGTATTTTTCATCAATACCAACAGAGTCTCAGGGATTTTAGTTCATTGAGGTTTTTCCATTTGGGTAAAATAGTCACAGTGGAATTTGGGGGAATAATAAGGCTACGTTAAATTTTTCTGCAAATTTTTCAAAATGAACTGTGTTGTCTATTTCTTCTGCAATTTTCTGCTGTTCATTTAGGGAAATCAAGATTGCATTGAAGAAGTCTTTTCACTGTTCTGTGTCTGTCCCCCTCCCTCTGTCTTCCCCTCACATCCTTCCCTTCAGTAAATTGCTCTTGCTTCACAAGTTAGGTATTTGAGATCACTTTATCACATTCCAGACACAAGAGTACTATTAAGTGGCTTGTCCATCAGGATATTGGGTATAGTTTTACAGTATGAGAATACCTACTGCTCTTCGTGGATGTGTATAATTTCCCCCTTGCCCCCAAGGATTCCATGTGCTTTTGTATTTATATTTACCTCTCATTCCTCCTAACTACATGAGGTGATAGGTAGTGGCCAGTTATTTCTCCTGATTTTCCAAGTCAGGAAACAGGATGCAGAAGGATTACGTATTTTATCTAAAATCACCCAGGAAGTTGATGGCACACACTCTTATGAGTACTCATGTTCTGTTTGGTGTGACATAAGTAAGAACTTCGGTGACTTTCCTTTGCTGGGCATGTCTTAAGTGACTGTTCTGCATTGCACTTAGAGGAACACATGATAAGCAGCATGCATGCCCTGGATGGGGGATAGACAGACCTGGCTTCTAGCCTGAGTGTGCCACCGCCAAACTATGGGCTTGGGCAGTCTTTTAAGCTTCCTGGCCCAAGTGCCCTCTTCTATAAAGTAAGAGACCTGAAGACAAATGACCTCCAACGTTGTTTTCAGCTTGCACCGTTTACTTTCTTATGATTGATGTGTGACCATCATAGGTTAAGTGAGTTCTGAGAAAGATGACTGACTATCCACTTTGCAGGGGACAATGCCAGTTTACATGTACCTCCTTTCATTCTCAAAAATGTCCTGGTTTCAATGATAGTTCAAATAAAATTCAGTAGATGGACCTGAACTTTTAATGATTATTTATTTTTGAAAGAGAGAGAGAGGGAGAGAGAGAGAAAGAGATAGCAAGTGGGGGAGAGTCAGAGAGAGAGGGAGAGAGAGAGAAAGAGATAGCAAGTGGGGGAGAGTCAGAGAGAGAGGGAGACATAGAATCCAAAGCAGGCTTCAGGCTCCTAGCTGTCAGCATAGAGCCGGATGCAGGGCTCCAACTCACAAACCATTAGATCATGACCTGAGCTGAAGTCAGACACATAACTGACTGAGCCACCCAGGCGCCCCAGACCCGAACTTTCAGAGTAGTATCTGTGGAACTGCGGAAGCTATCATCTGGGCTGGGGTCCTTTCCATGTGGCGAGTCTTGCGGTGCACACTTCTGAACAGTTAAAAAGGAGTCTGGTGTGTTGAATCTATTACTGAAAGAGAAATCCATGTCATTTAGGCAATAGTGTTTATTGAGTATCTATTAAAGACATTGAAATATACACTGGTAGAAATGCATGTGTTGTGCCCCCTGCTGCTGGCCAGCAGGAGCTTCAAGGGTTGACTCTTGAATTTTGCCCTCCAGAGTGAGAATAATTTGAGCTCTCTATAAATGGAAGTTGGTGCTACGAAGCAGGCTATTTGCTTTGTTAAGAAACCTGCTAGACAGGAGTTTTCTGTAACTGTCAAGGAGAAGAGATTTTTGTACGTCTTTGGACAGATACTTTCCTCTGCAGGGCCGTATTATTTTGATTTCCCCCCAATGACTATATGGTAGTGCGTGGGTGAGGCAGTAATCACACTGCAGCATTAACTGAGGACTGCAACATATGGAAAGTTCATCCCCTCCAGTCCTAGACAGTGATGTTTAAGTCTTTCTTTTAACCCTGGAAGCTTAGTACAAACCAGTCAAATTACTGTGAGCAAGTGGCCTTTGGCGACCATGCCACCTTCCCATCCCCCACAGGAATGGTATTCTCAGGAAACATTTGGGGAATTGGGCTGCTCACCCAATACAGAAATTCCCTCTTTCAAAAATCTGACAGGAAGTCACACTGTCACACAATACCTTCCCAGTGGTGAGAAACTCACCCGCCTCCCTGCGAGGCAGCCCAGTCCAATTTTGAATGTCTCTAATGGTTGGGCCAGTTAATGCTAGGGCCCAGGCCCCAAAGCCCGGGAAAGTCACCCTTCAATAATTGAAGCCTGTGCACAACCAGCTTGGACTTTCCAGGATGGCATGAGGAGTTCAGGATTTCCTCATGTCCTTCCTATGCTCACAGGGCAAGAAGGTGTGAGGCTTTGAGTTCTGTGAAGATACAGCAATCCATTCTCTCTCTCAAAAAAAATGCTCTGGGCAAAAGTTCAAAAGTAGAGCAGAAAGGTTTCCAAACAAATTGATATTTGAGGCTTTGGCGTAAAAGAGTGGGTACCCAGCCAGCAGTCCTGAAGGAAAATGCGAGCAGCAACCTCTTTCTTTTCTCCTGATTTCTTCTGGATAGATGTGCCCTCTCCCAGTGCTCCAAGGGCCTCACCTTGAAGGATGGCCTCTTCCAATGTTGCTCAGGATGGGACTCGACTCTGGGCCACAGGCCGACTCTGCTTCTGCCCAGGAAGCATCCTGCCACCATCCCTCACTGTAACCCACGCTCGCGGGCTATTCAGAAAGTTCTTCAGTAGACATTTAACTGTGACCGATGTGCTGATTCACAAGTTGTAAGCAACCCCTTACCAAGGAGAAAGGCTGGCAGGAGTCTCTGTGGAACCGTGTAGGGATACGCTGTGCCACAGGATGCTCAAAAGCCATTAACAAGCAGAGGTGACAGACACATGGTGAAAAGGTGAAAAGAGAGCCATTAACATCGGAGAGAGGGAGAGAAAGCGAGTGTGAAGTGTAATAGCTGGGCAGGGTTCAGCCGTTCAGCCCTCTTAAACTTCTCTGGCATAGCAGCCGGGTCCAGACAAGATGGATCCAGTGCAACTGCCCACTGAATATTTGGGGGCATTTTTGCTTGGGTATGATGGCTAATGGGAAGCCCCCAAATTGTTAACCTGGTCATAACTTGCCAAATGGGTTCGGGATGGTGAGGATTTTAAAATACTCACTTTGAGAAAGTTTCGTTCAACTCAAAAGTTGATGTCCACCATGGACGAGTAAGATGGATCATCTCAGAGTCTTTCTGTTGCAGGGCCCTTCCTTATGTTCTAATGTTTCATATCATTGGCTCCTGGGAAATGCTTCCTTATGTGAAACCGAAACTATTCCAACGGTGGTTTCAGTCTGATTCATTTCATTAGAGAAGACAGGGTGGTTGGCAAAAAAACAGCAGACTGGGATAGTCTTGAGGTTCCTACAGTTTATAGCTGCGCCATTTGGTATAAAACAGTTAATCTCCGTGGGCCTTGGTTTCCTCATCTTTATACTATGGATATGCCGGTGGCCATCACTGAAGGCTGCTGTGAGAATTACATAGGATAAGGTTCCAGGGAGTTGCTAGTGTAGTGCCTGCCACAGAGCAGCCACTCAATAAACAGCAGTTCACTTGGAATCTCTTTTTAAGTGTTTCAACATGAATATATATTAAATGAGATATGAGGTCCATTGGATGGCAGGGACTGGAGGTGGTTTTCTCAGGACATGAGACAGAGACAAGGGACACTCAGGCACCCTACTCCCGGCACCTGATAGATAGATTTTCACCTGCCTGCTTTTTCCTTGTAGCTCACAGAGACCCACAATCTCTTGGGGCCCTGGTCCCTGTATTCCTCGGTTCCTCTGTCTTTGCCTTGATGTAGTTGCCCAAAGTCAGTCAGAAGAGAAAGCACCTGTGTGTCCCTGACCAGCCTATGTGTTTCTTACTTCCATTTACTGGAGGCTGATTCTGAGCTGGAAAAATCATGTAGGGTCAATATTAGGGTATTGCCTGTGAAAATAGCACACATAATTTGGGTCTGGAACAAACATCACTTATGAACCATAATAGAATTTATACATTTCTATAAATGTATAAATTTATAGAAGGGGCAAACCATCTCTCCCCCTGCCTATTTTTAGGCCATCTCAGCTCTGGCATGTAGTGTATGGTTGCACATTATTTTCTCTGAAACTTCCTGCAGCACTTAAATGAATTAGATGATTTCATAATCCTACAGTGTTTTCATTAAAAATGGATTTAAAAAAAAAAGTTCTGGGAATTCTCAACCTGGTATTGCTTTCATGGTATATAAGAAGTTGAATTTGAAAGTGACCTCCCTGAACATATCATTGGGTGAAAGCAAAAGCCTAAAAATAAAATAGCCATGGGAAACTCAGTTCTTCTGAGGTGTTGCGAGTAAAGGAACAAAGGAGGCAAGCAAGTGGTTATGGAGCATCTAACACAGAATGCGATGCTCACTGTAAAGAGAAGAGTTCTCAATGCTAAACATTCCTTCCACAGACACCAGTTTCATAAATTACGATTTTATTTTCACAGCCATATCTTGCTTCCTTGAAGCAACTGGGGCTCTGACAATGCAATTTATTTTTGCACAGGACATTATATCATGTCCTGTCATGATACCATGTATCTTCAAGGACATGATGTCACACTTCAGAATCAATTTTTCTTAATGGGCATTTCAACAGCCCTTCCGTGGGGGGATAGCTTCTGAAGAACTGTGCATGGTAGAGGGATTAGAAAGGAACCCTACCTCGTGGGGGTGAGAAATCTACTTCTCTTTGGGCTCAGTCACATTGAGGACATTCTTTAAAGTCTTATACTCGCTCAGATTCCCAGCTCATCCATCTGTGAAATGGTATAAAAAATTTTTGGAAAAGAAAAAGAAAAGACTTCTAAAAATTCTCTAGCTCAGGGATCAGCAAACATTTTCTGAAAAGGTCCGGATAGGGAATCTTTTCAGTGTTCAGGCTCAAGTCTGCCCCAAAGCAGCCATAGCTGATACATAAATGAATGGATGAGGTGTGTTCCAATAAAACTTTATGGACACTGCAATTTAAATTTCATGCACATAAAATTTACTCCTTTTTTTGATTTTTGCCCCAACCATTCAAAATGTAAATGTAGTATCTTAGCCATACAAAAATAGGCCTGTGGTCTGTAGTTTGCTGACCCTTGCTGTAAGAGATGAAATCTGTGCATATATCCAAAACTGCATTAACGATTTTTTCAGCATTATTTTTGTCCAGTATGAATCACTCAGTCTTTCCTGATGTCACTAATAACCCAATGAGCAATCTCATAAAATTGAGGTAGGCTTTTCTCTCGCTCAAGAGGCACAGGCACCCTCCTCAAGGAACAGAAAGTTGAATGTACATGTGTGCACATGCCCTGGTAGACACTGGAGCTCTACATATGTACATGCCATATGTATACAGGGTGGGGAAGTAAGAATTGGGTAAGAGAGAGGGCTCTTTTTAAAATTAGGAGAAGTAGTCGAGCTACGCTCCCTCTGTTTAATAATCGCAAAGCCAGACTTACAGCTCTTATCAAATCGTTTCGGTGGGGTCTGCATCATTTCACCAATTTCAACAAACTGTCCCAGCGAGGAGAAAGATTAGACTGTGTGTTTACTCTCTGTGGAGCTATGGCTGTGTTCTCTTCGAGAGAATGAGATATGGAAATAACAGTTTATGTAGTCTGGTCTCTGAAAGTTTCCGGTGACTGGAAACATTGGCAGTCTGTGCTCAGGTGAATCAAAGTGAAATTCTGCACCGCGTCCTTCCCTCTGAGATGCAAATTCTTAAAAGGGTGGGGGTGAGGGAGTGAGGGGTGGCCCTGTGCTGTCTGCTTCAGTTGTAGTTCGGGGCTGAGGAGGCCTGGGGGAGAGGCCTGCAAAGCAGGGACGGAGGGGGAGGCCAGTGTCGATAGAATTCCATGACACTGGAGCTGAAAGAGACCCTTACAACCTTCTACTCCACCCAGAAGGGGAGACAGAGACCAGAGGGAGGGGCATGATTGCCTAAGGCCTCCCTGGGCCGGAGGATCAGTCAGAACAAAGGCCAAAAGGAGGCGGATAAGACCAGGGCCCTGCCAGCACTCTACACTTCAGGGGTTGGAGACTGGCTCGGTCTCTCTGGCCGCTGATAGAGGTGATTCCTGATTCTTCTACTCCCCCACCAGTGCCCAGGTTCCACTAGGATCTCCCTAGACACCCTTCTGGGGCAAGCATGGTGGCATGACTGTTGAGACCATTAACCAGGGGGCGCTCAGGTTTTACTCCCCAGGCCCCTAGCTGGCCAGGGTGTGGCACCCACTCCAAGTCAAAGGACATGGGAGTTTAATCCACACCCACACAGCTTTCCACAGAGTGATAGTTTAGCAAAAATCTTAGGCTGAACACTCCAGTGGAGACCAAACCTTGATGAAAACAGGAAACTGGGGAAACACGGAGAAATGTTTCTGGAGCTTCAAGAGCTTGTACTACTGCTCTAGAGGCTGGGATGCAAGACAGCCTGATCCCAACAGTTGGTTGCAGGCCTGTGTCCCCTACTTCCTCCTGCCTCCAGGGTGTACTGGGGATGAATGACACAGAACTGGGCCTGGGGTGAGGACCCCAGCATCAATTTTATCCTCACTGTCCCTCCCTAAGCTACAGGCCCCTCATCTGTACAAGGCCTTGTGCTGGGTTAGGAGCCTTTGAGGCCTTTGCCCTGCTGGCATTTGCTTTTGATTATAGACAATTCTGCTAATAACCTCACAATTTACTGTGGCCTGGGAAGATAATGCCAATCTGACAAAAGGAAAAATTGGCAATCTAGATACATACATCCAAGACATTGACCTAAAAAACTCTTCACACACATTGAGTAAAAAAATATTGCACTTACTCCAGGCTGGGGATTTATGTACATTTTCTTACTGAATCCTTACAAGAACCACTGGGGAAAATTAAAGGTGAGAGAGATCAATTTGCCCAAAGTTATAAGCCAGTAAGTGGCAGAGCCAACATTGGAACTTGGGTCTTTTTGGCTCCAAAGTCCCCATTGTGCTATAAGACAAAGATAAGAGAAATCAACCTTTCATTTATTTAAACCTTTCCTCACCACCCCCCTAAAAAAACCCAAAACCAAACTTCTGTTTTCCTCTCTCCTACTTATTTTATGCCTTTCTTTTAATCTCCGGAGCCAGGGACCAATTTGGTAGCATATATATACTTTTTTTTTTTTCAATCCATATAGGGATTACAGTGCTTAAGAGATATGCTTTGCTAGTCAAACATGACCTAGAGGGTCATTCAATAGGCATAAGAAGTAGCAGAAGGTGGGCTTGTTTAGGGGCACATTTCAGAGGCTTTCCCTGACATTTGGGCTCTGCTTTGTGCTTCTCTCTGTGCCTTGGCTGGAGTTGGTCATAGGTGGCCAAAACCCATTGCTTCTTGGGTTCCCAGGCCATTCCCAAGTGCTATGACAGAAGTATGTTATCATCAAGAGCCTGCTGCCAGGAAAGACCAGATGGACATTTTCAATGTTGATGCACAACTGCGTGGTGACACCACAGAGGAAGGGAGCAGCAGGCATGGTCCCAGCCTCAGGGGTCCATGCGTGTATGTCCACTGACACCAAGCGCCTGGTGCCTCCACTCTGTTTCCTGCTGTCGCAGGGAGCTATTGAAGGGCTACAGCTGCACTGGGGTCAATGTCAGCGAGGCCCGAAGAGCGGCCTCATGGCTAGAATTGGAACTCTACATGGACCCGGAAGATGGGAGTGGTTGGGAGAATGTGGCTATGGGGATTCTCGGGGGATGGTTCTGTCCCAAGATTTCAGTTTATCTTGGGTGGAAAGAAGTTCTCCTCCAATGGCCCGGCCAAGAATGTTGATGTCACAGGGAAAGGGAACAGAGTTTGATTGTGTGTCACATAGAACTGGGAACAGGCTGCTGTGCTTAGAGGGACACCCTTATCAATTAGGTAATGTCTGCTAATGATTGAGGAACTGTGTGATGTAGTGCTCCAGCTGTTGATATGTTAGCAAACATCTGCAAAGGGCACTCATACCTTGTGGGAAAAAGTTTTCTTAGACTGGATCCCACTGGTTTGAGCTCTGAAAGACTAGTAGACTCAACAGCACCACAGGGCACTTGAAACAGAGCACCGTGCAGACATGCGGACTGGGCAGACGAGGCAGCTCTGGTTGCGATCTTGGTTCCATCTCCAGGAGGTAAAAGCACATTCGTGCAGAAATGACACCGACAACCACATTTTCTTCCCCTCTTCCCCCAGCCTTCCTTCCTTTCCTTCTTTCTTCCCATCTCCCCTCCCCCTTTCCTTCCCTCTTTCCTTGGTCCCTCCCCCTCCTTTCCTCTTCTCTTCATCCCTTCCTCTCTTTCTCCCTGTTATTTTCTCCCTCCCTGCCCTTCTTTCTTCCTTCCTGGAAATAATAACATTTAATGATGTCCACAGTATCTAAGACACTGGGCCAAGTGCTGGGCATGCAAAGACAGTAAGTGCCTCGCCCTCAAGGGAATAAGAGCTAGAGATATAAAATTAATATGGAAACTGATAGATGTAAAAAAATGTGTAAAAGAATACAATGGAAGAAGTAGATAAGCTCTACCATAGCTAACGCCTGTGCTTTAAAAACATGTAACTGGCTTTATTTAATGTTCTTTCTCTTTTCTCTCACTCTTTTTTATTTTTATTTTATTTTTAAAAAATTTTTATGTCTTTATTTTATTTTTGAGAGAGAGAGAGACAGAGACAGAGCAGGGGAGGGGCAGAGACAGAGAGGGAGACACAGAATCTGAAGCAGGATCCAGGCTCTGAGCTGTCAGCACAGAGCCTGACGTGGGGCTTGAACCCACAGACTGTGAGATCATGACCTGAGCCGAAGTCGGGTGCTTAACTGACTGAGCCACCCAGGCACCCCTCTCACTCTTTTTTAAAATAAGAAAACATGTTGTAGAGTGTAAAATTAAAACAAAATCAGCAAAATAATCCCCAGTCTCACCAACCAGTAATAGAAATATCTGAAGAATATACATGTATTATATGTCGTGTCTCTCTATATATATGTACATATACATGTTTTAAAACAAGAATTGGGTATTACTGTTTGCACTGTAATTTGCTCTTTTGCCAAATGTATTAATGGCATCTTTCAGGATTAATAAATATAAATGTACCCCATTATTTTTCATAGGTAACATAGCAGTCCATCAACAGAGGACCCATAATTAACTGTATCCCCCCTATTTTACCATTGCTAAGAATTAATATTGTTCCCAATTTGGGGGATATGATTTTCAAAAAACCAGAGCAAAAATCATTCTAACTAAACAGTTACACCTTGGTCAGATTATTTCCTTAGGATAGCTTCCTAGAAATGGGATTCCACTAGAAGTATGTACACACTTTCAGAACTTTTCGATACATAACCCAACTGCACCCCAAAAAGTTTATGTCAGAAGGTAGTATTGCTCATTCAATGTTTTCCAGTTCAATAGTTGAAAAATATGTCTCGTTTTAAAATGGACATATCTGTTACAACTAAAAAACCCTAAATATTTCAAATTTATACATTTGACTTTTAAGACTATTAATTAATTTTCCTATTATTTATGATTATACTCATATGTTTTATGCATTAAAGTCATTAATATTTTGTCACATATATTAGAAATATTTTCCCAATTTGTCATTTGCTTTTTAGGTTTTTTTTTCTGTATAGACTTCTGGGTTTTTTTTTTAATGTGCTGTAATTGATCAATTATTTCCTTTATGGTTGCTGCTTTTGATGTTATATCTACAAAGTACCTGTCTACTGTACATAAGTATAAATATTTACACATACCTTATTTTTTCACTTTAATCCATCTGGAGTTAATTTTGGGTTGGTATGCTAAGAATGTAGCTCTATGCTTTCCAAATGGTTAACCAGTTGTATAGTATGATCAAGTCTACGCTTAAAACTAGAAAATCTGTAATTATTTGTCACTTTTCTTAAATTATCGTCATTCGGTATTTGGCTATGTTTATTGTTCTTTTCAAAGAATCAGCTCATTTCTCAATTTTATTTTTTTAAATCATTAATTTCTGTTCCTATCTTTGTAAAATGTTTTTCTCTTTTTCTATATGTTAAATATTTTCTTTGTGGCTTTTTGATTCAAGTTTATTATTATTTTAGTTTTATTCTTTCTGCTTAAAAATATTAAAAATTGGGACTATGAATATTCTTCTCATTATAGTTTTGGCCAAATCTCATACATTTCGTATGGCATATTCTTTTTTTTTTTTTCTTTAGAGAGAGACAAAAGTGAGTGGAGGAGGGGCAGAGAGAGAGGGAGAGAGAGAGAATCCCAAGCAGGCTCTGCACTATCAGTGCACAGTGTATGGCATATTCTTATAGGTTCTGCTTTCTAAATAATTTATGTTACTATTTTATTTTCTCTCTGACGAAAGAATTTTAGAAAAAAAAATGTTTACAGTTTGTCAGTAGTTGGGGATTTGATTTAAACAATTGTCTTTAATTTCTGGTTTACTACTTTATGGCCAAGAGGATGACCTGTAGTTGTTTCTGTGTGTGTGTGTGCGTGTGTGTGTGTGCGCGCGCGTGTGTGTTTGCGCGCGTGCACGTGTGTGTTTTGACTTCTGGAAAATTTTGACATTATTCAAGAAAGTCTGGTTCTTAACCGTATTTCATTTTTTAAAAAAAGAGGAAAAAAGTTTAAGTTTGGAATTCATTTTACTTCTGTGTCTTTCAAATATTTTAAGGAGAGTTATTGTGATCTCCTGTTACAAAACAGATCCTCTGAGCACTCTTTCTTCTTCCCTAAAGGAACTCTCTTGGCTATGCTGTCCTGTTCCCTTTCTCCTGGTGCGTTTCTCCTCCTTGCCTCAAATGATGTGTCACAGTATGTTCTGAACACACAAGATCTTACAATATCCTGTCCCATGTGAAATGCAGTTCTCTAACTTAGATTTTCTCCTTCAAATCTGTCTTCAGAAAGTGGCAATAACAAAGAAAACTTGTAAGTGGATAGAAGAGGAAGGAAAGACTCCGGGAGCTTCTCCCCTGGTCCTTTTGACTACTCACAATTAAACAGTGACTACTACTTTCTGTTTGTTGGAAATCATATGCTATACTTTTCAGTGAAGTTTCTCTTAATGCATTTATGTGTTTGTTTCTAAAGTTTAAATGGATTTTTCCACACTGAATGAATCTATTGGCCTCTTATTTGATAAGCTTAACCTACATGCATTAATGTTATAATTTGATTCATCTTAAATTTAACTTATTCTTTTGTGATTTCTAGTTTTGTATGTCCCTGATTTTTCCTTCATTTTCAGTTATTTTATTTTATTTGATTATTTTTTTATTTAAATTGAAGTTAGTTAACATACAGTATAGTCTTGGCTTCAGGAGTAGAACCCAGTGATTCATCTCTTAACATATCAAGAATATATTTTATATTCTTTATATTTTTCTTTTATAATCCTTAGTATGCATTTCATTTTAGATTCCGATAGCTATTACCACTAAGCTATTCAAAAGCATTACTCATTTTCCAAAAGCTGAGGGCAGTTTAAGCTCAGTGCTGTCAACAGATAACCTGTGTGGATTGCCCTTGGTTCTGTGCTTTATCCACAGTGATGGTTGGTTCCTGTTCTTCATTCTACAGTTGAAAGGTGAAGCGGGATTACAGCTTTCAATCTAGCTTCCAGTGTTTCTCAGCCTTTACTGATGCATCATTGCCCCATTGAGAAGGCATGCTTTTTATTTGGTTCTATAATACTCCAAAACATTGGAGTATGAAAAAGTCACAACCCAAGAATTCTTCTAAGGTTCTTGCCGTCATCACCCTAGCTATCCCTGTTTCTGGAGACTGCCGTCCTCCAGAATATCATAGTCCATTGCCAGTACTCTTGATTGTTTTGTTTTCAGATGTCCTCTTTTCTCCCAATTGGTGGAGGAAGGAACATTGGTTGCTGGTGCAACTTTAGCTCCTTCGTAGGTCAACAACCCGATGGGAAGAGGAAGATGCAGTTGAGGTGAGTTGTGCATGTTGGGAGCTCAGAAGTTGGGATGGCCCTTCAGAGTTGTCCAGAGTACACAAGGGGTCAAAGGCACTGGATGTGGGACTGACTACCCTGGGAAGGGGGCAGGATCCTGGGTGAGGCAGTTCTCTTCAGTTAAGGAAATCTGTAAAAGGGTTCAGCTGAGGACTATGTTCTGGCAGAGTTCTCAGTGGTTGGAGAATGATTTCTCCTGTCCTGAAGGGGGATCTGGACAAACACCATAGCATCCACCTCATAATTATATTCTTATTCACGTGAGTTTCACACATTTTCTGTCTCTCCACTGGGCTGTGAGCTTCATGAAAGCAGAAACTGTGTCTATCATGTTCAGTGTACATCCCTAGTTCCCAGAACAGTTTCCTTTTTTTAAAATGTTTATTTATTTATTTTTGAAAAGAGAGAGAGAGACTACATGTGGGGGGAGGGCCAGAAAGAGAGAGGGAGACACAGAATCTGAAACTGGCTGACAGCTCAGAGCCTGTCTAACACAGGGCTCGAACCCATGAACCGTGAGATCATGATCTGAACCAAAATGTGACACTTAACCAACTGAGCTACCCAGGTGCTTCCCCCACCCCACCACAATTTCTAATATGCTTTTAGTATATATATATCTATATATATATCTATATAGATATATATATTAGCTGAATGTGTGATAAATGAATGAGTGCTTATCTCTAGGTATGGGGAAAGGGCCCAGGATGAGAGGATAGAAAGAACTGCAAAGAGGAGAAGAATCCCCATCTCATATAAGAAAGGTGTTGGGAGATGTAGGAAAACTACAAATGACCTTCAAATCTACAAAAAAAAAAAAAAGATAAATTAGTGACTGTAGAGTAATTCCCCACATCTACTTGAGAAACACAGCTGGAAACTGTGGGAAGAATATTTATGATCCTCAGATCCAAAGAGGGACATTAAATAATTGTCTGGTGCAATGATTTCTACCCTTCTTGGACCCGCAGCTCATGATCATGATTTCCTGACATAGCCTGCATCCAAATGTACCTTACTAATGTTGTGTGCATGGGTGTTGTTACAGCGAATTAAAATGAATGTGTGGTAGATAGACAGGTGGGTATATTAGACAGATGATAGATAGATAGATGGAGAGATCCCAGTATATCCCAATATTTTATGCTACTGAAATATTTTGAAATGCCTTTGAGTATCTAGAAAATCAGACTGTGAGAGACTGTCCTAGAACTTTAACCAGACAAGCTCATGAAGGGACCCTGTTTGACTTTATTGTCTTTTATCCTTGTCTCTGGTATGTTCAGTTAATGTTGGGACCTGGCTCCAGACACATTTGCTTCTTGCTTTCCCTGCTCTCTGGCCTAGACCCTTATCCCAAAGACTGACTCAATGAGCAAAGGAGAAAGGTCCATAAAACTGATAAAGACAGCAAAAGTTGAGGGAGACTCCCACCTCTCAAAGGGCGCCCTGGACAGATCGCACATGCCTTACCAGCCAGGAGGCCTGAGCTGTGCAATGCAGCTTTCCTCTCCGGCAGAGCCTCCTAAGGTGGAAGAATTGCACTGTGTCCTCCCCACAGAGGGAAATGGTTAAAATGGCTTTCTTAACGTCCTCAGCACAGGCACCAGTCTTCCTGGCTCTTTGTTCGAGCACAGAGTCCCTAGGTGTCCATCCCGAAGAGACCATCCTTGCTTGCACTGCCCTGGGTCCACTGTATATTGAGACCACCACTGGAAAGACACCCTTGTATACTGAGTCTCTGGTTTGATTTATAGTTAATCTTCACACGGTCCTATGGGTAGATATGCTTATCTCTATTTTACACATGAGGGTGCTAAAGAAAAGAAAGGGTACGCAATTTATTCAAGGCTATCAGCCAACAAATGGCTAAACTGGGATTTATTATTATTATTATTATTATTTTGTCATTTATTCAGCAACTCATTTTCAGGCACCCACTTGTACCAGGCCAAGGTGCTCTGACATTCCTACAGTCTCTCTGGGGAACCTGCCATCAGCAATGATATCACCACCTATCTCCATCTGTAGGTATTGGCAACTGGACCTTCCAACCTAAAACCTTTAACCCACAGAACCCCTGAAACTTCTGGGGGAATGGGGCAGGTTGAAAGGCTAGAAATGTTGGAAATCTCAGATGTCTCTGTGGGATCACAACCATCCGTGAGCTGTCCTGCAGACCCCATGGACCTGACACTAGCACCTCCCACAGTCTGTACCATGGCACCTTGGCATCTAGGCTAGGCATCACATGGATGGTAGGTAAGCCGAGTAAAGCCTGCCACCACCCATAGAAACTTGGAGATTCTGCCCCGGGCTGTTCCTGGTGTTATGCAAGTGTGTACCTGTGTGTGTGTGTAGCAGCACGGAGGAACCTGTGTGCGCCCATGTGTGTATACCTGTGTGTGCTTGGTGCTTATGTGTGTTGTGTGTGTTGTGTGTGTTGTGCCCCAGGGGCTCCCTAACATGGAAACTGAACATCTTAATGTCCAAATTTAAAAAGCCATTTACCTCCAGCCTCCTTCTGGGCAATAAAAGCTTCTCAGGGCTCTACCGTGCCCTGACTCTCTCAACGCACACTGACCACTTAGTCTTCCAAATATTGCTCTAGGCAACTTCATGAGTTGAGAGCCTAACCATTACTCCTTAGGTCAGCCCAGCGAGGCTTACACTTCTACCTACTCCCTCTTTAGGAGATGAGGACACGGAGGCTCCCAGAGCCCATGCTCAGGGTCCTTGTGAAGCTGGGTTGGAATTCAGACCTTCCAGCCTCAGAGCCTGCTTTCCTAAGCACGGTTGTGGCCTGCCCTCCGCACCCTGTGTGCCTCCCAGAACTACCCAAGATGTCTTCCTTTAGTTGTTACAACTCCAAGATGCAAGCTGATTGTCAGGGCTGTAGGGGTATCATTTCCCAGGTTTCACCTTCACAAGGTCAAGGGGGTCAGAGTAACCCTGGAAGGTTAGAATCTCTAGAGTTTCCTCTACGTACCCTTCTGCTATCACCTGGGAAGCCTGGTGAGGTCAGCCCTGGTGATAGAGCTGAAGCATCCACAGGACCTGGCGTGAGGAAACCAAGAGGTGAGGTCAGAACTGAGCAAGCATGGAATAATGGGAAGGCTGGAGAAGCCGAAGGCACATGGAGATCTGCTCATCCATTGCAGCAAACCAGATCAGGTGTCAGGGGCAGGATGCCAGGCAGGACAGGTTTCCACAGAACCAGGCCTTCTGAAGCCACCTCCTCTCCTCATGGCCCCACCTTTCTTCCCCTTGCAGTAGATGGTTGCTTCTGGAAACTTCTTTTTGTCAGTTTGTGAGGAAAATCAAGTATCAAGGCAGGGCTTAGGATGTTAAGGGAATAAACAGTGGAAAACAAAATGAAAATGACTTTTATTTTAGAGAAAAGCATACTGATACTTAAAAGCTTTCTAGATTTTTTTTAATAAACAAGCAATTTCCCAGCAGCTCTGCTTAATGCCCCTCACGCTAGTAAACTGTGAACTGCAGAAAAAGCACCCCCAGCATTGCACAAAAAGGCCCTTTGATGAGACCTGACCCAGTGACTCCGGACCCAGGGGGCGGGGCTTGTCTTTCAGGCCCCTCCCCGCCAAGTGTGCTCTGTAGGAGGCACAGCCTGCACAGCCAACCACAGCGGCACCTCCTGGGGCGCTCGCTCTCTGCTCTCCAACAGTCTGCACAGCAAGGGATAAGACATGTTCTGCGCATGTGGATTTATTCATCTTTCCTCTATCAGTAAGGAGATGGAGCTATACCACATTAAATATTTACAATTATCAGAGACAAGACAGTGCACAGCACTAAACTAAGATAAGAATGCAGTTTTAAAATATTTACAATGAACACGTCTTGCTCCTTCTGGTTCTTTTCTTTGGCCTGGCATTTTAGGTCTCTGATCTCTTTATTGTATTTTTTTCCAGGCCCTCTGTAGTTTGAAATGTATGACAGAGCCTCATAATTAAATCCTAAGAGGACGATCATATATATGAGAGACACAGGGGAATCTTATTCGTGTGCCTCCAAGCAAGAGGGCCCTTCTTCTCCCCATCCTTTCAGCTGGTGCATCTGTCTCCTACCTATGCACCAAATGCCAGAGTCAGGTTTCTGGTGGTTCCGACAATTTCGTGTGGTCCCACCTAGAATAGGGCCGGTAGAAGGAACTGTCATGGTATGCTCCTGACCCCTGCTAGCCAGGAGAACCCATGTGCACTGGTCGCCTGAAAATTTAAAGTTACTTCAGACACTAGAGCTAACAATGGGCTGGGAATGGACTGGCTTATGATTCCCTTTCATTAGTTCAATCCCTAAATGTTACACATTATTACACCCAAAAGCACACCATCATCGTGTTTGATTTAAATCTTGATGCCTTAAAGATTCCACTCTTTCCTTTTAGATCTTCATACAACCCATGATCAGAAACACTGGAGTTTGATACAACCCATAATCAAAAACAACACAATTCTGGCCTGAATGGGCTATATTTGCAACACCAGGGAGGAATAAGTATTAGAAGAACAAAGACAGGAAAGATAATTCGGCCTTTAGTTTAATTGTAAAGAATGTGAAAGAAGCTTCAACTGTGAAATATTTGGCTATCCAGAGACATGAAAGATCTCCAGCATTTGGGATGGGGTGCCAGAGAATTATCGGAATCATAGGCGTTTTATTTGATGGGTGCCATATTTGACCTTGAAGTGGCGAGGCTGGCACTCCATCGTGTCCTGGGGATCTCCTGACGTCCTTGCTCCCTGGCGGTATCTGCCCCCGGGCTCCGAAGGCCTCGATTCCGAGTATGAGCCTGTGCACGTTTCTGGTGTGTATTTATATCGAGGTGGCTGTGTTGCCAAGGAGCTCTGAGAGAAAGCAGAGCGGAGATAACTTCTAATCCACCTTTCTGTGATAATGTGGCGCAAAGTGAAGAGACCCAGGGCTCCATCCCCCTGGTCTGGCACTGCCCCGGGAGGGGCAGGCCAGAGGGGTGTTTTTAGCAAATCCAGAAGACACTGGGGTGAGCTTTTGCATTGGAAATGTTCATGACCACACCAGAGTGTAACTGAACTCTGTGCAGCAAATAGAAGAGACTAGGAAGGAAGAGAAGAAAGCAAAATTTAATTTGTAGGCAGCAAGAAATAGATTGGAGTGATGATTCCAGAGATTTGAATGGCTAGGGAATTAAAATCTGAGAACGTTAGAACTGGCAAGGAGCCCAGAGGGCTAGAGTAGAGAGTAGAGAGAGGAAGTCCCTTGCCCGAGATTGGCGGGGGAGCTGGCGACAGCAGGGCTATGGAGCCCAGCTCAGGGCTCTGTGCTCCACATCCCACGTACTCAGTGGCTCCAAATGGCAATGAGATGCTTTACCCTGTCAACACAAAGCTGGCCCAAGGGAGCTGTCTCCTGAGGATTCTCTCCTGGTGGGCCATCAGTTCTACCATCAGAGAATGGATTGAAAAGTCTGGAGCTCTCCACAGGAATGACATCAAAGAAGATGTGGAGGGAGACGGTTCATCATATGCACATAGGTTGTATATTCATATGAAATGTGGTAGAGTGGGCAAAGCAACATACCTGGCATCAGACAGACCGGCCTTACATCCAAGGCTCCCCTTGCATGAACCTGGATAACTCATTAAAGTTCGTGGTGCCTCCATTTCCTTATCTTTAAAATGGGGGTCAGGACACCTTCTTCACAGACTTGTAAGGCTCACATAAGGAAACAGGCATAAAAACATTTTGTGATAAAAATGTGCTTTACAGGGCACCTGGGTGGCTTAGTCGGTTAAGTGTTCAACTCTTGGTTTCAGCTCAGGTCGTTGATCTCACGGTTCATGGGTTTGAGCCCCGCATTGCACTCCATACTAGCCATGCAGAGCCTGTTTGGGATTCTCTCTCTCTGCCCCTCCACACACACCCTCCCCCGAATAAATAAATAAACAAAAATGTGCTTTACAACAGAGTTTGGGCACCTAAGGAATTGGCCTTTGGTAACTCTTTTTCATTAATAATCACGGACAGCTGGCCACTGTTTATCCTTGCCATCCTTATTTTCTACTGCCCCCAGATGATTTCTCCATCTCAATCATAACCTGAGCTGGGGGAAAGGGCATAGGCTGAAAGTTTATCAAAATGCCCCATGTGCTGCTCATGAGCCCGTGCAGCGTTCGCAGACAGCACCTTTTAGAGCAAGCCTTCCTCATTAGGGCCCAAGCAGGCTGCCCTCCAAGGTGGAGTGGAGAAGAGCTGGGGAGGTCCCAGACCTTTGCCTTAAATTTCTGATGCCTCTGTCCTTTCATAGCACAAAACCCCTCTAGGACAGAATGATCTATTCACAAGAAATTTTAATAATAAGTGGAATAAGAAAAACAATACAGAAATGACTCATGGCATAAAAGGAACCACATAAACAAAGGAACTGTGACTAACCATAGAACTGAGCTCTTCTGGGCTCATAACCCCAGCATCCAAAGTTGTCTTTCTTACCAGCATTGGGTTTGTGAGGTGGTGGGCTGGATTACTAACCCAGTTTAGCCTGGCCCACCATCCAACATAATCCTTCAACAGGCCCTGATGGGGTTTGGGGTTTTGTTTTATATGGAGGATATTCTCAGAGGTTCTGGCTGTGACACACCCCTGGGTTCTGACATTTGTAGGATTCCTCTGGTTCATCTGGCTGATGGCCAAGGTCAGACTGTAGTGCCAGCAGAAAACTGTCCTGGTCTGTGGGTATCATCAGCACCTTTCTGTGAGTGGGCAACCGTCATTGGGGCTCCCAAGTGGCCAGAGGCCCTGAAGACCTCTGGGTAAGTGGTCAAAACTCTGCCACAAGAAGTTCATCAGAGGAGAGAAACTATCATTCTCTGAACACAAACAACATGATCCTGGCTCTGAGCTTTCCTCTTTATGGAGAATGCCTTCCTGCTAGTAACTACTTGTCTAACTGCTCCCATGTTCAAGCCCAATCAACTTTCACCTTACCGACAAGCCCAATTCAACTGATAAATACTCATGTGTGCCTATAAGGCATTTTAACTCACGCTGACCTGTTTTGAAGCTGAGTAAAGGCCTGGGTCTGGTTGGTCTCCATATTCAAGGGGAGTACAGAAAGGCCCATAACGGTCCCCGGTCATTGGTCTGCTAGGAACACGAGTTGAGGCAGTGGCTAGGGGACAAGAAACAAGGTATGTGATTCCCAACTCCTGCCATCTGGAAAAGAACTAGCAAAGCCAAGCAACCAAGGTGTCAGGGCCACATCCAGGGTCTAGTGCAGGGTTGCTACGTCAGAGGAGGGTTTGCGTGTGGGACAAGCAGCTGGGCAGGAGCTCTGTTGTATGTATGGAGCTTCTCTGAGGAACTCTAAGAAAGTGCAGTCAACAAATCCATGTTCAGAGTATGAGATCCAGGCCTGAGGTGGCAGGACTGTTGCAGTTCCCACCAGGACTGAGTTGGGAACAGGGCATGGCTGGGCCTGCAAGTAGAAGCATGGATACCTTCAGCCACAAGGGTCAACTTAGTCTCTGCTTTCAGCCTTTTTAGATTCTATCCTTCTTCAAGATATAGATCAAGCCCACTTCCTAAAAACAAAATTTTCTTAGTTTCTTCCAACACACGGACCTCTTCCTCTTCGTATTCCCTAAAGAGCTCTCCCTCCATCTTTCTCACTTTGACCCAGAAGAATGTTCTGCCCTATTTCTTCTATCCTGGCATCTGAGCTGAAGTTACTCAGAGGCAGAAACTAACTATAACACTCATTAGACACATTTTGCGCATTACACTTCACCCTAAAGTTACTCGCATCAGATAAAGTACCTCCGAGTTCTTCACCACTGGCCACAACACAGTGTGGGCATCTGAGGTCCTCGCTGGCTCCAGACTCTAGTTCAGTGGTTGCTCTCTGGCTGGGAGGCGCACAGGTCCTCTCAGTCGGAGAGCAGTGCTGGGCTGAGCTGTTCCAGGCAGTAGACCAGTGGGGGCCTTGCTTCTTTATCTAAGATGATGCATCTTAGTTGACTATTTTTTTTTAAATACCATTGGCTTAATGATTTTAGAAAGTCAAAAAAGGTGGGAAAGAATTCAGAAGCAGAGGAAGAAAGAGATTCTACTTGGGAATATTGCTTACAGCTGATATTTGCCTTTCCTTTAGATTGATTCTCGACTTTGCATCCTATCTGCAGAGTGACACTCTGCCAACCAGACATAGTCACCTGCTGGGCGACTCACTCAGGGCTCCTTGGCTCTGTCTGGAAAATATCTCCCCCTCTCTCCCATCCTTGTTTCCCATCCCCCTCCTCCAAGCTCAGAGCCTTTGTTGACGTTGACAGCTCATCCCTAGGCCATCATTCATCCTGCCCATGGCAAACTTTGGAGAAAATAAAAAACCCTGCTCCCCTAATCTCATTAGAAGGGCTGCAAATTGAATTTAGCCCCTCTCAGTGTCCCCTCAGCTGGCTGTCATTAGGAGCAGAGGCTGGGCCTTGGCTGAGACCCAAAGACCAGCTAACTGAATTTGAGATGCTGTGGTCTTGACAGGCCAAGGGAGGTAATTGAAGAGCCGTGGGGCTCCTGGTAACATTTCAGGCTGGGATTACACTGGGGATCCAAAGCCCCCATCTGCATTGGTGTCGGGGGCACTAAAGAGTCACCCACTGGGCTTCCAGGGGTCGAATTATTGATAAAGAGATCATTCCCAATGGAAGGTGGGGGAATGATGGGGAGGCTGCATTTGGTTATGATGCAAAGTGGGTGTTATAGGTGGGGTAAAGGGACACCCTGGTCAGTGAGGGTCAGCAAATCACCCAAAGTTAGAAATAATTTGCAGAGAGTGTTGTCTAATGAAAAGAAAAGGCAGTTTGGAGAGACTCGCAGATAAACCTAGAGAATGTGAGGAAAAGAAATATTGAGTTTGAAATTATGGGCATAATTTATGTGTTTGTCTGAATCCTAATATTTTTCTTCCTGGATTATTTTAGCTTTATTTATTTATTTATTTTTACCTCAACAGTAAATCCAGAGCATAGGGGCACTTTTCTGTAATTGAAAAATCATATTTTTGTAAAAAAAGAAATGTGCAAAAAAATCTGTCTCTGTGTGATTAAGCACCTAACAGAGGTTCAGGAGGGTGACAGACACTGACAGACTTCCGGGGCCTCCTTAGTTCCCAGATCTGTCGCGATGATTGCAATGTGGTTGAAAGTTCTCTGGAATCCTGTTTTAAAGAAAAGGAGACTGACAAAAATTAACCAACTACTATGTGCCAGGCATGGTCTTCACAGCAACAGAACAAGATGGGAATTACTATGACTCATATCCCACTTTATTGATGAGGAGACTGAGTCTTGAAAAGATTTGTCAGTTGCTTGCCCAGGGTCATGGGGATGATAAGAGCTGGGACTGAGATTTAAACCCACAAGTGCCTGGCTTCACCAATGTGGAGGCCTTCCTGGCTCAGCACAGTGTTAGTTTTTCTACCCTGTGTCATCTCTCTAAAAGAAGCCACATGGTGAGACCCATTACTCAGAGGCAATGAGGTTGGGAGCACAGCCTGGGGGCCGGATGGGCTTTTTCCACCATGTACTAGCTATGTGACCTTGGGCATTTCCGAATCTCTCTGTGCCTTCCTGGAAAATGGGGATAGTAATAGGATTTGCCCCACTGGTTTACTATGAAGATTAAATGAGCTGCCCAGTGCCTGGCACATTGTATGTGCTCACTATGTGATATTAAACTATAATTTAAACTATAATTATTGTTGTATGACACCATGAAGAATGTTGACTTGCATATCCATTGTCCATCACCCAAATATTAAGCCACAACATCATCAGACCCCTGTTTTCCTTGCCTAACGTTCCCAGATTTAGAGTCAGAACAGCTTACATTTCCATTCATGTACCCATAAGTGCAACTTTTGGTGAAGAGTAAAGGATGAACCCAAAGCTTTTCCTATGTTGATTATATCCATGGGTTTTTTCTCCAGCCTACATTCTGTAATGTTGAGTGAGGCAAGACTTCTAGCTGAAGGCTCTCCCATACCTGTGATTATCAAGTCCTCGCTCCGCATTAGGCAATTTATACATTTTACCTCTTTTAATGCCCACTTTTACTCATCTTATGATAGATAGGTTTCATTTCCATCTTTTAGATGAGGAAAGTGCATTTACTTTATGCTTTCCATATTACATCATGCCTACAGCATTAACTATAGCCTTAAAGTTTATCTAACATGGCACAGACTACTAAAATATGGGTTTTGCTACATTTGACAAGGCTTATTTCGGTAACTAAAGGCCCTCCTGCCTGTCACCATATATCCCAATGGTACTCAGGTTTCAGATTCAATGAACTTTTATTGAACACTGACAGTGTGCCTGGCTCTGGGTTGACAGGCTTTTCCATATTGTCTCATTTAAGTCACCATTAATTCTATGAAGAAAGGTCTTATGACTCGTACTTAGCAGATAGAAAGGTGGTTTCAAATAACTTAGGGTGGGTTTCTAGAGTCACACCATTACTAAGTGGAGTGTGGGAGAAAGAGGCCTGGGCAGCTTCTGACCCTACCACCTCCAACAGGCGTTATGGAGCAGAGATAAGCCATCACCGCTGTGCCTTGTACACATTCCTGACCCAAGGAATCACGAGCTATAATAACAATAAACTGCTATTTTCCACCACTAAGGGTAGTTAGTTACACAGCAAGAGATAACCAGAACAGTGCCTCTCAGAGAGTTCTTGTGAGAATTAGGAGTTGATACACCAGGAAAATGCTCAGGGCAGTGCCTGACACAGTCAGCACTCAAAAAAAGTGAGTCGTTACTCATTCCACAAACATGTATTGAACACCAAATTATTCTGCACCCTGTACTGGCTGGGAGGGACACAGAGTGAATGTGACCCAAACAGTCAGGACCCTGTGGAAATTAGGATCAACTAGAACCTGGTCACAGACTTGTGTGAAATGAGGAATATATTTTTCTCCACTCTGATCCCACCTGTCATTTCTTTCCCTGGGAGAGGTACAAGCGTCCCGCCTCTCACTGCAATAGGATGCCCAGTCTCTGGGCAGGCCTGGAGGGGTTAAGCTCATGGATGTTGTCCCATCGCTGTGGACGAACATCCCGCTGCTATTGATCCCTGGTAAGCACGGATGCCCTTCCCAGGTCAGAAGAGAAACTCAAACCATTGTTGAGTAAATATAGTATTCTGTTCACTACATCAATTAGGCTGACCCTAGGGGCTCTGGGAGCCCCCACTGCCCCCAATTTGCAATGACAGCTGCCATGCTAATGAATCCACATTGACATGATAATTAAACAATTACACAAAGTGGGGCTTTCCTAGTGAAGCAGCTAGGGTAGGGAAGCCAGGGTGGCCACAGACTGGAGGAGGCCTGGGGGTTGTTCCAGGGTGAGGTGATATGCAATGCCTGGGTCATTCCCAGGCTTGCCCCCAGGGGCAGCCGGCTGGGGCACTGCAGCTGCTGCCTCTGGTGCTGGTGGGAGGGGTGGGGCAGGTGGGGCCAGGGGAAGGATAGTGCCCAAGTGTTCTCACATGCCCTTGCTCACTCACTCTCTCTCTCTCTCTCCTTGGGAAATCCTTAATTGGGTGAAGCCTGAATGGAATCCCATGCCCTTTATGGAGGGGATGGGGTACCCTGTCAATTCCACACTGGCCCAGCCCTTCCTCTCTGGAAGACTGAGTGATGTCCAAGGAAGTGCTGGGCATATAGGGACAGCAAAGGCCAGGCAGCTGTGCCTTCCTGGCATCAGAGGAAATTGACGAGAGACCATCCTCCTCACTAGCCCTGGGGAATGACTCTTTCTGTAAGCAGATCATCACAAATGCAGAAAGCCCTGGCCTCTTGGTGCAACCTCACAGTTTACTATGACTTGAGTACACCCCAACCAGCCACAACCCACTTTGTAAGAGTATAGACTGGGGGGTCAGGCGGACTGGGTGCGTGCTCCACTCTGCAACTTAACTGTGTAATCTTTGTAATCTTGGGCACATCAAAAGGCCTTTCTGAGCCTTTGTTTCCTCCACTATAAAATGGGCTCATAATAACTGCCTTGCCCAACTGTACTTGAGATTAAACAAGACAGTTTATGTAAAAGAACTAAGAAAATTTCACATAATAAATGAGAGAACCTTACTGACAAAAGTAAGATTCCCCATAAAGATGAGTTCCATCTACAGAAATGATCAGGTTGATTGAATGGAGTTTAGAAGGCACGGATTAAGACACACTTAGGGGTGCCTGGGTGGCTCAGTTGGTTAAGCATTCGACTCTTGATATCAGCTCAGGTCATGACTCACAGTTTGTGGGTTCAGCCCCTAGTCGGGCTCTGCACTGACCATGTGGAACCTGCTTGGGATTCTCTCTCTGACCCTCCCATGTCTCTCTCTCTCTCTCTCTCTCTCTCTCTCTCTCTTTCTCTCTCTCTCTCTCTCTCTCATGCACACACACACACACTAAATAAATAAACTTAAAAAAAAAGACACGCCTAGAAGTGCCTTGAGATGAAGTGAGTGGTACTCTTGGAGACTTCTTGCAAGTGAGGCTTGTGTATAGAGTGTGCTCAGTACAAAAAAGGAAGAAAGAAGAACAAAAAAGTGACCTATTTGGGGCATAGAAAGAGGCAGAAGAGGAGGGAGTGTCCTGGCCCAGGACTATCAGGCATCACCCCATGAGAAGTAACTCATCAAACGTTTATCTACCCATCCATCCATCATTCATACAAAGATAAACATATATTAGGGGATTATGAGATGGAGGTGAACACAGGCCAAACCAGTGCCCAGTCTTATAAATACCTGCTCAATAAATGAATGAATGAACAAGATGCATTCCCTGTCCTCCTGATCCTCGGCACAATGGAGCATGCTGCCTCTTTTACCTTATGCCTAAGTCAGTTTAGGCTGAGCCATGATTTATAGGAGGCAAAGGAACATCAGGTGTGCAGTTTTACAAGAGAACTACAAAGCAGGTGGTAACCTGGTGAGTTCGTGCTCAGATGGACATCTTCAGAAGCATAAGGGTTCACCAGTGGGCAGATGAAGAATTCAATGTTTGGATCAACGTTGGATTCAAACTTGGGATTCTGAAGCCACATCTACATTTGGTAGGGAAAGTGATGTGATTGATTAGTAATGTCTGCCCTGGGCACAGGAATGGAGAGCGACAACTCACTCCTTATGCTCGCTATTTGTCATCTCAGGTTTAGGCAAGGTCTAAGATATCTTCTAGTAATAGAATTTTGTGATTTTTTAAATAGGCTAATCCAATCCTATTCACTGCATATTGCGAGCTACTAGTATTACAGTTTGTGCCAGGAACCACGGTTTCGGTTCCTTTCTCTTCCCCACCAGTTACCTTAAGTAAAACCATTCAAGCTCACAAAGACTGTGCTGTCATGCAAAAGAAATTTGACTGCCTTAAGAAAAATCCAATTTGATTAGTTCAAGTAGTAAAAAAAAAAAAAGTCAAACTCTGTTAATTAATTCAACAAGCATTTACCAAGCACCAAGTTAAAAGCCTTGGGAATAAAGAACTGAGCTTCCTTAAGTGGTCAATATCTATCCAGTGTTTGAGTATGTTGGGGGTACAGGAGGTTAGAAAGAGAAATACCTACAGACACACTCTTAAATCACAGGTTTAGAAGGGACAACAGTCAGTGATGTTGAATTCCATAGAACTTGAGCATTCTTTGAGGAAAGCCCCCCAAAATGTTTGTTTTTGGGGAGGGAGGGAGGGAGGGAGAGAGAGAGAGAGAGAGAGAGAGAGAATCTCAAGCAGACTCCACACTGTCAGCACAGAGCCTGACTTGGAGCTTGAACTCATGAACCATGAGATCATGACCTGAGCCTAAGTCAAGAGTTAGACACTTAACCCATTGAGCCACCCAGGCGCCCCCGCAAAAAAGTGTATTAATGGCTGCCCTTATCTACGCTACGGGAGCTGACATAGTTCTGGGATCACGTTAGAGGTTTGAAATTGAGCTCTTGGTATTTCTAATCCCCCTTCAGTCTCTACTGTCTGAAGCAGGCTGCCCTGCCTGGGAGTGTCCAGGCAAAGGCTATAAGATGAGAGGCAGGGAGCAGTAATCAGAGGATCCCTTTGGACACACTACCCAAAGTGTGGTTCCTGGACCAGCAGCAGCATCCCCTGGGGGCTTGTTGGAAGTGTAGTATCTCAGGTCCAACTCCAGACCTACCAAAGCAGAATCTGACTTTTGACAAGATCCCTGAATAACTCCCACAATTTTAGAAGTACTCATACAGTACAGGACTGTCACTCATGGCCTCTGCCTCCTGGTGCTCAGAGTAGGCTCTCCACAGTAATACCTCTCCTCTCTCTCTAAACATTCTGCAATGTTCTCTGTAGTTAGGCTCTACGCCTTATTCCTAGGATTGCATCCCTGATGTATGCTCTCTTCCTCCTATTCTGTTTCTTTGGCATCAGGGAGAGCACTCTGTTGCCACAATCGAGTCTGCTGTGGCTCAGCAATGGAAGGACTCTGCATTTACCCAGCTGTGTTATCTGTGCCTAGCCGATCCCATCCCCTTAATTCTCTCTGTCAGTTTTCCAAGAGAAAAGGGACAAATGCATTCTATCATGGGAAAGTGAGAGATGGGAGAGAGGGAGGGGGGTGGAACAGGTGGGAGGGGTGGGACAAGGTGAGGGAGCCAGGAAAGCTACAAGAGAAGGTGTTGTTGATCAGCTCTTGAAGAATAGGTAGCAGTTAAGTCGAAAGATAGGATTCTGGGATCACCTGGCTAGCTCAGCCAGTAAAGCATGTGACTCTTGATCTCTGGGTTGTGAGTTCGAGTCCCATGTTGGGTGTAGAGATTACTTAAAAATAAAATATTTAATAAACAAACAATAAATAATGGGATTCTGGTTTTTCTCTCCCATTGTTTTTCTGTTTTTTATCATTCATTCTTTGAATCACTCATTCAGCGGATATTCACTGAGGTGCCAGCTTTGTGGCAAGTTCTGTTCCAGGTGCTGAGGATACGGAGCTTGGTCAACCACACCTGAAGCATAGGTGAGTGGAGAAGACAGTCACTAAAACACAGGTGACAGAGGCCCTAGCCATGCACTGGCACGGCAGGCTACCATATGCCATGACTAGACTGGCCCTCCCTCCCCTCCCTGCTGTGCTATCTGAATTCTAAGGTGACCTAATGTATAAAAACACTTATATAAAGTAGATAAAGTGACTGAAGGGTCTTCTGCTTCACCAGATACTTCTCTTAGGATTAGTTTAATGAGGCGCATGCATTCCTGGGTGCTCTGTGCACCATCTCATTACCCATCCCAGTCCTGTGAAACTGGTAGCAGACTGAGGACAAAACTGGGCCCAGGGAGCTGAAACAGTATGCAAACTGCCGAGTCAGCCTCCGAACCCAGATCCTTGCTGGCCAAGGCTGCATTCCTGACCACTTAGTCAACAGAAGACTAAAGGGCAGCTGGCAGCTAGAGGGACACCAACTGAACATTTCTGCTTTGAGTTAAAATTTTCGAATTCATTTGAAGTGAAAATAATTTGCTGGCCTACAAGGGGGAAAACCACCCGGATCCCTTCCTTCATAGTAGTCACTCAACAAACATTCATGGAAATGAATGGTGAGCTTGGAGACGGCAAGGATGGTGACGGGCTTGTTTAGGTCTGGGGGGCCCAGAAACAGCAAACTCCACACTTGAAGCTATCAGGAATACTCTGCTGGGGTCTTGGCTTTATTGGTCCCTCCCACTCTGTGCAATCCTGGGGACTGTCAAATAAATGACAAGACTCATTTTACAAGTAGACCAGAAGTCTGCAGTGGCGAGCCCAAGCTGATTGCCTATCTTATCTCGAGTCATCAGTCTCTCATTCAGGCTTCCACAAACAACTCTGTCCTGCACTTTAGGAGCAAGGGGCTGATGGAGTGGGCATTTCCCAGGGCCTGGTCTATGGGGAGCCACTACTGAAGGGAACTTGGCCAAGCTGAGGCTCTGTGACCAAAGCAACAGGAAGGCTTGCGAGTTGAGGTTCTGGGGGTAGCCTCTTAGTTCTGAGAAATGATGGTGACATGAGCACAGTGACAATGATGTTGATAGGTGAGACATAATTTGGGCTAACTGTATGCACTATTTCTGCATTATGTCATTTAACCGTGACAACCTTTATGGGGCATAAAGAAACAGAGGTCCAGAGAGGTTGAATAACTTTCCTGAGCTCATACATTACTGTGTGGAAGAGATGAGCCTTGAACCTCAAGTGTGTTGGATTCTAGAGTTTCTTACCCTCTCATTTGGGACAGGGAATCTTCTTTCTTACAAACCCATATCACAAAGGTATCAAGGATGAACTCCAGAAGCATTCCCTGCAGAGAGGACCCACCTCTTTGCCTCTATCTCACTTTCCCCTTGGGACCCTCTCACCTATTTCTTCCTGGCACCGCTATGCTGCTTTGCACCAAAGACACTGGCTGGAACTTAAAAAAAAAAAAATAGAAGATCGAAGAACAGTATATAAGAAACAAGGAATCAGCCAAGCTTGCCTAGAGCTGTACAGTGTTTCCATCTTAGCAGACGTAGTTCCTCATTCCTACGGAGAATAGGGGTGTCAAGACACAAAGGGCTCCAGGACCCTACTCCACTTACATGAGACAGGTTTTATCGTGCAACAAAGATCCTAGGTTCTGGGGCCGGGCACTCCTGGGCTACAAACCTGGCTCCAGGGCTTCCTGGTTCTCTGATCAGGAACAGAGAACCTCAAACTTCCATGGTGTTCTCATATGTAAAACAGGAATTGGGATAGTCCTTGCTTTGCGAGTTATCGGAGGATTAAATGAGACAGTGTGCATGAAGTGCTTTGTGGGATGTCTGGCATAAACACATGCGTCATAAATGGATTTCGTTATCTGGTTGCACAACAAATACTAGCATCTATTTTATATATTGGGCCTCAGCCTCAGATTTCATTTTAACCATCTTCTTTTTAAGCTCCTTGGGTAGTTGTTCTGGTTTTCTTCTTAGAGATCTTACACATTTCTTAGAAAGTTTATTACTAGCTTCTGAAATTTTGAGTTATTTTAAATTGGAGCTTTTCCATTATAACTCCTTCAAAGCTTTTTCAACTATAAAATATTTCAAATATACTGAAAAACTTTGAAAAATAAGCATCTTAGCCCAAACTAAATTGGTTAACTCCAGCCCTTTCTCCATGCAGGCACATCTGCTAGGCAAAAGGACCCCTATGTCACACCAGGGAAGTCATTCTCCCTTTGCAATTGATTAAGGGGCAGCCCACCCACTTCTGGGAGACATCGCCACTCCCTACACCGTGCTGAGCAAAGTTGTTGTGTTTGTCGCCTGAAGTCCTTCATCCTCAATGAAGACTCGGTCCTACACACACAAACACAGGCACCTACCTTAGGTATACAAGCTCGTAGTATACTGATTTCTGCCTTATATGTTTCTTTTTAATGAGTAGAAAGGGGCACCTGGGTGGCTCAGTCGGCTAAGCATCCCACTTCAGCTCAGGTCATGATCTCACAGTCAGTGAGTTCGAGCCCTGCATCGGGCTCTGTGCTGACAGCTCAGAGCCTGGAGCCTGCTTCAGATTCTGTGTCTCCCTCTCTCTCTGCCCCTCCCCCACTCAGGCTCTGTCTCTTGCCGTCTCTCAAAAATGAATAAATGTTTAAAAAAATTTAAAAAGATTAAAAAGTAGAAAAAATGCATTGGTAGCAGTAAACATCAATGCTAAATAGTTTTCCATTTTTGGATGCACCAATATTTAGTTAGATAAAAATACACTAACACTTTTAAATTGTTTCTGATTTGTTTGCATTAAAAACTAATCTTTGAAGGTTGGATACATACAAATGTTATTTCTCATCCCTATTTCCTTACATAAATATAATATCTTTTCATTACATATACGGTGTATTTCTCCACATAAAAAGATTTAAATTTAATGCAGTGTAATTTATCAAATTTTTAAAAATGGGTCCTGCTTTTAATTTTTCTTAAGAAATTCTTTTCTATAAGTATATCAAAAATTTTTTCTTTCTTTTTTTTCTAAATGGCATACTTTTTGCATTTGGTTCTTTAATTCACCTAGAATTTATTTTTGTGTACTATTTAAGGTAAGGGTCTAATTTCTTTTTGTATGATTAACCAACTGGTCCAGCAACAGTCATTGAATAGAATATCTTTACTTCAGTGGTTTATAAATGTTACATCTTTAATAGAAAATGTTTCCAGGAATTTGTGTGGTCCATTTATGGCTTTTTAGTATAATCCATACAAATTTCACATTGTCTTCATTGTGATGGCTTTATGTTATAAAGCCTTGATATCTCTGTAGGGAAACTTCCCACACTTTCTTCTATTTCAAAAATGCCTGGATAGTCTAGGCCCTTGTTTGTATCACTTTTAGACTCAACTGGCATGTTATGGGGGAAAAACATATGTGTATATATATGTGTATATACATAGACATAGATGTATACATATCTATACACACACACACATACACACACACACACAATGTACTTGGAATTGCATTGCATTCATAGATTAACCTGAGGGGAAATATACATTTGTATGATATTGATTCTTCTCGTCCATAAAACAGCCATACCTCTCCATTTATTGGAGTTCTCTTTCATGTCATCCAATAATGTGCTATATTTCTTTATAGAAGATTGTCATAACTTTATTACATTTAATTCTAGGCAACTTATAGTTTATTTTGGTACAGTACATTTTTCTAATATAGTTTCTAATTTGCTTCAGGTACATAGAGATATTGTTGATTGTTGTATGTTGATCCTGCATCAAGTAATTTTGTTAAAAGCTTAGTTCTAATAGTTTATTTGTAACCCTCTTCAAATAACGGTAATTTGTATCTTTATTTCATTTCTGAGATCTTTAAGTAAAACAAAATTGACTGGAACCTTCGGGACCATGTGGACTAGGAAAGGTAATAACAGGCCTCCTTGTTTGTGCTCATCTTTACAATGACTATGTCTAATGTTTGACCATCAAGTATAATATTTGTGCTTGGTTTTTGACAGGTTAAGGAAGTTCTCTTTAATTCATGGTTTGCTAAGGGTTTCATACCAGGGCTGTTGGATTTTATCATATGATTTTCCTGTCTTAATGGAAGAAATTATATGGTTTGCCCCCATTGATCAGAAGATTATCAGTTTGTATAAAATAAGAGCTATTTATTCCTTGTAAGTTTTATAAAACTTTCCAATAACACCATCTGATGCCCTCTTTAAGAGTTCAGGGTATATTCAGATTTGCTATTTCATTGTCAGTTTTCTTAATTTATATTTTCTAGAAAGTTGGGGACTTCCTCCAACTCTTAAGATTTCTAAAGATTTTGATAGTGTCTGCTCTTTCTGTGGTTATGGCCCCCTTTTCATTCCTATAGCTATTTAGTTGTCCATTTCTTGTTTAAGCCTGTCTGAATTGGGTTTTATACATCTTGAAACTAAAGACATTCTAATTGACACAAGGAAAGAAATAGGAAAACCTAATGCAGCAGTTGACTCGGAACTTTTTTTCCATGCCACCATGACTTCTTTCATGTTCCCCTTTGCTCTTTATCTATTGTCCTTCAAGACTCTACTAAGCATTTGGGGCGCCTGAGTGGCTCAGTCGGTTAAGCATCTGACTTTGGCTCAGGGCATGATCTCACCGCTTGTGGGTTCAAGCCCCCTGTCAGGCTCTGTGCTGACAGCTCAGAGCCTAGAGCCTGCTTCCGACTCTCTGTCTCCCTCTCTCTCTGCCCCTCCCCCACTCGTACTCTGTCTCTCTCTCTCAAAAATGAATAAATTTAAAAAAAATTTTAAAATAAAAGACTCTACTAAGCAGTTAAATCCTCCAGGAAAACTTCCTTGACTGTTGCTCCGCCCTGGTGAGCCTGGATGTTTTTCATATGCTTTCCTCTATTAGAGCATTGATCAATCTGAAAAGAAATGATCACTTCTCCCATTAAATTGAATGCTGATTCAGGGCAAGGAAATCATATTCATTGCTATATCATCAGTGGACGGCAAGTGCCTTGCACCTAACAAGCACTCAACAAATACTTTCTGATCAAAGATGTAAACAGAGCAGTGTGACATACATCAGGAAGAGTAAACTGAGACCAGAGGTGCTCCAGAGAGAGTACTTTACCCAGAATGCATCATCCTCAAACTCTAAAAATACAGTAGCCCCTCACCCACTTGACCAGGCAGATTTCCCCCTCCAAGTCTCTTGCCTCCTCCTCTGTGAATATCTGGCCAATACTAGGATATGGCAGACTGCCTCATGGCAACAAGTCCTTGGCTGACACAGCTATGATGGCCTCTTCTTACTCCAGTTTCTACCCCCACAGACTCCCCTCCCCTTTCTCTTTCCTACTCCCATGTCTGCCAAGAGGCAGAGAAATAAGGGAAACAGTAGAAAGGGCTGGGCTTTGGAGCCAAATAGCCTTCAGTTTAAGTCTTGCTTTTATCCCTTCTAAGCCATGCAATCTGGGGTAATTCGCTTCTCCTCTCTGCACCTTGGTTTCTTCCTTTGTAATAATAATAGTCAGCTCCCAGAGTTGTGAAGTTCCTGCCTCATAGTAAATGCTCCACAACTTCACTGTGCAACATTTCAAGACCTTCTGATGTTCTAAACTAAAAGCATTTCCCTCTCTGTTCTCCATCTCCAGTCCCAAAACTGGGACATTTGAGTGCCCAGGAAGCTTCATGCACCCACTCTTGAGTCCCCTGTAGTTGGCAACTGTATTCAGCAGTAGGATACTGGTCTCTGTCATTCAGGGCCAATTATTCTTTCTGTCCTTTGAGCCTCCATCCACAATCTTATCTGTTATTTCTCTCCCTTTGTGTGTGTGTCTATTTCATTCTCTTTCTCCCTTTCTCCCTCTCTCTTTTTCTTTTTACCAGGTGGAGGAGGTCCCTGGTTAGGAACGTCCCACAGCAATTTCATGGTACACTTAATCCTTTCGTTGTTTTCTAGCCCTTAAAGGGCAGAAAGCCAGGTGCTCCCCTCATTCTTCATGGGTAACTTGATTATAAGAATTAAAAGGCTTTGATTACATTATTAATTTTGAAGCTGTGTGCCTCTCACCCAGTAAGGATCCAGCAGAGCCTCAGATGCAGATGGTCTGCAGACGCTCTACGTCCTGGACAGTCACACATCAGATAATCCTTAGAACTCCTCCTCTATTTGCCTGCCACAGTGCAGGATCCTCATAGGACTCTCGTGTGACTTTCACAACAATCCTGTGAAGCGTGAGGGGCAGGTTCCTTCCAGGTGCTTTCCCAGGGCACTGGGGTCTCAGGGACTCAGTTACGTAAGTGACTTGCCCAAGGCCACAGCCGGGTAGCTTAATGGCTATAGCACAAACTAGAACACAGCCCTGCAGACATTTTGGCTGGGTTCTTTGTACTACACTATGCAGCACGAATAGCGGCCGATGTAACGTGATTCACTGTACACACCAGAATGTTTTTATTTCCACTATGAGCACAGATAGGTTGGTTCTACACTCCACTGGCATGCGCTGCAACAATATTACATCCCATAATTTCTTCTCTAATGTGATCTTGGGACTTCCCCACATCAAGCAGTTAACTACCCTCCCTTTGAGTCTGTGCTGCCCTTAGTGACTTGCTCATAGTCAACAGAAGGTGGTAGAGAAATGCCGCATGACTCTTGAGGCTCGTCAGAAAAGGCCATGCAATTTTCCTTGGGTTCCCTTCATTCAATTGATCTCCACATACTCTCTCTTGGAATGTTCCTCTCCCTCTCCAGCTGCCATGATGTGAGAATCCCAACCCACAGGGAGTGTTGTACCAGTTGACAGTCCCATGTGAGCATAGGTTTCAAGTCTGCCTAGCCACCAGACATGTGAATGAAGAAGCCTCCAGATAATTCCAGCCTCCAGCCCTGTGAGTCTTCTCAGCTAAGGCTCAATACATTTTGGAATAGAAAAAAGGCATTGCCATGTGGGGAGACAGTTTTCCATAGGTCACTTGCATTTCTGCATGTCTTATAAGCAGAAGCACAGACTGCCTTTGTTCCAGATTGTCTTTTACAAGATGCTTATACAAAAACACCCAAGAAAACAACAACAGAAAATTGAGATTGTACTATCCTCTGAAGCAAAGCACGGGTTTGCTTACGGCCTTAAAAAACAGAAAGTATCCCTTATCATAAAGATAGTATCTTATGGCTGCATGCTTACTTCCCATTATAAAAGATTCAGGTTCCCTACACTTGGGGTTCCTCTCCTCTAACGCAACCTGTTGTGTGTGCTGATGTCACCTGCCCTCTTCCTATCACCCTGTGGGAATTGGGCCTCAAGCGACTAACACACAAAAATAATCAAACTACTTCTATAGCTGTGACTAATAAAGTTCTTCATCTCTGACCTAGGAGTTGCATATTTTCTACCTGCATCCATGAAATGGTGCAAAACTGGCTTGTTAGCTTGCAAGGAGGGTAAAAATTCTCAGCGCCTTCTGAGTTGTTGATGGCCTACTGTGCCTAATATGAATTCATGATCTCCAGAGTCCATGAGCATAATAAAATTATTTTTTTTTACACCATTAAGCTTGAGATGGCTTGTCATGCACCAATAGATGCAAATGCAATCAAGACCTATGTCTTTTCTTTGGGGAGACTACAGTCTGTGAGGAAGAAGTAGACATATTATACATAAAAACTATACCCAGGGCCACCACACACAGGGTACCCTGGATGGCCCAGGGCAGGCACTCAGACCTTCCCTCCAAGTGTCCATTCATGTCCACTGATTCTTTATTGCAGCTGAAGAGACTTCAGGGGAAAAGATCATTGTGGTTCGACACTTATAAACATATCTGATGAGTGGGGATGGCCCCAAGAGGCTGAAGACATGGGAATTTGGGGCACACATGGGTGGCTCAGTTGGTTGAGTGTCCGACTTTGGCTCAGGTCATGATCTCATGGTTTGTACATTCGAACTCCACATCAGGCTTTGCACTGACAGCGTGGAGCCTGCTTTGGACTCTCTGTCTCCCTCTCTCGGCCCCTCCCCCCACTCTCAAAAATAAACGTTTTTAAAAAAGACATGGGAATCTGGAACATGGCATGGAAGATGTGACCCAGCCAGCCTGGTGTGTTTACATCTAGAGGAAGGGCTGCGTGTGTGTATCCAAAGAGCTTCATCTCTAAATGCTGGGATCCTTTGGTCCCCAAGAACCTTTGCTGATGTGTTACCTCACTTAACAGAAGGTAACACAGAGACAGGGAGTATTGGTCTCATTGTTGATTGAGGTGAAAGTTCGGGAGTTGGTGCCCAGAGACAGTGGCACCAGGGGCTCAGGATCCCAGGGCTCAGTAAGAGCACGAACTGCAGAGTTACCAGGACTGTGGCTATAAATGTACCCGAGGCATTAGCGGATGTCCAGCTCCACTGGTGGTGTAGAGGCAGTGATGATGACCAACACGGGACTTTCAGCATAGAGAAACAGCTTGCCAGGTAATCAGGCTCTGGGTTTTTAGCTTTGGTGTCCATTGCAAGAGCTTTGTCTCTTAATCCGTCAGAACAGGCTGGTCTTTGTTTTGATCTCAAGGGAAAGCACAGTCATAGTGGCTTGAAACAACACGAACACACCTGTGGGTCAGTAGAGAGATGGAAAGATGGGGATAGTGGTCCCTCAGGGACCCAGGCTGATGGAGGCTCTATCATCCTATCATGTGGTGTCTCCACAAGAGGTCCCAAGATTCACCATCGCAGGGGAAGAGAGATCATGCACCAGCTCGTATGTGTTTCCACCAGGAGGTGGCACACATCATTTCCTCTCACACTCTATTGGCCAAAGCAAGTAGAATAGCCATGGCTTAGGTCAAAGAGTGAGGGCTGGAGTACAGTGCTCACATGAGACTGAAAGGAGAGGTGGGCTGGATATATGATCATCAACTGCTAGCACGGTATTGGATGTTTTGGAGCTTGGGGCCACTTTGCTGGGGGAATCCCTCTTGAGTGGATAAAGATGGTGCAGTCCCCTTCTCCCTTTGCAAGATCAGCATATAGATCACCTGAGCAGAGGTCTGCGGGGGGGGGGGGGTCACCAAAGCCTCTCTGCTCACTTAGGGCTCTTTAAGATTCTGAGGCCCAGCATTCTACCAGGTAATTTCATTTCAGTTCTGCTGTGTGGAGAAGGAGCTAAGAAGTAGGCAACACAGCGTTTCCTGAAGCACAATCGTGAGTAAGGCATTTCCTGTTCTGTTCTCTTTTGATACTTCTGATTGTACACAGGAGGAAAATTATGGACCAAGGCTAATAGGTCGCTAGTATCTCTGCAACATTTGTTCACCTCTCTTTTTAACAAGGAGGAAACAGATCTGCACCTTAGACTCTGTAATAGCATTGTTTTCTCACGATATTTAATTTTATCTTTACCTTGTATTTAAGATAACAGATACTGGTTTTCAACCTACCTGTTTCCTTTCTAGATATGCTTACTTAAATTTTCAAAAAGAGAATTGGTTCACCAAAATTTCTAAGAAAATAATAGTAGTGTTGGGTGTATGAGAATTGGCCCCAAATTCAAAAGTATTAAGAAAATGGCTGAGGTTTGGCAAAAAGGGATCGAATAACAGCCTCTCATTTTCTGGGGAAGAAAACCATGGTGGGGCAGGGCTTGAATTCGGGCAGTCTGGGTGCAGAATCTGTCTCCTGGTGTTTATGTAGCACTTGCTAGCTGTGCAGTCTTAGGCACAAATCATGTGAAGTTTCTGGACCTTGGTGTTATCATCTATAAAATGGGGATAATAACAGTGCTTGTCTCCATCGGGCTGATGTGCAGATAAAATGCATTAAAACATGCACAGTAACCTGACCAGTAACATAGTGCCATGATTGGTTATTGGTTACGACTGTTCTCACTCTGGCTGTTACCCATGTGCGCCCAGTCTGGTTCTCCCAGCTGCCTTCCTTTTGCAGATTGGGCCTGCGACCCAAGTTCACTGAAAGGAGGCATTTAAGTCTTGTGGTTTATTCTACTTATTGGAGACAAATGTTTTCCTTGGAAATTAACAAATTGAGTTAATGATCGCCAAACTAGGCCAAACTGGGTCTGGCCTTCCCTGCAATCAATTATTGCAACAGCAATTGCTGCTTATAAACAGGCGACTTGGCCGGTGGCCCCCCTCCCCGGCCCCCCAATTCTCTCTATTCATTTCTTTGTTCAATAATCTATTTACTTGATTCAGGTGGGAGTGGCTGGCTGCAAAAGCTCCTCTCTATTAATCTGGGGAGTGGGGGGGTGACTGTGAGGGGGAGGCTAAAGCCCACGAAACAAATTACTGGGTCAGATGTGTGATGTCCCAGACCCCAAAGCAGTCCGTTTAGGAGCAGAGACAGACGCAGGAAGCTGTGCTGAGTGTGTCAATCACGAGGGGATTGACAAACTAGAACAACAGGTCCCAGATGCTCCTGACCTCTCGGGACTGCAGGCTGAGATCAGACAATCCTCCAGAGGCCCAGGCCTCCCACTGTGTTTTCTGTGCAAAACCATGTACAAGAGCCTCGGCTTCTGAGTCATCAGCTGTGATTTTGCCTTCCTGCTCATTAGCTGTGTGACCCTTAGCAAATGACCTGAGCCTCAGTTTCTTCGTCTGTAAAATAGGAATACTAATAGCTATCTCACAGGTTTGTTGTTGACATTAAATGAGATCATACACAAAATAGAGACTAGGCCCTGATCCCATTTCATGATGCTTCACTTGTATGAAAAGCTATGAGGTAGAAAATTGCAATTTAATGAAACAGATTTCTTTTTTTTTAATGTTTATTTATTTTGAGAGAGAGAGAGAGAGAGAGAGAGCACAAGCAGGGCAGGGGAAGAGAGAGAGGGAGACACAGAATCTGAAGCAGACTCCAGGCTCGATGCAGGGCTCAAACTCACGGACCATGAGATCATGACCTGAGCCAAAGTTGGACGCTTAACCAACTGAGACACCCAGGCACCCTAAAACCCTATGCTACCATCCATTTTCCTCTTGATCAGACATACCTGCCGCATCAAATTCCCACCCATTTTTCTCACAGATTGCTTGTTTTCCTTTACTTGAGTGCTTTTATCCCCTATTTTCTGATATCAGCGCCCTCAAAACAGCAGTGTTCTCTATCAGCTGCAGATATTTGATAAATACTTGGTTAGCAGATCAATCTTTGTTGCATTTTTAAGCTATTTTTTAATATGCACACACAAACATTTATGGGTTTAGCCCGTCTTATTCTGTGGCAGCAAGTCTCAAACTGTTTTGTTAAACAGTAAATCCATGGGATAGTAACAATTCTTACTCATACAAATAACATAAACCTTAGGAAAACACTGTTAAGCAAAGTTAAAGAAATTTTCTTTACTTTAGGACTTTCTCAAGCCTTTAGTATGTTAATGCATAAAAAGGATAGGATAGGATTCAGTGCTTCCCAAATTTATTTGCCTGTACATCTTTTCTGCTACAGTGGGGCACCTGAAAAGACTAGGGTCTTAGAGAACGGTGCTTCTCAAACTTCACTGTGCACATGAATCAGCTTGTTAAAATGCATATTCTGACTCAGGAGGTCTGGGGTCCGGCCTGCATTTCTGCACTTGTGACAAACTCCTAGTAGATGCTGCTGTTACTGCCTTCAGACCAGACTTGGAGAACCCAGACTCTAAGGGCAACCACCTGATATTCATCTTGGAAAAAAATTCCCTTTACTGGAGAACTCAGCTGAAGACTGTGTTCTCAAACTCTACTTTGGAGCAATAGAGAACACACTGACCAACGGTCAGAGGATCCAGTTCTAGGTGAAACAGGAGAGCTGGTCTCAGCTGGTTGAACTTGGAGGTGTCATTTCACTTTTTCAGGTCTTGGATCTCATATATTTAAAGTGCACCCAGCTTGCACTAGCCCCAAAGAGTTGCTGTGAGAATGGAATTAAGTTTTGTGCACGATCACCGTGTAAAATCCCCCATCACATACCAGCATTGTTAGAAGGGTAAGGCACAATCACCTAAGCCAGGGCTTTGTGTTAGAGTCACATGTGTTGTTGCCATTACCCCTTTAGTTTTCCACAAAATATACGATTCAGCTATGTTAGGCCCAGACTCACCTGCTCCCCACTGCCAGCCATTGGCTAGGTCAGGGTGACCAACACAGCTCATTATATGTACTAACAGATCAACAAAGGGTTCCTGGAGCCCCCCACTGACAAGGACTCTCTCTGAGCTCTGCAGAAAATAGGTCCTTGATCAATTAACAATTTCTGTTATGCATATTGGAGGAATAGCACATATAACCTACTCTTGCCACCCCCCACCCCCCAGGACTAACACTCCACTTTGCTTATAATCACTCAGCCTTTATAAATTGATGGCACCTTCCCTTCTCATGCCCAGCCATGGCTAGCGGCTTCTCCTTCTCCAAAGCAGAAAGCCAGCACGTAGCCATGTGAGAAGCCCAAGTAGCCATAGACCCTGCCTTGCCCTTCCCATATTTGAGTCCAGTCTGGGGGCCCAGGCCTATATTCTGGGACCAAAGGGTCACTTAACTCTAGGGAGGCCCTAGAAGGTCCCCTCAGCATCAGATTTTTCTTAATCTCGCAGGTGCCTGATTGCCCAGAGACTGGCCCTGTCTCTCTTCAGGTCACGTCAAACCTGAAGAGTTTGGGTAAAGCCTTAAATGCCATGTTCAATGATATCAGTCCTCAGCTGCTTCTCCTCCAGCCCATATCACTCGATATTCAAACTGTTCACAACAGTTTGGGAGCCCTAACCTCCCATCAAAGGGAATGCTGCTATCTGCTCTCAGTTATTCAGACCCGGAGACTCATTGTCATCACTGACCAACCTTCTCCCTTGCTAACTCACCCTTGGCCACATTCAGTGGAACCAAGTTTTGAGAGGATGGATGCACACTAGGCTAATGCACTTCACAATCCCCTTCTCAGAACCACAGAAGGAAACCTGGTGCACATGGACCTCCAGGCCTTCCCTCCTCCTCCAAATTGATTGGCTCAGCTGGGCCAAACAGAGTCCCTTCCATGGGGATTTAGAGGGAGAGGAAGAGAGAGGGCCATCTAAACTAAGAAGCCTTCAGTAGTCTTGTTTTCCTCCCTGGGACATAGGAATGCATAGGAAGCCAGTCTTTAGGTATAAACGGAGGATGAAGATGAAGGGAAAGAAAGGAAAAGGAGAGACAAAGAGTACTGGCTCTAATCTCTTCTGAGCCCCAGTCCCCCTGCCCTGGGTTCTGTCAGACACCACTGTACCCTGATTATAAAGCCCCCATTTTGCCTAAATCTACGCCTGGATATTTCTAATATAATTAAAAGAATTCTAAGAATTAAAAGAATTCTAACCACAGGATCCTACCAATTCCATCTTAATTAGCTAGCCAGTCAGGATATCACCTCTCTACACTTAGATGTTTAGAATAATTGCTGAGCTAGGGTTCATTTAGTTTGTCACTTTTATAAGATTATTGTTTTTGTAAAATAAATGTATAGAAAACAAACATAAGACCTTAATGTCAGTTTCCTACTCAAAGAGAGTCCTAATTCCTCATAGTTAAACTCTGAGCTCCTTCATTTAATATTCAGGGATCTTTAAGATTTCCAAAAAATGATCCATATTCACTACTTGATGCATAAGTTTCAAGTAACAAAAATCCCCACATAAATTGGCTTATAAGTATATAATAGAACAGAGGCTGCAAACTGGCTCACTCCATCATTCTAATCCTCCTCTTGGATCTTCCATTATTGAAGATGCTGGAAAGTCAAAGACCACATTTCCTAGTCCTCCAAGTGCTGGGAAGGAAATGCCTGGCCTTTCTGGAAGCACCTCATGCCTCAGTCATTCCCTCTGTACCTCACGACTCACATCCTTTGCCCAGCCTCCCCCCTCACACATATCTACCTCGGGCATCATTTCTAAGGCCGCATGGCCAAGGCCATAAATCTGTGCCCTTGTTTAGTGTGGCATGTCCTCTACCTCTAATCCAATCTCCCCTCTGTGTGTTCTCGGTACTCGCTCATTCGGCTTGACAGCTATTTAATAAACCTATTTGCTTTCCTTTGACATGAGGCAGAAGTGGTGGGTGTTGAAGAGCTGTGAGGCCCTCGTGGACAATGAAACCCTTTCCCACTCAACACTCTTCCAGCTCAGCACAGATAAATAGTGGAGAACTTGAAATTAACCCAAGCTATCTTCTTTTCTTAAGGAAAAAAAAAAATCACTGGAGACCCAAGAAGCAGGGCAAGTGCAGTAAGTGAAAGGGATGGCAGGAGAAATCACATTTCCTGGCTCCAGGGGCAGGGGTGAGCCCAGAGCAGGGGCCTGTGAGCCTTCCCTCAATCTAGCTTTTATCACTTCAAAGCAGAAGGTCTTAAAGGAATGCCCTTTATGACTGATTCTGTCTTCAAAAGCATGAAAGAAAAAGCATATTTTCTTAAGCCCACTTGCTAGAGCCAAGCGATTTCTCCAAGGTGCTTGAGACACAAACCTGTGCAACCCGGATACAGTTTGCTGTGACAGGAATATCACTGGAGCCACGGTCAGTGGACCAGGCTGGGATTCTCACTCAGCTGCCTATGAGGTTTATGACTTTGGACCATTTATCTCAGCTCTCTAAGCCTCAGTTTCCTTCTCGATAAAATGGGCATGCTGTTCACCTCACAGGGTTGTCATTAAGATCAAATAAGAGAGCAAATGTGAACATTCTTGGCATATAGTAGTTGTTAAATGGATTGTAGCCAATATTATTTATTGATGTTTATAATAATAAGTAAATCTGCTCCCCATCCCTTCTCCAAATAACTGTGTATCCCTGGTTGTTATTGGTGTATTATCTAGAATGTGTTTATTCTGTTTTCACTTGCATGGGTGGAGCCCAGGAGTTGTTTCCTCAATGTCGTCAGCCTTGATCTCAGGGTACAATATCATTTCTTACATTCAAGTATCTCTTTAAGCAAAGCTAGAAGATGTCCATGCCAGGTTTGGGTTGTCTTTGCCTAGGATGGTTGGACGATTGGGCTGAAAAGTGTACAATGTCTCTTGGGGCAGGTGAGTCCAGCTGAGTGGGCCAGAGTCAGGGTTGGGGTCTCAGGTCCACACCCAGATATGTTGAGCAGTTACTCAAAACAACTAAGACTGGGAAGAGCCTATGAATTTGAGTCCAAGCTGGTCTTCATGGAGCAACAAAGATCCAAGCTTGAAAACTGAAGTTTGGATGGCAACCTCCCCCACCCAGAACAGGGGATATGTCAACTTCCAAGAATGATGATTCCAAGTATACATTCAGAGACTGGAAGTATAATATTGAATGGTACCATGGGCCAGTGATCCCACTGTTAGCTGGACTAGGTTCACAGCTTCAATTATTATCTGGCTCCCATACACTCCAATTCTAACAGGCAGGCTATAGTTGCTTTTGGGTTCTTGGGCATCAATGTCAACTCCCTAGGTCAAGACCGTAGGGTATCCAACAATTTCTGAACAGTTTATGTATATTCCCCTTTGTTCAATGCATAGGTACCTGAATAAATAGCCATAGGGGAGGACTAGGGAAATTACTACTGAGTACACATGCTGTAGACTTGCAAAATTGTTCCTCCTGGGAACTTGACCCATACTTGAGTCAATGGGTTCCAGGTCTGAGAACAGCCAGGAATCTCGAATTTTTCTGTGGCTGCTGTCCACAGGCTTTGACCATTCATCCTGGATTTCTTTTGACTGTACATGTTAACAATGCTTTTGTTAGTTGCCCAGCTATCTCTACCTGAGGAACAATGTATTCTATTAACCATCTCCATCTCTCTGCTCGTCCATCATGCTTGGTCCAGTCTCCATTCTGACCTTGCTGCTTGTTGTAATAATTATGCCACCTGGCCTCTATTATTTTGGGATCCTATTATCCCTGTTGCTTTCAAAATCCCATTTCTGTAGTAGTATCTTTTACTGGAAGCCCTAGTCTATGAAGATAGCTACCACTGAGCTACTCGGCAATTCTAGTACACACTCACCAACCAGTACATTCTCTAGGCCCTCCTGCAAAATGTGTCAGTTGATGAATTTTCTAGCCTTATGAAATGTCTGCTCTAGCATGCCCATTTCTCAGAGTCTTTAGATGACTTCCTCCCTGTCTGTCATGGGCCATTTATACTTCACTTAGCAATGGCCATCATTTTTTCTCAAGCATCCAATAGCTATTCGAGGGGCATATTAGCCCCATTTCCAGGATCCTTGCCATGATGATAATGTTGGATCACTGGAAAATTCCTCATATTAATATACTCTCCTCTATCCAACTTCTTGTTCTTCTCTCTTGATCCTACATGCTCAGGGCCCAGACTCATGCAGATGTTCCAGGATCTTCCAGTACTTATTAGATCCTACAGACCTTTGATGTAGATACTTGGCACATAGCCCCTCTCAGACTTTGCAAGCCTAGCACCTCTGTGGTCACACTATTTTGGGCTTTGACACTTGTTATTGGTCTTGTTGACAGTAAGGGGGATCATATGGGAAAGGGAAAAGATCCTGCATGGGGACATTGTCTTGTAAGATATTATTTTCACTTGTCATTTCTGTATAAGCTTCAAGGAAGTTGAAAGAGCGCTATTACTTAATAAGCAGGGGTGCACCACTTGCATCCAGGCAGGTTTAGAGTTATTTAGGAGTCCAAGATTCTTAGTAGTATCTATTCAGGTATCCCAAGCCCAATTCTCAGAGTTCCCTTCCTTCTAAACTAGACTTCTGGATTCTGTGAAGTCATCTTTATTTGAGTCTTCACTACTCTTACAATTACATTCTATGTCTGATCCTTCACACTGCTCTCTCTCCTTTGGCTATGGGTTAGAGTTCCCTTCAATGCTGCCTAGGAGGTCCTCAGACCTTCATATTTTGCCTTGAGTTGGATAATCACCATAAGCCAGTCATTACCTTTCTCTAATGAATTAACGTGTACAGCAACAGCCAATCAATTACAGTCTTTGTGGTTACTACTTCCCTCATTCCACTCAAGTTTACCACCTAATGGATTCCATTGATACCCCAACCATGTCCACCACCAGTACAAGTTGTAACAATCATACCATATGACATGCTAGGTACTCTTTATTCTCTGCCTACCACCAGTGATAGGTTCTCATTGCCAGCCAGTGGGGCATTTCCAGTCCCCAACTCCCATTTTAGAGTCCATTCCTATGACCATTTCTGGTTCTATTTTCTGGAAAGAGATGCTTAAGTGAAAAAATTATTGCAGAAAGTTTACTGGTGCATACTTACAGATGACAAACCTGTAAAGACGTGAAGAAGGCAGAGTTAGGCAGATGGAGAAGCTGACCCACAATGTTGTTACAGTTGAAGGTTTGGTTAAACCTATGAGGAGCTTTGGAGAAAGGATGACCCTTTAGAGAGTCCCAAAGTGAGGCAAGGGGGGTCAGGCTTTTGAATTCCTGTATTGGATGGTCATTAGTTACAGCAACCTCTTGCAAGGGAGATAATTGGGCGAGGCAGTTCCCTAATGACAATGCCCAGTAAGGAAAGCAGATTTCTTACTGCATTTCTGATAGCCCGGTGGGCTATCCTGGCTGATGTTCCCAACAGTTGGGGCCTGTCAATTCCAAAGAGGACATCTGGGTAGAAGCACCATAGTCTCTACTACATCATGCAACCAACATCTCACTTAAAATATAAAACATTTCCGTCACCCCAGGAAGTTCCCAGTACGCTTCGCAATCAGTTTCTACTCCCTCACCTTGCTCGCACTTCCACCAAGAGAAAAACATTGCTCTGTTTTTATCACCACAGATTATTTTTGTGAGTTTTACAAGTTCCTATAAATGGAATCACAAAGAACATAGTTCACAGTGCCTGGCATCCATAATGGCTTATAGATTCAATCATGTTTTTGTATATATCAGAATTTTTATTATTTTCAATAGTATTCCATTATATGATTATACCACAAATGTTTATACATTAGCCTATTGATATATTTTTTTTTCAATTTCTTGCCACTAAGAATAAAACTGTCCTGCACATTCTTGAACAAGTCTGACATTTCTTTCAGATAAATACTTAGAAATGAAATGATGGGTCATGAGGTAGGTGCATTAGCAGTTAAAGAATAAGTGCTAAACAGTGGCCCAAAGTGGCTATAAATATTTTGATCTTCTACCAGCAATATATGAGAGTTCTATTGTTCCACCTCCAGTTGGTATACTTTTGGTATTGTAAGTATTTTTTTAAATGTTTTGTTTATTGTTGAGAGAGAGCATGTGAGCAGGGAAAGGTAGAGAGAGGGACACAGAGAATCTGAAGCAGGCTCTGTACTAAGAGCAGTGAGCCCGATGTGAGGCTTGAACGGATGAACTGTGAGATCATGACCTGAGCTGAAGTTGGACACTCAACTGACTGAGCCACCCAGGCACCCCTGGTTTTGTCAGTCTTTTTAATTATGGCCATCCAAGTGGCTGTGAAGTGGTAATACTTTATAGTTTCTAATTTGCATTTTCCTAATGAGTAATGATATTGAGCACCCTATATATGTTTATAGACCATTTTTATATTTGGAAAGTGTTCATGTCTTTAGTTTGTTTTCTTTTGGGTTACCTTTTCTTTTTAATGTTTACTTATTTTTGAGAGAGAGAGAGAGAGAGAGAGAGAATGAACAAACGAGCAGGGGAAGGGCAGAGAGAGCAGGAGAAACAGAATCTGAAGCAGGCTCTAGGCTCTGAGCTGTCAGCACAGAGCCCGATGCAGGGCTTGATCACAAACCAACCATGAGATCATGACCTGAGCTAAAGTGGGACGGACGCTTAACCAACTGAGCCACCCACATGCCCCAAATTGGGTTACCTTTTTCATTACTGATTTGTAGGTATGCTTTACATATTCTACATATATTTCTCTCAGTCTTTGACTTTCTTTTTATTTTCTTGCTGGTGTCTGTTGATGAGAAAAAATTTTTATTTTGATGAAGGCCAATTTATTTACTTTTTATTATTACTGCTTGTTGTATCTTGTCTAAGAAACCTTTTACCTATCCCCAGATGTGAGGGTATGAATATATTCTTCATTTTCTTCCAGAAGTTTTGTTGCATTATTTTAAAAGTAAGGCCATTTTTGATATCACCTTAGGATGTTAAAATATAAGAAATCATTAGTAAACGTAAATAGTACAGAAAATGGGAAGGAGGCTGCAATAGAGTGGGAGCCGAGGCCAGGAGAAGCAAAGTAGATGCCCAAACCAGACATTCGAAGTCTCCAGAGTGCTGGGGGCAGCTCCTCCTCTCTACATGTAATGTCGGAGCTGTCCCTCTCCATTAGAGCCAGGGAGGCTAGCTCTGCCTTTTAAAAAGGGGACCTGCAAATGGAATTCACACAGTGCCATGACCCTTGACGTGCAGTGTGGCAGGCTGCAGCCTGATTCGCATCCAAGTGCACACAACACATTCACAGCTGAGAGCTTGCCTCTCCTGCCCTGTCACACCTACCACTTCCCCGTAATTCTGCAGCCTGCTCTCCTCGACAATGTTTTGATATGTTGGGCTGCCTCTACAAGGGCACTAGCTAACTTTGGGTTCCTGAACACACTTATTTGGTGTTTTGAAGGAGATCAGTTTCAATTCTCTGTGACTTTGGCTTCACCCCTTCTCACCTTGGAGAATTGAAAACAGGAGGGGGCTGGTACTACTGTACAAATATGACCCCCCAAACCCCTTGAATCTTCACCCTGGCCTTTTATCTAAAGTCCTTTCAGAAGAAGAGGAGAGAAGCATGTGCCCTGGAAATTGGGTCATTACAAGCCCTGCCCAAACCCTCTTCATGGAGAATCTGCCCACCCCCCAGTCCTTTGCTGCCTGGGCCATGGTTTGTGTCCTGTGATATCTAAGCCACAGATGACTGGTTCAAGTCAAGTCATATGAACCAGGATCACACCAAGGCTGGCCAGCAATCTTCCAGTGAGTGACTCCATCAAAAGATAAGATCCTCCTATGATCAGATTCTTTCCCTTGAGAATTTGAACTGAAACACATGGCAAGAATTGGCAACTATGCAGTCAGAGGTGAATCATGACATAGCAAGAACAAGTTCAGGGGTTTTGAAAAGAATATATAAGCCTAAGTGACAAAGAAGTTGAAATCCTGAGCAGAAGAAGCTGCTGGTAGAAAACAGAGCATGAAGCTGTTGTTGAGACAGAACCATGGGTCCCAGGAAAGGACACCAGACATGCCTCTGTTCCAGATTCCACAAAGAGATCCCTGCTCAGGAATCTATCAACCTACTGTCAACCCCCAGAGCTATAAGGTGTCTTGTGAGGGTCTCTATTTTCATCACCGAACAAGTGAGAGGGAGAGGGGAGAGGGAAGTGAGTGAGTTAACAAAATGAATCCAAGTAAAGTAAGGCATGTGGTCACTGTTCAGTCTCCAGTATAAATATTTCCCACATACATTGTCTGGGGACCCGTTAACGTTACCTCACTCCATTTCCATTGACCCCCTTCTCATTCCACTTGCCTGTGAAATTCAGTGAGGGGATATCTGCTAGACCTGTGAGGAAGGTAAATGCATTTTTGATGAGCTGGAGAATCTGTGCCACTGAATAGCAGCTCCTGCGTTATCAGTTGTGTGTGTGCATGTGTTCTAAGCCAAATCTTTAAAGTGCTTACATCTAGAAGTATGGTGGGGCAATGGAAACTCAGAGGAACAGAAATGTGACTCTTGAAAATGGCCATCCTGCTGGGATTATGGACAGTCATATAGCATCTTAGCAAAATTCTATAGTGTCAATCCTGGGAGTAAAGTGCTTTTTGTAAATATCACTTATTAAGGAAGTGACATTCAGATAAAGGCCATGGTTATTTTTTCCCTCAGAGCAACAACCACAGAGGATGGGTATTTTCCAGATTGTGCTAAGGGAACACATGCATGCTTTGGATAGTCAGACTTCACCCTCAGTTTTGTGCATAGGATGAACACAAGGTTTTGGTCAGTAAGGTTTACACACACACACACACACACACACACACCTTAAAATGGAAGAGATATCAGAGAGACTCACTAACAATTGGTTAATAGGAATTAGAACTTCAGAAGAAAGTTCACAACCCATTGGGCAGGGGGAATACCTCAACTGATCAGTAAGAAAAAACCACAACAGCAATGAGCATAGGAGTAATTTATCACTTTCCCTTATGCTGCAGAGAATCAGGACAATTTTCTGCCCTTGGTTTAGGGCAAAATGAGGAGAAAGGCCTCAAGTTGAAGACAAAGATGAAGAGTCTTATGTCTGTGTGTGGGGATAGGAGCGCATACTCAAAGTTCGAGCTGGAGGAAATGTGAGCAACCCTAGCCTAAGCCCTTTGTTTAATAGGTGAGGAAGATGTGGTACAGAGATATTTATACAAAACCAATTATTGGTTCTAAGTTTATTGGGCAGAGATCATGGATCATTCTATCAACAGCATCAAACAGATTAAGTCAAACACTGTGATAAAAATCACAAATGTAGGTAAAGATCATGAGGAAGCCCAGATAAAGACTGAATGCTGGTCAGTGGCTCCCAGCAGAACACAATTAACATGTTTATTTATGATGCTTCTGTTTGAAAGTCTATATCCCAAACTAGTTTTTGTGGGTTCAACATGTGTACACTGACAGCAACATCTGATTCACAGGAAGCATCTTAGAAATGCAGAATGTGGAACCCCGGCCTGGCACCTGTCTCACAGACTGACCTGCCACAGGGTCCCTGGGTAGTGCCTGTATATGTGAGAGTGCCAGAACACTGCTCCCATGTGCCGCGGCATGGCTCTTTGTCAAGGAAAGGAAGTTTGAGTTCCACTGGCTACAATTCAGCAGCAAAGGAGCTTGCCGTGCTGGTTCTAAGTGTTGGCATGTATTAGTTCTGTAGGGCTGCTGTAACAAACTACCATAAACTTAATGTCTTAAACAAACAGGAATTTATTCTCTCATAGTTCTGGAGACCAAATGCCCAGAATCAAGGGGACAGAAGGCCTGCACTTGCTCTAAAGACTCTAGAGAGATAATTCTTCCTTCCTTCCTTCCTTCCTTCCTTCCTTCCTTCCTTCCTTCCTTCCATCCTTCCTTCCATCCATCCTTCCTTCCTTCCTTCCTTCCTTCCATCCTTCCATCCTTCCTTGCCTCTCCCAGCTTCTGGTGGCTCCAGCAGTTCCTTGTGTCTGCAGCCCTCTAATCTCTGATTCTTGTCTTCACAAGGCCTACTCCTCTGTGTCCCAAATTTCCCTCTGCCTTTCTTTAATGTGGACAATTCTCATTAGATTGAGGACCCACCTGGATGATACAATGTGATCTTACCCCAAAATCCTTAACTACCATTTTTCCAAATAAAGTGGCATTCACAAGTTCTGGGTAGACAAACATTTTGGAGGGCCACCATTCAACTCGCTACTGCATTTTTAGGGGTTAGTGAGGGAGACATTCTCCAGGCCTTGAGGACCTGTTACAGGGTGAGAGAAAGGGCTGGGGGCCACCTTGTTGGAGAAGATCTTCTGCTCTCAGAGTCCCAATTTGTATTGAATCATTCAGCAAGGGTCCTCATGGGCTTTGATTGTGAAAGAGAAGCAGAAAGAGAGGAGAGGGAAAGACACTCTTTTGTAGTCTCCCTGGGTCCTTGCTAGAGGAAAGCATGGAGGACATTAAATTAATTCAGGTTATCCTGAGAGTTCTGTGCTCTGGCAATGAGATTTAAATGTTACTTGCATTAGAAGTCAGTCTAAAATAGATTTCTTTTCTGTCAGCAAACATTCCCCTCTTGCCCTCTCTATGTAGGGGCTCCCTCTTCCTTCCAGCCTCTGCTTCCAACTGCTGGGTGCCCAGCCACTCCCTGGGACCTGCAGACAGCCCTCCTCCGGCTCCCTCCCATCTGCGCCTGTCAGGCTAGCTGACTCAGGTCTCTGCACTAATTAGGAGCAGTATCACTTTGCCAAGAAAGAACAGGAAAAGGCCTTGGTTAAATGTCCTGGACTTCAGGGACCCTGACTGCAGGCGGCTGACCTCTGGCATCTGCTTAACAGAACTGAAAGCTATGGAGCTGCCCGGGTGCTGTGCAGAGAGCTTTACTCAGTACTCCATTCAGAATCCCCGACTAACTGTGGTCAAGGACGCACACATCTATAGGGCAAAAACACCCTATAGGCTTGTTTTTCCGAATTGTTTTTCATTAAAAAATTTTTAATTTAATCAAAAGACTTTTTACTAAAAAAATTTGTTTAGCATATACATAACATAAAATGTACCATTTTAACCATTTTCTTAAGTGTACATTTCCATAGCATTGACTCGTTCACAGTGTTGTGAAGACATTGCCACCACTCACATCCAGAACTCTTTCATCTTGCGAAACTGAAGCTCTGTGTCCGCTAACAACTCCCCACCCCAGTCCCTTGGGTCCTGACCCCCACCAACTTTCTGACCACTCTAGGTACCTTGGATAAGTGGAATCATGCAGTATTTGTCTTTTTCCATCCAGTTTATTTCCCTGAGCATAATGTCCTCAAAATTCACTCACATTGTAGCATGTGTCAGAACTTCCTTCTTTTAAAAGCCAAATATTATTCCATTGTGTATAAACACCATATTTTATTTATCTATTGATGGACATTTGGGTTGCTCAGGATACAGATTTTTTTGCAAAGTAAATATTTAAATTCTGAAATCACTTCATCAAGAGGAAGGGAAAATCTGAATGGCCTAAAACTGAGGAGTGAACAAAATTAAGGCCATCTTTGATACCCCCTGAAAACAACTCAGCAAATTTGGAAAAGAAAAAAAAAAAAAAAGAAATCACCTTCCTTTTTTTTTAATGTTTTATTTATTTTTGAGGGAGAGAGAGAGACAGCATGAGCAGGGGAGGTTTAGAGAGAGAGGGAGACACAGAATCCGAAGAATGTCAGCTGATCCGAGCTGTCAGCACAGAGCCTGACGCGACACTCGAACCCACGAACCATGAGATCATGACCTGAGCCAAAGTCGGATGCTCAACCGACTGAGCCACCCAGGCACCCCTCACCTTCCTTTTTTTTAATGCATGCAAAAAGCCCCTAACTTTTCCAGAATGAGAGAAAGTAGGAGAGCTCCGGTAACCTATTAGTTACGCTGACAGTTGGCTGAGTTATGCCATTTACACCAAAGAGCTAATTAATTCTCCAAGCCTAAGGGCGATACAACTACAGTCGTTATCACATGAGAGTGAATGATCTGGAAGGAGCTGTGAGAAATATGAATCATGCCTCTAGGTTTTGGGATAGGTCTGCAGATGTGAGAGGGGCAGGCTTTTTTTCAGAATTTCAGAGCTTCTGAGATTTCAGGGGAGTGGAATCCTTCCTGCAGGGGCTTCTGATACCTGATTGTCCCCGGGCACATAGTTTAACACTGATTTGGGTATTAAGTGGAAGGCGTACTGATCCTATTATTGGATTCTCTGAAAATTGCTTTAAAAAATCTTTCTTAATGGAGACATGTTTACTTTATTATTTGTCTTTTATTAAGACAACCGATATTTTGTAAACATCTTGGGTTACTGAATTACCAGTTGATTAGATGATGGATAAAAGGATGAATAAAAGAGATATCTTTCATTTCAAGAAAAACAAAATTATACATTGTATTTATTTTTCCAATGGGTAATTTCTATCTTTCAATTTTACCAGTAAAAATTTGTGAAAAGGAAGACTCATAAATGCTGGGACATGTAGTAACTCAAGTAATGAGGATTCCCTAGGGCGTGATTTGCTACATTCCATCTCGGTGAGAGAGAGACCTCTGGGGTAATGTTGCACCATAAGCAAGGGAGGTGCGACATCCACGTGGCCAGGGTTAGTGGTCAAGAGAGGGTATTGAGTCACAGACTGTTGGGCCCTGGGAATACTAAAACCAGCTCCTTAGTGTCCCCGTGAGGCATACTATCCAGACTAGTGCACGAAGCTGGGAAATACGGCCCCTCCTGCTGGTCTATCATGCTGTGTTAAATGCACAAACAGACAAACCCAGGCAGTGTGCTCGCCAGGATCCAGCATCTTCCAAGATTTAGATTCCCAGAGCTCAGTGTAACCTTCTTTCTTCTATTTCCTCACCTATAAAATAGCCATACTTATGCCTACCACCCACCCTGTCCTGGCCTTGTTATTATTCTAAATCAACCCAGACTTGCCAAAGTCTTGGCACTGTCCATAAACACCAAAGTTCCTAATAATAATTCTCCCAGCACTGTATTAAAAAGAAAAATTATTTATGTTATGAAATGATTCTTTAGGCACCTTTAAAGGCAATCTGTCCCCAGAGCTCAAATGGTGGAGAGCCACATGGGGTATCTAAGTAACATTGTAACCATTTGGGCTGGGTCCAAATCATCCCTTTAGAAGAGATCTGCCAGGGAGGAGGCAGTAGCCAGTAGCCAACAGCACTAATAGCATGAGCCATGGCTGTTGGCACCCACTTTACTCCTTCAGAGTAAACTCCCAAACCCAAGGTCCCATGTAGAATTTTGCCTAGACAGTGAGTGGTTGGTGGTCTTCGCTGGGGGATGCCTTGAGTTATCAAGTTCCAAAATAAAGGAAGCTGGGCAGAAAGGTCAATGGTAGTCTCCTCTATAGACCGTTAATTAGATCTTTCTTCCAATGGGGACTAGAAAGGCATTTCCATCGATGGCTGTCTCCCCAAGGCTCAAGTTTCTTAGGATAAATAGAAACCAGAAAGAGGAGTTTCAAGCTTCAGCCATAGAGAAATGGGACAGCTGTCTGCCACCAGAATTACAAAGTGGTCCCACAGGCCATGAGCACTGTCTCTCTGTGACTGGTTGGGAGCCTGAAATGAAGTCCCATCATCTATATTTGCCATCTGTACTCTGCTTATATATTGTTATTCATAGCAAAGGACCCAGTTTTTTCTTACACCATTGCTGTCACTGGAAACAATGACAATTATGGCTACCACTTATTGTCCATTTTCTACAAGCCCATCACTGTACCATGGACAGTACAGGCCTACTCAGGAACATGAGTCTAGACCCAAACTGCATGTTCTATACCATGGTATCTGAGACATGATAGTGAGATTACTATGTGAGTTGACAGCGGGAAAAACATAACAGTGTGTTTAAAAGTGTTGCTAATAGTCTAGCTTTAATCACGTGGAAAACTTGAACCAAGAAAGGAAGCAATCTTTTGGATGGCATACCATTAGACAGCTCTACTCCAGACTGGCTAACCTGACATTACTGCTACCCTCTGCTAGTGCCCCACCCCCACCTGCCAACACACACACACACACACACACACACACACACACACTGTCATACTATTATGCTTTACTCCTACATTGACCCTCCCAGGCTACATTCTGCCTGGGTCTGCTCTTTGGGAGAATAACCAAAACAAAACAAATAGTCCAAAAAACTAAAGCAGCATAAAATGAAGGAAGGAGATAACTCACTGAAACCCCACTCTGCCCCTAACAAGCTGAGTGACACTGGGCATTGGCTCTACTCCCTGGACCTCAGCTCCGCATTGGAAAAGGGTGATAAGAAAAATTATATGAGACAATGCAATGGACAGGCACTTAACAAATAACTCAAAACACCCCATTTTAAAAATGCATTGTACTTCAGTTCTCTGTAAAGTTGAGAACACTCGTTTACTGGTCCAAACAAGAAACCAAGGTAATGCATTTTCTAAACACCTTTTGAAACCCTCATTTAACTTTTTATGAATGGTGTAAATCATTAATACACTGTCTGTACCACCCATTTCCCACTCTGAACATGTGTCCAAAGAGAAGGTACGTTTTCTGGTTCCCAGGAACATGAACCTGTCTTTTGCTTCCCAGTCAAGTATCGGCCAGTCTCTTTGTGCTTTTCTCCTGGCCTTGCCTGAACACTTGGCCAGGAGACTCTCAAGGAGTTGGTCTGTGGGAGGTTCTATGAACATATTTCCTGTAACCTGACTAGACTGAGACACTGGGCTTCACACTGGGCTTTGCTGTGGCAGCGCCGACGCCCCTATCACCACAGCCTTCCTGCCTGGCAGCTCCAGGCAGAACATTCCCCCTAGTTAAGGCCCAGTAAAACTAAACTCTTTCACCAGGAGGCTCTGGGCCTACCCTGCTTAATTGCTCTGGAGCCAGCCACAAAGGGTGTGCTTGGCTGGCTAAGGAGGGATTTTAACCACTGAAAAGAAAAACCAAATTGTCAAAGACAAAGACTGTAGAGTCCTGAGGGATTCCCAAGGGTAGCTAATTGGAAAAACCATTTGCCCCCTTTAACGGTCCCTCCACCCACTGCCGCCCCCAGCCTTATCCAGAGCAGTCACCCTATCTGTAAATGGCGACCATGGAAAATGTACCCTGGCGACTTGGTGTGAAAGATAGGCAAGGCTCCTAAAAAATCTTCTCGGAGGCTTATCACCTTCTTCTGGCTCCACAGCAGGCTCGGGCTCTGGGGCTGGAGGAAACTGCCTGTCTGTGAGCCTAGACAGGGTCTCATCAACAACTGATAAGGCCCTCTGTGAACAAGCAGGCGCTCTAGGGTTTACTTGCCTCTCAAATGCCAGAGACATTTGTAGGAGAATATACAGGGTCCAATGACCTCCGTGAAGGAGGCCGGGCAAGCCCGCAGTGCCGGCCATGAAGCAGGGCGGTCCTCCCCCGACCTGGGAAAGGAGGAACCTCGGAGTCACTCCACAAGTCCAGGGACAAATATCTGATGGTCAGCAGGGACATCCATGCACTGGCAACACTCCTAGGCCAGATGAATTAATCCCAAATACTTCCGATCTATTCGGACTCTAAACAACCAGAAAATGCCTGTAATCCTAAATTCTGTAAAGCCTGTATCAAGGCAATGGATATTAAAATGATGCCCCCTCATCTCATAAGATCTTGAGGTCCCCTCCACATTGAACCACTTAGTTCAACAAAAGGCACAACACTAGGAAGGAAGAAATCAGATTTTATATCCCAACTCTGCCCTCTATCCACGTAACATTAGATAAATCAGTTTCCCCAGGAAAAGGCAAATATTTGCTCAGACTAGCTCTCATCATGCGAAAGATTTATAAAGAAATGGTAGAACACTATATAAATAAAGCACTGTTAATTAAAAATGCAATACTAGAACCATCTCCAGTGGTGAGTGTACTTTTACGGTCTAATCCTTTGAAAATCGCTCACTCCTATTTAGCATGCTCAGTGCACTAGAGCAAATGCATACTGACTTCCTTGCATTGAGGAAGATAACAAAGAAAAGACACAGCTCACTGGAACTGTGATGTCTGGCATGTGCTGGACTACAGGAGCAACTTTTCTGTAATGGGGAAATCTGGCAGGACAATGATGAAGAAGTCTTATGGAGAATGGATCATCTGAGCCCTGAGATTTGGATGATGGGGAGGCTTTGACCAGGCAGACAGTCCAGGAGAAAGTAACAGCCTGAGCAAAACCACAGAACAGAGCAGGGAAGGAAGTAGTCTGGAGGGGCTGCATTGAAAGGGGTGATGAAGATAATTGGGAGCATGGGGACCTGATGAAGGGACCTTGAATGTCAGGCTGAGGGGCTCAGATTGTATCATGTAGGTGTGGAGAGCTGCTGAAGGTGCATGAGGACAAGAGCCCATGCCGAGGCAGCCACCTGTAGCAAAGGGCACAGGAGAGGCTGGGGGCTGGAAGAAGCATAGGGAGCTGGATATGGAGAAAGGCAGGGCAGGTGGAACAGAGTGGCTGCTGGAAGGAGGAGTTTGCTGTGTGTTGAGTCTCTGATAACTCAAATATGTGCCCTTTCCCTTCCTTTCTGGATGATTGGGAGGGGGGTCACTCTACTCAGCAGACATTTTTTGCCTGTGTTCTTCCTCAGCCACAGTGTTAGGTCACTCAGGTGTTCCGGGTGAAACTGATTTCCTATCCTCGGATTCTCCACCAAAGCTTCACACTAGACAGAGGGGGGAAATATGTCCCAGACTATGAAAGGAAAAGAAGAATAAAACAGACTGATAAACACCTTGTTATCAAGCAAAAAGAAACAATTTACTCACTGTGCAAAGTTTAGAAAACAAAACTAGGTAAAGTAGAAAAATGAAATCACCCAGAGATATCTATTTTGGTAGATACCTTTCCAGTACCTTCTGTGTGTGCACATGCATATGTTGAATAATATATGTTTCTAGGTGTATATTAAAGTAGGACAGGGACTGTTAAAATACTATTTATGTCCTATTTAGTTCTATTACTAATACTAATATGATTATACTAAACTAGTACTATGCATAGCACATACTGAGACTTAATATTTATTAAAGTAATAAATGACCATAAATGAATGATGGCATTGTTCCATAAACTGATTTTTCATTAATTACATTCCATGTTGTGGACAATTTCCCATGCATTAGAACAACCTTTTAATGATTACATGATATTATCAATATATGCATCATCAAACTTCATGTGATTGCCACTGACTTTGAACAAAGCTGCGATGAGCATTTTTGTAGTCAAAGATGTACGTTCATGACCATATCCTTAGAAAAAAAATACCAGAAGGAGGTGGGCTTCCTTTTCAAGACTTGTGATGGGGCACCTGGGTGGCCCGGTTGGGCATCTGACTTCAGCTCAGGTCATGATCTTCCAGTTTGTGAGTTTGAGCCCTGAGTAGGGCTCTGTGCTGAAGCTCAGAGCCTGGAGCCTGCTTCGGATTCTACGTCCCCCTCTCTCTCTGCCCCTCCCCTACTCATGCTCTGTCTCTCTCTTCTTCAAAAATAAATAAACATTAAAAAATTTTTAAAAAAGACGTGATATCTACCACTGGCTTTTGATAGCCCTTACTGAAGAACCCTCCACACACCTTACAGTTCATGCCCCAGTGTACAGTAAATGCAGACCCATTTTCCCAGTAGGACAGTCTGACAATGGATGTTATCTTTCCCTTTATCTTTGCCCATTTGATGGGGGGAAAGTTACACCATTATAATTTTCATTTCCTTGACAACTTAATGACTACAAATTTATGTGAAAATGATATACATTAGGAATATTACCCATTTGTCAAAAATACTGCAAATGCAATTTGCAGTTTATCATTTTGTTTGTGGGTATTTTATTTATTTATTTATTTTTTGCTTATACGTTTAAAATTTTTATACCATGAATCCATCGATCTTTCCTTTATGGTTTCTGACTATGGCATCATGCTTAAAAAGGCCTTCACCACCCCAAAATTAAACATACTTATACTCATGATATTTATATTTTTTCTGGTGTTTTACATCTTACAGTCATCTGAAAATTATTTTGGTTCGATATTTTCTTAAGCTCCAGTTTCATTTTTTTTTCTGACTGGTTAGCCATTTGCCCTAGTATCACTTACTGAATATTCTTTATCTAGGGATTTGAAATGCTGTCTTTATCAAATCTCAGCAATTCGTCCTGGTGATTGGCATGTCTGTCTCTCTGGGTGCCTGTACTATGCTGTTGCACTTATTTTAACTTCACAATCTGGTAAGGCAAGTCCTCTTTCATTATTCATCCTTTCCTAAATTTTCTGTTTTTCTCCGCTGTTTATTCCTCCAAATGAATTTTAAATAAGCTTATGTGTTCCAAAAAATAATGCTCTTGGAATTTTGATTGGAATCATATCACATTTATAAATGAAATAATCAATAGCTGTTCCCATCATACTGAGTTCCCGTGCAAAAACATGGTGTATATTTCCATTTATCCAAATTCGCTTTTATGTTCCTGAGTAATATTATGAAATTTATTACACACAGGCATCACCCAGCTCGTGTTCATGTTATCCCTGAGTGTTTTAGATTTGGGGGTTGCCAAATGGGATTTTTTCCTGCTATATTTTCTAACTCACGATCACCGTGGTATTAGAAAGTTATTATCTTGTTTCCCTGTTAGCTACTAAATTATGTTATTAATTTAAATAACTTTTCATTAGATTCCTCCAGATTTCCTGAGTGTGGTGGTTTATACCATATCATGTTGATGGAGTGGGAACTATGTTTTCCAGAAACCCCTTCCCTGTATTGTTCTGAGTTAGAATTAACCAAAAGAGGCAGACAGACAATATTTGGAAGCAGAAACGAAGCAGCAGCCAGTATTCTCTTAAGGACATCATGATGAGATGTGGTGCTAGGTAGATGCAGGGTCACCTCAAGCCCCCCCCAAACGCACAGACATTTAGCAGGAGATGCTGAGAAGTGGTGGCTATGTGGAGACACAGCTTTCCACAGACCTCCCTGTGTTCACTTTGGTGGCTGGAAGTTTTCAACCTTTGAGACTGACAGGCTGGTGACTCTTTCTTTGATCCTTCAACTTCCTTCTTGAATTTTCACTTCCCCACTTCTTTCCACAATTGTGTGATGCCTAATTACTCTAATAAATCTCTTCTCTACCTCAGTGGATCTGCTTTCCCGATTGAATCCTGACTGATCCACTACGAGAATAATCTTGGAATGTTAGTGTAGCCAGCCAGACTACAGGACTACCAGTTACATGGAGTTTCAGAGAGAGGCCTGTTTCTCTCTGTCTCACTCAGCCCTCCAGCTCTTTATACAACAAAATGGCCTATCAAGGCATTTTACAAAACAAAGACAGATTTGCCCCTGATGAAGTCTTCTTCCAAGTCTGAAATTAACCTTTCTTTCCAATCACACACATGCACCTGTAAATTTTTTGATACTTATTCAATAAGGCAACTGATGGTCCTGTAAGTACAATAGCACCTTAGGTTTAGCTTGGAAATAAACTTTCAAAAACACATTTGGCCAACTTTGTACTTTTGCCAGTGAACACGGTAAAGGCAGTGCTGGTGGTAAGAACTAGAGGGACCTAATTTTCACATCAACATGTATTTTTAAAGGAGGCAGACAGAGGTGACTAAGACAAGCCTCAACTCTACTTCTGGCCTGGGAAAACCAGGGGAGGAGGTGATTGGACAATATTTTTTGTTTTTTCTGAACTAGTCTTGTCACCTAAGAAAAAGTTGACAGTCTCCTGTTAGGGCCTCTTTATGTCATCACCAAATCACTCCTGCCTGCGTAAGAAAAACTTAAGCAGGACTCCAATCTGCTGTACAGACATGACCTCACAGGGTCTCAGATATAGGGCCTCATTTTATGTTAAATGATTTCTTTTTCCTTTTTTGTCTTGCCACACGAGAAATCTGTTTTTAGAATGCATGGAGAGGACCGTCTGCTACTTCTTATTAGTGTAACTTCTGAGAGACCTGAGAAAACATGATTACAGCCATTGTTCAAACAAAGACAAACATCAGATCTAAAAAGAGTAAATGCAATGGTTTAGATCATGTTAGCTGCTTTTAAAAATGTCAAAAGAAGGTGAAGAGAATTGATCAGTAAGATGGATGCTAAAATATCTTAAATGAAAAATGCATCAATATATACGGCCTATGGCTTCCTAATTTTTCTAATTCAGCATTTCCCTGCCTTTAGTTCTGTTGCTAATAGAGTTTCCCTGACTATGTTTTCTCAGTCCTGAAGGGAAAAAGCCCAGGAGTGGTGGAGGTCAATGTGTAAAACAGGATTATTATAGATGGTAAATCAGAAATCGATGCGTTTTTTTTTTGACATTTTGCAGACATCTTTCTTGGGAGGAAAATACACATTTTTCTACAACTTGTTTATCAGTTTTTATTTTGAAAATAAATTCTTTGACATTAAAGAATTGCAAAAAAAAATCCTGTGGGAAGAACCACAGACTAGAAATAGCTTGTGCTGGACTTGGAACTAAGCACTGTGCTGTGAAAGATAGTGTAATAGGATACATAAGGGTTTGCTAATTGGACTGGAAATTCATGAGGGAGAGAAGCTGATAACTCTGAAGTGATTTGGGAGAGAGGAACATGTCAGCATTAGAATAAAATGAAAATATGAGTCAGCAAAAAATGATTTTGGAGATCATCGGTTGTGAATATATGTAGATAGAATGCCATTTTTGGCAACAGAGTTACTATTTTACTTTAATACATATTTATAAATTGTTTTAAAATCTTTTGTCAACTATCTGGAGTGAGACTACAATGTGGGTATTTAGTCTGGGCATATTTATGTGGAAGAATGTGTAGGAGAAGGTGGATATGATAAGAAGGAACAGCAATGTGTCTTCATTCAAAATAAATGCCCTAGATTTTGGCTGGGTTTTAAAATAAATTCTAATACTTTTTAAAAAAAATTTTTTAATGTTTATTTATTTTTGAGAGACAGAGGGAGACAGAACACGAGCAGGGGAGGAGCAGAGAAAGAGGGAGACACAGAATCCAAAGCAGACTCCAGGCTCTGAGCCGTCAGCACAGAGCCCATCGCCAGGCTTGAACCCATGAACTGTGAGATCATGACCTGAGCCAAAGTCAGATACTTAACTGACTGAGCCACCCAGGCACCCCTCTGATACTTTAAAATATACTAGAAATGGAGTTCAAGCTCAAAAGAGTGTTAGCTAGTAGCTCTGTGTTTAATATCGCCTAACTTCTCAATAAATTAAGCAAGTACTTAATTAAATTAAAATTTAAATTGAATTTTTAATTTAAATTAAATTTGTATTTAAATTGTTTCCATTTAAATTTTGAAAGATATGAACGGTAAAATCAGACTGCATTTTGTACCCCCAGTGATTCAAAGACTCCATCTATAGCACCCCAAAAATGGGGCCTGAGTCTTTGCTTCCATTACCGAACACAACTGGACTACTATTTCCATTTGCCTACAAACCTCTCTGCTCTAATATCTTCTTACAGTCAAAGAACAAATCCCAGGTAACAAGTGGGTAGAAAGTAGAGGTAGGAAACTTTCATTTCACTGTCCATGAGATAGGTAACCACCACAAGAAATCATTATAGATATGCACAGACATAGGAAGAAAGTTCATAGCCATGGGAATTATGCTTATTCATGCATTTCATCAGTTGAATACCAGACAGGTAGACATCAGACACAGGGAGAGATATCAACTTAACTGAAGAGAGATACATCAGTTGAGAGCCTGGGAATTAGACTGGAAACTGTGTACATCAATTAGCCTCCAGCTGTGGATCTGAAATTAGACCATTTCATAAGCAGAGTGAAAGCAGGGACAAGAGCAATTCACACACCCGATGTTTAAAAAGATTTCACCACCATACTTATGAGTTGTTCATGAAACAAATAAATGTCCATTGAGCCTGTATTGTGTGCCAGGCCCTGTTCTGGGCAATGACTGAATAAAAAGAAGAAAACCAACATTTTTTAAAAAAGTACTGCAATGCCAAGTAAAAAGAACTATGTAATAAAGACTAAAGAGGAAAGCATAAACCTATGAAATATCTACTACAAGATTCAAAATAAAATTTCATAAAACTAATTGGTATATTTTGAAGAGTGCAAGAAGAAATAACCACAATAAATAGGAGCAAGAAACCCCAAAATCAAGAGAATAAGATGAGATTTAAAAGTAATGGGGGTGCCTGTGTGGCTTAGTTGGTTAAGTGTCCAACTCTTGGTCTCAGCTCAGGTCTTGATCTCAAAGTTGTGAATTCAAGCTCCATGCTGGGCTTCATGCTGGGCATGGAGCTTACTAAAAAACAAACAAACAAACAAACAAACAAAAAAACAAACAAACAAACAGTAACAAAATAAGAAGGTATTACAGACTGCAGGAAAAAAAGAAAAAAAAAACCAATGAAAACCACTGAGAGCCAATAAATATATTGGAACAGAGAATGGCAAATCACCATTTGGATAATAGTATTTACAAGGGAGATGCTAGAACTATTAGATAACTAGAAATATTACATAAAGCAATTATCAAATATATTACCTAATACAGCTTTTATGAGCTGAAGAAAGACCTGAAGATTAAATGGACTAAGTTCCAGGGAAAAATTATTGGAAATTTGCCTACACTTCTTGGCAGAAGCTTTGAATCAAAAAAATAAATTACAAAATTTTTATTAGCAGGCAGTAAAACCAGTTTCCTATGATGGAACACACACCAGGGTAGCTTCAAACATCTCTTTATGTAAATTCTAGATAACAATGACACCACATCTATAGATTTTTGAAGGAAAATATATTAGAAGTAAGAATTTTATACCTAGCTAAGTTGGCTTTCATGTATGACCAACAGAGAGAAATTTTCAGGAAGGCAAAAGTTATAAAAACTATATGACATATGTATTATTTTTCTTGAAAATAATTGAAGACATATTACACCATTTAAGAATTACAACAAAATTAACTTATAAAGTTTTGAAATGTGATAGCATAGCAATTAAAATAGAGATGCCAAGTAGAGGAAAGGAAACGATAAAGACAAGAGCATACAACAACTTGGAAAAATATCAAAGGAATAATGCCAAGTTAAAGAAACCAATCTCAAAAGGTTACATACTGTGTGATTCCATTTATAAGGCATTGGAAAAGTCAGTGATTGTCAGGGGTCATGGGTGTGGCTAGGGTTGGGCTACAAAGAGGAACATGAGGAAATTTTTTTAGATGATATCTTAATGATGATTCTGTATCTTGATTGTGATTATGGTTATGCAAATCTACATGTATGTTAAAATTTAGAGGACTATACTTCATAAAAAGAATTTTATAGTATTAATTTTTGTAAATGTGAAAAATTAAAAGATGAGCAAATATTATGCAAATAAAACTTACATATTATAACCCATATTTAGTCTAGAGTGCAAGAATATTTCATTGTTAAAACATCTCTAAATTGGAGCACTTGGGTGGCCCAGTCAGTTAAGCATCTGACTTTGGCTCAGGTCATGATGTCATAGTTTGTAGGTTTGAGACCTGTGTAGGGCTCTGTGCTGACAGCTCAGAGCCTGGAGCCTGCTTCGGATTCTGTGTCTTCTCTCTCTGCCCTCCCCTGCTTGTGCTCAGTCTCTCTCTCTCTCTCAAAAATAAATAAACATTACAATTTTTAAAAAATCTCTAAATGTAGTCCTCTCTCTCAAAAATAAATAAACATTAATTTTTTAATCTCTAAATGGAGTCCATTATATTAATAGAGAAAAGTGGAAAATGCCCAAAATATATGATAAAATTTAAAACTTCCTAATAAAATTTGTAATAAATATAATTCTTAAAACTAGTAATAGACTTCTTTAAAGAGATAAAGAATATCCACTGAAACCTATACCAAACTTTTTATATAACAACAAACAAGAGACAGTTCTCTCAAAGTTAGAAATCAAACAGTAGTGTTCATTATTACCAATATTACTAATGTACCCAAAATTATAACCTGTTAAAGGTTGAGTCCTCTGGAAGCAGATGCTGAGGCAGCACAGGCACAAGATATTTAAAGGGCTCAATACCTGTGAAGGGAAGGGGAGAAAGCAGGACTGTGCAGAGGAGGAAGTACAAGGTTATGTAGTCCAACAGAGTCAGACTAGCCAGAGCTCATGGGTTGAAATGGACCTTGATACCCCATCTCGATTGGTTACCTATTATGAACTTCCCCAGGAGGGTTTTTCTCCTTGTAAGCTGATTTCCCAAGCTGAGACCAGCCTCGGAGGAGCTGCCAGCTGGGGGTTATTTGCTGCCCCACCCCCACCCCACGTGGCTGGGCAGGCTGCATTTCGTTGCAGTGGGGTCCAGATGATGCATTTCAGAGTCTACAGAAAGGGTCATCCAACTTTTTTAGTAGAAGGCCAAATAGCAAATATTTTAGGCTTTGCTGGTCAGAAGCAACATGGAAGATTTTATACAGGTATTTATTTAAAATCATTTTGAAATGTAAAAACCCTTCCTAACTTGTGGGTCATAGGTGGTGGGCAGATTAGGACTGTTGATCATAGTTTACTAACCCCTATTCTACAACATAGCCAGTGCAATAAGAGAAGGGGGGAAAAGAAAATTGAAAGGAGGAGGAAAACTTATAATTATTTCTGATGTTATGATTGTCTTTCAGGAAAACCCAAGGAGCAAACAGTTAGAATTCAGGAATATGGGTAATTATAAAAGAGTCACAAATTATAAAACACCACAGAACATGAACCTAGATCCATTTAGAGCCTGTGGTTCTCAAATTTTAACATACATCTTCAGGGAGGATTTTTAAATGCAGATTCTGGGGCTCCCAGCCTGGATTTTCTAATTCAAGAGCTCTGGGTTGTGATGCAAGAATTGATATTAAAAAAAAAAGCCTCCAGTTGATCCTAACATCAGTGGTCTGCAGACCATAATTTAAGAAATTCTGTTTTAGGGCACCCTCCTACACTGTTGGTGGGAATGTAAACTGGTACAGCCGCTCTGGAAAACAGTGTGGAGGTTCCTCAAAAAATTATCAATAAAACTCCCCTATGACCCAGCAATAGCACTGCTGGGGATTTACCCAAGGGATACAGGAGTGCTGATGCATAGGGGCACATGGACCCCAATGTTCGTAGCGGCACTTTCAACAATAGCCAAATCATGGAAAGAGTCTAAATGTCCATCAACTGATGAATGGATTAGGAAGATGTGGTTCATCTATACAATGGAATACTACATGGCAATGAGAAAGAATGAAATCTGACCATTCGTAGCAAAGTGGATGGACCTCAAGGGTGTCATGCTAAGCGAAATAAGTCAGGCGGAGAAGGACAGATACCATATGTTTTCACTCATAGGTCTAACAGGAGAAACCTAACAGAGGACCATGGGGAGGGGAAGGAGGAAAAAGAGTTAGGGAGAGGGAGGGAGACAAAGCACGAGAGATTCTTGAATACTGAAAACAAACTGAGGGCAAAAGGGGGAGAGGGAAAGAGGAAGGGAGGTGATGGCCATGGTGGAGGTCACTTGTGGGGAAGAGCATTGGGTGTTATATGGAAACCAACCTGACAATAAACTATAAAGTTACTAAAAAATTTTAAAAAAATAAAATCTTTCCTCTAATAACATTATATGTTGAATAAAACAAAGGCAAAACTTAAAAAAAAAAGAAAATCTGTTTTCGTCTTTCATATTAATCTCCTCCAACTTGATGTTTCTTAATCTTTAGGGGTGTTTTAAATACCTGTGAGAATTATGTGAAATTATGGACACTCCCCCACCCAATCCACCTGCATACCAAGGAGTAAAAGAAAAGCCTCTCACTGCAATGGGTTATCTAAAGGATGCGTTTTCACAAGGCTTCACTATAATTGGGGACTTGAGCTAAAATACTGGGTTCCATTTGCTCAAATTTTGAAACACAATTAGGAGAAATTTGGGAAGCCTATGGGAGCCTATGGGAGAAAGACAATTAGGGCAGTAAAGTGTAAACAGAGAACTAGCCCACAGTGGTGGAGGTGAAGTCTTTCTGTGTAGACCAATTTGGGTCCTCAGGAGGCAGCTTTTTCCACCTTTTTTCCCCAACAACCACCCCCCACCACCACCATTTACAATCACAACCACAATATCTCTGTCCCATCTTGTACCTTGCCACTATCCTCCCAAGCTTTATACTCCTAGAGGCATGTTTAGCTTCTAAGCAGAAAGCCCAGGAGGGGGGAGTGACAAATAGAACAGGAAATCTTAGTTGGGGAACAGAAAGTGAGGGGAAAAATTTGAACTTTATCTTAAAAATAATGGGCAACATTTAAATGATGGGGGAGTTTGGGGAGATAAAATGACAAAAAGAGTTTTCATGTCAATATAATGTCTTTTTAAATGAGTGAAGGGGCATTTGCATGTTTTTATGATTATTACTTGGGACTTCCTTCACAGAATCTCACAGTTGACTGAACACTCCCCTCTGACCTCTCCCTCCTCAGGGACCAACTCAGGTTTAATTTAAGCTTTTGTTTCTATCTCTGCCTTTGACAGCTGAGAGATTAGCAGGGACTTGGCTAATTAGTATTTAACTGTTCGCTAATGTTCCAGTGGGTTTGTCGATCACAATCTAGTTTAAAATGGATTCAAAGTTCTCAAAATCTTGAAAAAGGATGCTGTGTCAGAACTGATTCAATTTAAGGATTAAAGGATTAAAGCAAGAATCAAATCTACCTTTATCATCTTTTCAGTCACATTCCCTCACAAAATGATATTTTGAGTTGGAAATATGCCCCTGTCCCCCTTAGATGCAGGGGCTATGGGATGGGAGTAAAGAGTGAATTGCAGAGTCTCCATGGAGACATGCGCTCTTATGGAGCTCTGTTTAAAGTAACCCTCCTGTGACATGCTCCCATAGGCTTCCCAGGTAGCTTAGGAGACACACTGGGAGATAAGCCTCATTATGTGCTGTTTAGCCCCAGAAGTTTACTAAAAGATGCCATTCAACTTGATTGCCCTTTATTCATTCAGGCAGTCAGTCATTCAAAAATAATTTTTTTGTGCCACGCAATGAACTAGTACTGAGAATACAGAGATGGAAGCTGATATTTTAGAGGGGAGTCAGATATGTAAACAATTGCCGTGATAAATACCACACACAAAAATAAACCAAAATGGATTAAAGAACTAAATGTGAGACCTGAAACAATAAAAATCCTAGAAGAGAACACAGGAGGTAATTTTTCAGACATTGGCCACAGCAACATTTTTCTAGATATGTCTTCTCAGGCAAGGGAAACAAAAGCAAAAATAAACTATTGGGACTACATCAAAATGAAAAACTTTTGCACAGCAAAGGAAATCATCAACAAAACAAAAAGGCAACCTATTGAATGGGAGGAGATATTTGCAAATGATATATCTGACAAGGGGTTTAGATTCAAAATAGACAAAAAATGGATACAACTCAACACTAAAAAAAATCCTTATTAAAGAATGGGCAGAGAACCTGAATAAACATTTTTCCACAGAAGAACATACAGATGGCCAGCAGATGCATGAAAAGATGTTCAACATCACTGATCGTCTGATAAATGCAAATCAAAACCATAATGAGATATCACCTTATACCAGTCAGAATGGCTAAAATCAAAAAGACAACAAATAACAAGTGTTGGCAAGGTGGAAAAAAAGGAACCCTCATGCACTGTTGGTGGGAATATAAATTGGTCCAGCTACTCTGGAAAATAGTATAGAGTTTCCTCAAAAAGTTAAAAATAGAACTACCATACGATCCAGTAATTCCACCACTGCATATTCACCCAAAGAAAACACAAAAAGACTAACTCAAAAAATATATGCACCTCTATGTTTATTACAGCATTATTCATAATAGCCAAGATACGGGAGCAACCTATGTGGCCATTGATAGATGAATAAATAAGGAAGATATGCTACACACAAACACACACAGGAATATTATGCAGCCAATAAAAAGGATGAGATAGTGTCTTTTACGCCAACATGGATAGACTTAGAGGGTATTATGCTAAGTGAAATAAGTCAGACTGAGAACAACAAGTACCACGTATTTTACAAATTTTTACAACCAATGTGAAATCTAAAACAAAAACAAAAACAAAGACAAATGAACACACAAAAAGCAGAATCAAACCTATAAATACAAGAAACAAACTGATGACTGCCAGAGGAGCATGGGGGTGAGAGTTGGGCTAAACAGGCTTCTAGTCATGGGAATAAAAGTCACAGCATAGGGAATATAGTCAATAGTATTATAGCATTATAATAATTATTATAATTATGACAGATGGCAGCTATGCTAGTGGTGTGCAGAGCACAACATAATAGAGAAGTTGACTCACTACATCGTACACCTAAAACTAATGTAACATTGTGTGTCAACTAGTCTCAAAAAAATTTTTTTAACCAATTATCATGCTGTATACACCACACTGTCTTAATAAGGTACAGAAGTGAGAAATAGGAGCATGGAAGGAAGACCTATTTCATGAGACAGCTGTTTAGGAAAACTTCAGAGGAGAAAGTGTTTTCACTGGGTCTTAAAAGATAAGTGGGAATTTTCAAAAGGAAAAGTATGGGCAGATAATTCGAGGCAGAGGATATAGCATTTTCAAAAGCATATAAAGCAAAATATAAGACCAAGAGATAAGCAATAGTTAGATCGTGGGTGTTTTGTACGTCATGCTAAGGAATTTAGATTTTTATGCTGTTAGAGCAAAATGCTCCAAAGTCAAGATGCCGCTTAAGTAGCCATGTGATCTTCGTTAATTACCTAAGCTTTCCGAAACTTAAGGCCTCATCTGAAATAGGGGCAACCAAATGTCCAAGTGCCATCACAGTGTTTCACATGTGGTAGGTGATTGTATCCTATTGCATATAAAAGTAACTCAAAAGAGATGTTTACCTCTCTTCTGCATAAAAGTCCAGAGGCAGGCATTCTAGAACTGATACCCCAGCACTGCGGCCTTCAGGGGCACAGGCTCCACTACCCTAGAATATGGATTCTGTCTTTAGAACCTCCTTGCATCCAAGGTGGTTATCAGAGCTCTACACATGTCTGAGCAGCAAGAAGAAGGAAGAGCGAAAGGAAGAACCTCCCAGCAGATCAGCTTTAAGCTTTAAGCAGTCTTGCTAGAAGCCCCATATAACCCTTCCACTTTCATTATTAGCAGTTTTCATGTGCCCATACTTTGCTTCAGGAAGCCTGGAATATGGAGACTTGGGGTGGGGGGCAAATTTTCATGTGAAATAAAATTATGGTTTTTCTATTTAAAAAGAAAGGGAGAATGGATGTTGAGTAGCCCCTAAAGGCTACTCTTGGTTTTATTCCATCTTTGACAAGTCAGCACAGTTTAAAAGGAAAAAGTAACTTTTGAAGTCAAACACACTTGGGTTCATACCCTAGATCCGCCACTCATTTACCATATAAACTTGGGAAGTCACTTTCAACACTCTGGGCTTCAGGTTATCACCTATGAAATGAAAGTGGTAGTGCTGACCTCCCAGGTTATAGAATACTGGATGCATGGACACACTCAGCAGATCAAGATTCTTCCCGTCCATGCCTCTCTTACAAACCTGGCAGAAATGTGGGGCATCAGGCTTAAGTACAGCATGTCAGTCAGCTGTGCACTTTTATCCTTGGGAGAGAAACACCAGAGTCAGAATCTTAGGAGTGAGCCAAAACCAAAGTCAGGTGGAGAGTCCAGTTTCAGGATCTAAAGGGGAAGTCAGAGAAGGAGGCTCAAGGTGTAAGTCAAGAGAATGTAAACCATAAAAACAAAAGCATAGTGACAGGGTATGGGAGACAAAATCTAGAGACATTACTGCCTTTGGAGAAACAGGATGTGATATCCCACAGGGTGAAGAAACTCTCATTTTGAAATTTTAAGGGGCACTATTAAGTAATAGATTATATTAACTAAAGCCTGGAGCCTGTGTGGAATGGACCTGATATTAAATTTAATTCTTAGGTTCATGATCTGTCCCTGGTAAGCTCCCAGAAGATGGTTGAGTGACCCAAACACAAAAGCATCTAATAGTGGTATCTAGGGCCTGGTGCCCTTGAAGAAGTCTATAAACAACATGGAAAATATGCAATTTATTTCACAAAACTTTTAGTCCCTGTTATTTGGTTGCAAGAAGCAGAAGCCAACACAAAGCAATTCCAATAAAAGGAAAGTTTATGGAAAAAATACAATGGGTAATTTTATGACCTTTTAAGATCAGAATGGACTTGGATGGTCTCTTTGGGAACCCATGAGGCCTGGACCTTATCAGCTAGGAAGGAGGCTGCTGTCTTGTCCCTCATTTCCTGCCTCTCTCAGCAAACTGCCCTTTTCTGCTTAAGTGTAACCTATGAACGCTCTTAACCTTAACTGTATGCAGCATTTCATTGCCATGGTGATGACTCAGTCTCTGAGTCCACAAATCTTTTCAGTTGAAATGTCCACATCTTACAGCTACTATTTCCAAGTTTGTTAAATTCTATAGGTTGAAAGTCTTCTTAGTTCAATGGAACCTAAGGATTGTTCCCCTGAGGTTGATGTCCACTTTGAGTCTAATAACTGTGGCTACAAGGTAGGGCAGAATTGCATAGCTCTGTGGACCACCAAGTCTTCACCTATTCTCCTAAATTCATGATATGTGTGAACAAGAGTAAGCTCAAGATCTAAAGTTGTAGTTTCATAGGTAAGATGTGCCTCCCAGTAGCAAACCTTACCACACCATCAGTATCGCCACCCCCTCCCATTGCTGCTACCCCCACCACGATGACCCCTTTCAACATTACAACCACCTACCATGATCACCACTATAGCTGCTGCTACCATCACTGACACCTCCATCCTCATCACCACCATTATCAGCACTACCCTTGCCACCCCAATCCCCACCACAGTCACTTGCCACAGTTACCATCAGAACCTCTACTACAACCCACTACTATCATTACCTCCATCATTAAAACCATAAGCTTCACCACCCTCATCACACAAGTGCTACCACCACCACCACCATCACCAGCTCCCTCCATAATTACCACCACCACTATTCCATTACCACCATGACTACTGCCACTAACACCACTTCTATCACTACCACCAACATCACCACCACCACAACCACCTCCACTATTTCACCCCTTCCTCACCACAGTTATTATTACTATCACCATTACTACCATCCACTACCTTCAACATTACCATCACCACCACCACCACCATCATTACTATTCCTGCCACTACCTCCATCACCACTATTACCATCAACCCAAACTATTTCTATCATCACTACAACTATCACCACTGCTGCCACCATCTGTAAAAACCTACACTGGGAAACAAGGATTCTACTGTGAGAAACCGACTCTTGGCAGAGAGAGGAGGTAGAAGTGTGATAGGTGCCTATGAATTTCCCAATTACATCAATGCCAATATTTCTCTATAATTATCTAGTCCTGAAAACTTACTGATCTTCTATATACAATGATCCAAAACTTGTCTGATGCTCCATATTCAATCAGTCATTAAGTACTATAGGTTCTTATTCCTAATCTGCCCACATCTCTTCCTACTTTTCCATTCCTGCTGCCGTCATCCATCATTTCACAAATGGGTGATTACTGCTATTTCTTAACTGGCCCTCTGCCTCCAATCTATCTCCCCTCCAAAGTGCATTTCATGTCCTGCCAAATGAATCTTTCTAAAATATTGATTTTATTGCTTTTCCACTCTGTTCAAAAAAGCCGAAGTTTTCCACATAGAATTAAAAGCTCTCAATCCAGATTACTTTTCATATCTTCTTTCTTGTGACTCTCCCCCTGAAACTCTAGGATTGTTAGGCTGAGGTACTCATTTTTCAAACATAACGTGGTTATGCCCACCTCCATTCTGCTGCTCAAATGTGTCCTCCGGGTGGTCTGCTACAATCCTGTTTCTATACAAATTTGACTTACTTTTCCAAACTGGGCTTAAATCAAACATCTTCCATGGAACTGAAGAGACTCCTCTAACATCAAGGGACTCAGCTTCAAGATGACAGACTAAATCCACACGTTAGACCCTCTATCTCCTGAGCTGTCAGAAAAATGACACTAAGGCAACAAAAAGGCACAAATAACCCTATAACAGCAAGTGACTAGAAAGTTACTCATTAACAGACAAGAGATCATAACAAATTTCCAGACAATAGAAAGTAGATTCAGAAACATCAGTGGCTTGAAGCAAAACAGGAGAAACAGCACCATTGGGGAAGCTGTGGAATCCAAAAGCAGCAAAGCCATAGAACCTCTGGACTCAGAGTGAACACATATGAGAGTGGAAATAAAAAGCAGGGCTAAAAACCAGGGAATAAGTGAGAAGACTATATACAAAAGAGTAAATACCTCCATCCTTATACAAAGCTCAAGCAGTCAGGCATTTACCCCCAGTCAAAAAAAACATGGGTATTTTTAAGAAACGAAGGAAGGAAGGAAGGAAGGCAGGAAGGAAGGAAGGAAGGAAGGAAGGAAGGAAGGAAATGAAGGAAAGAAAGAAGAGAGGGAGGGAAGATAAAGAAAAGAAAAAAGTTACAATATACCCAGAGTGAAATAAGGCAACTACTAAAGGTGCTAATGCCCAAAAGTAAAGGAATCTTCATCCTGGCTTTTGGAGGGCCTTCAGAATAATAGTTCTCCACCTGCTCATATTAGAGATGCCCGCCAATAACAAGCCCACACCAATGTACAGTCTTCCTAGTCTTCCTAGTCCACACTCTTAAATATCAACAAACACTTGACAGTATCAGACACTTTAGGAAAAACAGCAGTTTGAAAGAGAAAGTCCAAGAGAAATCAAACATGAACATAATTAAAGTTCAGTGATTAAAAAAAATCTAATTAATAGTCTCAGTGAGATTTGAGGAGCTATTTTATGCACAAATCCAGAAATAGGAAACTATGCTCTTGAAACCAGTATTACACTGTATGTTAACTAACTTGAATTTAAATAAGTTAATTTAAAAAGAAATAGGAAACTATGCAAAGGAATGATCAGGGTACAAGAAAGTAGTTTTGGAAATTAAAAATATGATTGGTGAAATAAAAATTCAATAAAAGCATTGAGAGAGAAGTCTAGAAAACCTGTCAGAGCATAAAGTAAAGTGGCAAAGGGATGAAAAATATGAGCAATAAAGATAAGAGACATAGAGCATCAGGCCAGAAGGTCCAACATGTAACAAATAAATGCAGAGAAAACAATTATCAATGAAAAAAGAAAACCAGAACTTTACAGAGCTAAAGATAGAAGCAAATTTCAGATTGAAAAGATCTACAAAATACAAAATTGAATGAATGAAAAAACCCACCCCTAACATATCATTGTAAAAAATAGCTATTTTTATTTATAAAGCCATATAAGACTATGTAACTTTTGAAATATTTACATATAACATGTATATTGTATACATATACATAATATATAAAAGTTTAGTATTTATAGTCATATATATCTTTAATTAAAATATAAAATATATACTATACATGCCTTTAATAAAAAAATATAGGGGCTCCTGGGTGGCTCCGTTGGTTAAGCATCCAACTTCGGCTCAGGTCATGATCTCACAGCTTATGGGTTCGGGCCCCATGTCAGGCTGTATGCTGACAGCTCAGAGCCTGGAGCTTGCTTCAGATTCTGTCTCTCTCTCTCTCTCTCTCTCTCTCTCTCTGCCCCTCCTCTGCTTTTGCGCGCTCTCTCTCTCTCTCTCTCTCTCTCAAAATAAATAAACATAAAAAATAAAATAAATAATATAACGTAATACTAATACTAATTATACCTACAAAAGACTCCATATTTGTTATTTTGATATCTACTAAAGTCCTCTAGCTCTGTTCTTCTTCAAGATTGTTTTAGCTATCTTTATTTCTTTGCATTTCTTTATAAACTTTAGGATTAGCTTACAAATTCCACAAAGAAAAATAAAAATGCTGGGATTTTGCTTGGGATTTCACTGAAATTATAATAAGTTGGGTGGAGAAAGAACTCATATCTTCTAACAGGACTTAGTTTTCCAATCCATGAACATAGTACAGCTTCATTTATTTAGGTCTTTTATAATTTCTTTCCACAGTATTTTACAGTTTTCCAGATAATAGTCTTGCCTATCTCTCATTAGACATAATTCTAGGTAACTGATGTAATTTTTATTCTATTGTAAATTATATGTTTTTAAAATCTCATTTTCTAACAGTCTAACAATTGATTTTTGTAATATTGTGTAATACTTTGTATACCCAACTGCCTTACTCACTCACTTATTAATCTAAATCTATAGATTCTTTTGCATTTTCTCTACACTGTAGTACATCTGATAATAATGGCAGTTTTAAATACTTTCACCTTTTATTTCCTTTTCTTGCTTTTACACTGGCTTGAACCTCTAGATCACTGTTGAACAGAGGTGAGAATAGTAGCATTTTTGTCTCCTTTCTGATCTCAAAAGAAAAAATGTCAACACCTTCCCATTAAGTATAATTTTGCTAGAATTTTAATTTTTTAAACTGTTTATTAATTTTTGAGAGAGAGAGACTGAGCGTGAGTGGTAGAGGAGCAGAGAGAAAGGGAGACACAGAATTGGAAGCAGGCTCCAGGCTCTCAGCTGTCAGCACAGAGCCCAACACGGGGCTTGAACCCACAAACCATGAGATCATAACCTGAGCCAAAGTCAGACGCTTAACTGAATGAGCCACCTAGCCGCCCCATGCAATTTTTAGAGACCATTTATCAGATTAAGGAAGTTTCCCTCAATTCTTAGGTTGCTAAGAGGATTTACATGTGCATTTTGTTGTTTATAATGAAAAGGTAATGAACCTGCAAAATCCTTTTTTTTCCTGTACTTGTTGAAATAATCATACAAATTTCCTCTTTTACTCTATTATTTGATTTGGGAATGATAAAAGCAATTTTGGCATTCCTGGAACTAATCCAATTTTGTTGGAATGCATTATCCTTTATTGCCAGGTTCAGTTTGCTAATATTTAGTTAGCATCTATTTCTAATTTTTATATCTATTTTCGAGAGTGAAATTGACCTATAAGTTTCCTCTTTTGTACAGTTTTGTCGATTTTGGTATGGAGGTAATGCTAGCCTCATAAAATGACTTGGAAAGTATTGCCTCCCTTTCTTTTCACTGGAAATGTCTGGGTTGATTGATCTTATTTCAAATGTGTGACAAAATTCTTCAATTTTATTTTTGGAATATTTTAAGTTATGGATTCAATTTTTTTAATAGTTATCAGATCTCTCAGGAATATTTCAGTTATCTTCAAAATTTTTAATTTGGTCTTTCACTTCCTTGAACATATAAGCTTATTTATCTTAGATATAAATTCTATATCTGATAATTTTATTATCTGGATATTGTATGGCTTTGTTTCAATTATAATTTCTCTTAGTATTCATTTGTACTGTTCAGATATGCCTGGCTGTTTCTTACTGCATGTTGGACATTGTATATGAAATACTGTAAGCCATGCTTTCTTCCTCCAGAAAGGATGTTTTGTTTGCCTCTAGTAGTTGCTACTATCCTAGGGAAATCCCCACTCCTCCCCCTCAACTCTAGTCAGTCACTTTCAACCAAGCAAGGATTGAGGTTGTTTGAACCTGGGCTTCAGTGGTCTGCTCTATTTGCTCCTATGTGCACTCCCTCCAGATGTCATCTTTAAGCCTTTTTGGTAGTTGTTAAACTCCAATTTTGTCTTCTTAACTCTATGACTCTGTCAAAAGTTCTACTAAGTTTGACAACTTTGAGCTCCCTCTCTGAATCCGCAAAATACTCATAGGAACTGGTCACCTCTCTGAGTTTCCTTCCTCCAGCATCTAGCTCTGGAATTCTTCACTGAAGCATTCAAACTATTTTTTTAACATTTTGCCTAATTTTTTTCTAGTTGTCCTCAGTAAGAGGGTCATTCTAAATCTAGATAGGCATTGTTACAAGCAGAGCACCTCCATATTATCCAATTTTTAAACTGTACACTTGCATTATTTTGATTTAAATCAACAACAAACAAAATGAGGAATAGATTTACAAAACCAGAATCTCTGTGGACAAAGGCCTAGAAATTTACCTTTTTAAAACAAACATCCTAAGTGACCTTTGTATATAATAAAATTTGAGAAGCACTTTCTTAAATCATCATTATCCACTGGTAGCTAAACACTGTTTGTTTCTCAGATAAATGAATTGAGAGTAGAGCTCCAAAAGTGGCTTGAGTCACAGGAGACAGTTAGCTTGGTGGTGTGGTCAGGGGCCCAGACTCTTGTCAGGAAAAATGGAGATGGGGTGGGGGTGAAGGGTCAAGATGAAAAGCTCTGGTCAGGAGGAAAGACCCGAGTATCTAACAAGTGTATGGATGTGTGTACTTGTGTGTAGAGAGAAAAGGGTTTGTGGGGAAACACTTCAAAAGACCCATGTCTGGGGAAAGGAATGAGGTCCTTGCCCTAGGGGAATGAAATATGCTCCCTGCTGCCTGTAAGGCAGTAGTTTGCACAGCAATCTACTCTGAAAAGACACCTTAGTCCCCTCGAGGTAGCCATAATTCCTTATGTGTATATTTATTCAGTGGTTCCAATAAAATGTCCATGACAAGTTAACACAGACTGGGTCCCAGTCAATGACAGTAATTCATGCCTCACAGATGGGACACTGTAACAATGAGGTTTGGCAGGGAGTGGGAACCCCCCAAAATAAGACAAAAATAAGCATATATCCATCATTAATGTTGAATGCCTTAATGAACAGAACAGAGGGCATTTTTGCTGACAGCCCCCGAAACGAAGCCCAGGGCTCCTGAGGTGGAAATGGCTACTCATTCACTGCTTCTTGGGCTGTGTGCCATATTTGGAGCTAGCCCATCCATTCTCCTGCCCTTTTTCTTAAAGAAATCAACCCCATATACAAAGAGTCCAGCTCTCTCCTGCATGTTTGTTTTTGCTATGACTCTCTGGGAGACTGGCTGAGAAAGGCAGGACATTGTTGGACAATCACTCAGAAGTATACCATTGCTCTGACTTGGCTTATTCCTACCGCTTGGGATGGGGGAGAAAAGGGATGAACTGGTTTTGATGTTGTGTCTAGCAGGAATTAGGTGCAATCACCCTTGGCTTTGTTTTTTTTTTTTTTTCTTTTCTTTCCCTTTTCTACCATTACATACAGTGAAGAGGTATGGAGATAGGATAAATATCTTTCATAAAAATCCTATTGAAATGTTTACATTTTTTGTCCATTCACAAATGCATTCTCATGCCCAGAGACTGAGAGAGAAGGAAATTCCTTAACCTGTCACACAGCCTCTGGCCTGTCCCCAGTATCTTACTTGCAAACTTGCAGAGCCTTTGTGGGATGTAGAAGGTAAAGGGACACAAGAACCTGGTTTCACTATACTCTATGGTGCAAAATTCTGGACTAAGGGTTGGAACACCTGAACTGTTGTGTCCCTTTATCTCCCTTCTTTAATTAGCTAATATACCTATTTTGCATACCTACAGAGAATTGTGGGGATAAACAGGATACTAAAGCAGTGTCTTAACCTCTATCCAAAAGGCTGACTAAGAGAAATATTTTTTATGAACTAATGCATGAAGAATATGTACTGTATTTATTCTTTTGAATATTCTTTAAGTTACCATTGAATTAAGTCATCTCATTAAAGAAAGCATTTGAGCATTACTATATAGCACTCTAGCCCCCACCTATCCCTATGGAACCACTCTGAAGTATCCTTTGGTGTGCAACACCATAGGCTCAGCCTGTAATGAGGAGAGGGGATCAAAATTGTCATCAAGTATGGTGTGATCTCTCCTTCAAGGATGATGTTCACTAAGCAACACTGCCTTCATTTCAGAAGAAAATTTCTTTTCTGGTCTTAGTATCAGGAGTAGCATATACTAATTTCTTTTAGTGTCCCATTACTAACACTGAATTAACTGATCTTGTTTCCATTTTCATGTTGGTTACCAGAAAGCTTAGGTCTAAATTTGAGGCAGCACAGCATAGTGGATAAAAGCAGAGACTTGCGGAACTCGACTGCTGAATGAGAACTGCAGCTTCACCACTTAACTGGCTGTGTGATTTGGGGCCAGTCACCTAACCTCTCAGTGCTCTTCCATCAACCATAAATGGAAATGATTCTAGAACAAACCTCATAGGATTATTACAAAGAACAGTGACCGGTATATATTATAGTTTTTAACAAAATAAAGTCTTCAATATGCATCTTTGTATTAACCTCATTCATCGTTCCATTGTATCCCCTTATCTTTGTTTTTATCCTTTTTCTTTGTCACCTAACTTCACCACTTCAATAGCTAATATGCCATTATGAAATACAGTGATTTTTAAAAACAATTTCTCTATTCTTGGATTTTTAAGTTGTTAGTAATGTTTCTCTATGATATATTTCATTGAAGTTGGCATCTTTGTGCATAATACCTTTATATTTCTGCTAATTTCCTTGGAGTAGAATGCTCAGAATTGGGATCACTGTGTGAAAGCATATGAATGCATTTTTAAGGCTTTTGATTAGTATTCCCAAAGTGATTTCCAAAAAAGTTGTATCTGTTTATTATTCTTCTATCTACAATAAATAAAAGTGTTGATTTCATCTTATTCTCATCAATATCAAGAATTATCCTTAAAAAATAATATGATATCGGAGGCTATTTTAAATGAGCCCTTCTCAGGGAGCCTGGGCGGCTCAGTCAGTTAAGTGTCCGACTTTGGCTCAGGTCATGATCTCAAAGTTCCTGAGTTCCAGCCCTGTGTTGGGCTCTGTGCTGACAGCTCAGATCCTAGAGCCTGCTTTGGATTCTGTGTCTCCCTCTCTCTCTGAGCTACCCCCCCTCAGCCTCCCCCCCGCCCCGCCTCTCATGCTCTGTCTCTCTCTCTCAAAAATAAATGAACTTTAAAAAAAAATGAGCCTTTCTTCTAGTGTGGTCAGTGTTAGTCCTCAACTTTGGAAATTCCAAGGATCCAAGGGATTCAGAACTTTCTTTTCCTCGCCTAAGAAGATACGTATAAGTCAAGAATACTTGCAAAGAGCTAAAAACTCAAAGGCAATGTTATCAATTGCTATTTATATGTTACAGTTTATATAACTTTCGTGTGCTGCTATTTTCTGATAACATTAGTATGTTAGCAATCTCCCAGATTACTATAAGGATTTTGAAAAAAAATCATTGGTCTTAATGATATAATATTTCACCAGGTGAAATTTCCCTTAGTCATTCCCATGTTGCTTGTCATTAAAGCTTATCCAAGCTTTCATTATTATAAATAATGCTGCAGCAGATGTCTTTGTGCATAAAGCCCTTCCATAATCTAGATGATTTTCCTCAGACCAGATTGCCAGAAGGCGAATTATTGGGATAAAACATGAATGCTTTCATGCTCTTGAGTCATCGTCAAATTGTGCAAAGATTGTTTGAAAAACATTCTTAGAAACATAAAATCATGTGATTTGGGGAAAGGGAAGGATACGTTTTCATCTTTTAAGAGGAAAACATTCCTACAGTGGTAAATTTACAGGGAAGCTAATGAAACATGTCACACAGAACTCCCCCCACACACAGATTCCTTCCTAGGCCTTAGACGATCACCAATAATGTGCTCATACGGTCATATGTTACTTGATTGTTTTTGAAGTTGCTAAAGTAAGACGTCTTAACCCAATTTTCATGACTGCTGTCTCTTTCCACTCCATCTTCTACTTCATTACACCTCCCATCCGGTTGGTGGTTTTGAAATGTCTTGGTCATTTTGGGGATATGCCTAAGAGGGAGTTGAGTACTTAATTTTGTTTTTATAACATTATATCATTTTTTCTTAAAGAGAGCCCTTAAAAATTGTACAAGCTTTCAAGCCTCACAAAACCTGCATCTGGCCCTGGATTTCTACTTAAGATAGGCAAGTTGAAAAGTGCCAGTATCTATATACTAAACCCTGTGGAGTTCATATCAAGCAGAGTTGGTTTTGAGAAAAGCCAAGAGCTGTGCTCTGGGCCAACTCTTGGATGCAAGAGCAGGATAAAAGCTCTGAAAACTGTATTCGTTGAAAGCTGGCTTTCCTGGACAGATGGAAAAGAAGTCTGCCAGTGGCTGGGCCTTTGAGAGGAAGAAAAAGCCTCCATCAAGATCCTTGCTCTGGATTCCAGGAACAGGATCTGAATTCCTTTCATCTGAGTTGTTGTGCTCCCAGTCTCTGGCACCATTCCAATGATCAGCCTGAAGACAGGGCTCACCATGGCATCATTCCAAGGCTAGGGCTCAGTGGCACCAAGAGTGCGAAACAGAGATCAGAGAACTGCCCTAGAGGTGGCTTGGGATGGTCAAGACCCAAGGTATGGTCTACTGGTACACACCAATTACATCCTTTAAGCCTTGATTAGGGAAAGGGAATGAAGAAGAGACAGAAAACTTAACATTCTCACACATAACTCTATCCCCTGTACAAAGTCATTTGTTTTCTCTTTGCTTTTATAGGACAGTAGATATGGGAATGAAGACAGATTGAGGAAGAAAAATGATGATGGGAGGAACATCTAAGGTCTCTTAGTAGTAGAAGACAAGGAAGAGGTACCTAAAACAAGCCAAAGGGCAAGCATATGTCCTTGATTGGTGGGGGGGGGAAGACAGTCTCAATTCTTAATGTTCCTTCATATTATCTTGATTTGAGGTTTTGAACTGATGGAACAGGCTTCTCTCCTTCTCAGAGCCCCATCTTTGCTATTGAAAGAAGGGCCATAGAAGAGAGAAGGCCATAGAGTTTGAGAGGGAAAGGAGGGAAGGACACTAAGGAAACTGAGGGCTTGGGAAAGAGATCACAGCCTTACAGAGTTCAGGGACAAAGCCACAACTTCTAGTTCTTGAATTTTGATTCTTACATTAAAGCAAAAAGAGACTGCAAGTCTTTTAAGTCAGAACATTGCATATACAATAATAATCAATCAACACACTAAAGCTTTCCGGGGACGGATGTCGAACCTCCATTGGAGAGCAGTCTCCCTTGTCGCCAGCAGCCTGCTCTGCCTGTGCCTCCAGAAGCTAGACTACACCACTCCACTGCCACGTGTAAGGGAGGCTCCAACCCAGACTTGAAGGATGCGAAATCGCTCCTGGTCCATGGAATGTAATTACCATTAAGGTTGAAAAACGAGGGCGATGAACAGTAGTGGCAGGTTTTTTCAAGTTTACATAAACATTGGCTGCAGGGAGATGGCTGGAACATTGGAATCAAAGCATCCTTGTCACATCAGTGCTTTAAATCTTTAAGCAACTCCTTGAAGATCATCTGGCCTCTGTGAACATAGCAGCTGATAAAAGGCCTCTCTAAGCTCCCTTCTTATCTGCTCCCATAAGCACAGGCTGCCCTAAAGCAGAATCCTGGGGAACCCAGCTACCCAATGGTGCCTGGGAAGTGCCTTCAAGCCACAGGACAGGGGCAGGCTTCCGGTGCAGTTCTGGTAGGTGTATTGGGCTCAGGAAGGCTTCCAGACTGTGGAGTTGTCCCAGAGTAAATCACTCTTCAATCCCCTCCTCGGCCACATTTATTACACCTGGCCAAATGAACTCCTACCAAAAAAGCTACCAACAAGAAGAAAGAGGGCTACAGCCTGCTTGAGGAGAGTGAGGAGACAGAGGAGGAATCTGTGTCCTTTGTCTTAAAGATCAGGAAATCTGTGACTTGAACAAAAGCAAAAACTGGGCCCAAGAGGTTTTCCCTAGGTCTTGTCCACCAGGGAATTCTCTGAAGTCCTTTCATTTTTGAACAGTAAATATTGTTGTGATCCCAGCATCCTCTGTGGGCCTTGTTTGATGGCTAAGCTCTCTGACACTACCTTTGAGTACAATGTTAAATCATGAAGATAAACATGAAAGGGGAGGAGGAGTTTCTTAGCCTCAAGTCAGCAAGCAACCAATGACCAACAGCCATGGAGATAGTTCAGCTGAGTGATTTCAGCCAGCTAATCCAATTTTCCCTCAATTAAAGGCCATTTCAGAAAAAACAACCAATATAAATTGCATAGTATAGTGCCAAGCATGTCATAGTCCATCAATAAATGTTGGTTCCCATTTAACACCTGCCCTGTGTTTCTTCACTGGGCATGTTCGTGAATCATCTCTGCTGAAAGGAAGGTATGACATATAGAAAAGCTGGGTCAAGATGCAAAGTTTTACTCTAGCTATCAGGATCTCTATTATTAGATCAGTTACTCAAATTAACCTTGGAAAATTTTCTAAAAATGAGAAAAAGTAAAAATCAGATGTAATTTCTTCACAAGGGTGTGGTGTCTATTATTCCTAATAAGGGAATCTCTAGTTTCTGATGACACTAACAAAGCAGAGTATAGATGGCATTAGAATTGTCCATGAATATGAGATTACAAATTGACAGATTCTATCTTTGTGCTCTGATATCCATCCTTGACTTTGAGATATTATATCTGGGGTCATGTAAGAAGCTTTCCTTTGGCCATCTTCTTACCTTCTTTAAGAACTATACCAAAGCCATGCCAATTGTGGGGATTGCAAACACTCTTAAGCAAAGCAACAATTCTAATTTAACCTAATTAGTTAATCAAAAAGCAATGATCATAAAAACAACTTTGAAATTATTTGTCTAGTCAAAGCAGACAAGAATTGGGATGCCTGGGTGGCTCAGGGGATTGAGCAACCGACCTTGGCTCAGGTCATGATTTCAGGTTTGTGAGTAGTTCCAGACTGATTCCTGAGTTCCAGCCCCACATGGGGCTTGCTGCTGTCAGCACAGAGCCCACTTCTTCACAGAGTCCACTTTGGATCCTCTGCCCCCCCTGCCCTGCCCCCACTCACTCACACATGTGTGCATACTCTCCATCAAAAATAAACATTAAAAAGTGGATAAGCATTGATTAATTTGTTCATTTACTGATTTATTGATTTAATATGTTCTAGGAACTATTTTAGTTCTTGGACACAGAGATAAATAAGACAAAGTCTCTAACCCACTGTCCCCCACAACCACACACACACACACACACACACACATAGGACTCTATAGTCAAAAGGGGATACATTCCTATAAAGGATGACTCACAATACCAATCTTATAAATAGCTTAGCAGAGATCTGCCCAAAGTGCTCCAAGATCACAGGAAAAAGGATTGTCAACACATTCGATCAAGGAAGACTTTACCAAAGGGGTGAGCTTTCTGCTGGTCCTTAAAGCAATCAATCGGTTTGCATGTCTAAACACACACTCAATAAGCCACCCAAACTGACCCAGACCTGCCATCCAGAGGGAAGCTCACCTCTTAGTGTCATGAGAATGTGATGGCAAAATGAGAGAAGAAAAATGAGAAGAAAGAAAATCAGAGAAAAATGTATCATCATTTCAAAAGTACCTTCTAAGGTACACGGCTGACTGTACCTTCCTTGCAAATACATCAAAAAGAAAAGAAAAACTTACTGATGAGCAGAGGAAAGGATAGATATGAGATAACGCAAACAGAGTTCAATGTAATTGTCAAAATTAAGTGAGTAGATGGGTGTTTGCTGTACAATTCTTTCAACCTCTCTCTGTGTTAAAAATTGTCATATTTGAATGCTAAGGAAATGCCAGCTGGTGTAAATTTTCCTGAATGGTATGTGCAGTTTTCGATTTTATTTACCTTTCATTAGTTGTCTACTACCATGTTAAGTTGTTTTTGAAAAAAATTTTTTAAAGGGCTTTATTCTACATTGTTCTCTTGGACTCCCATCAAGAGTGGATTAGCAATTTCATTTAGAAACTAAGAGATCATTTAAATTAGAATCTACATACCAGTGACAGTTTCCATTTGGTTAGCCTGTAGAAGCTTAACTGTGATTCAAAAGCAGGTGAAGACGTATATCTCAATATGACAAGTTTAAGTACACACATTTATCTCTTCCCTCTGCCAAAATCTGTTTTAAGTGACACAAAGTATATATCTTAAAAATAAATTTATAACACATTGGAAAATAGGAAAGGATACCACCAGTAGACTGTATATTTTGGAAAATTTCCAGAAGTTAAAAAACTGCTAAGATCTGGGGCATCTGGGTGGCTCAGTTGGTTAAGCATTAGACTCTAGATTTTGGCTCAGGTCATGATCTCACAAACTGAGATCAAGCCCCACATCGGTCTCTGCACTGACAGCATGGAGCCAGCTTGGCATTCTCTTTCTCCACCCCCCACACCCTGCTCATGCCCTCTCTAAATAAGTAAATAAATAAACTTTAAAAAAATATTTTAAAAAATTATAAGAATCAAATGACAGGGAAGCCAGAGTAGAACAAACCACAACATAAAACAGAGGAGGAAAGGCTGCTGCAGAAAAGAAAGCTGTTCTTTCCCAAATAGCTCTTCAGTCTTCAAACTCAGAGAATATAAATGCAGAACTAGAGGAGATCCTGGCACCAGGGTAATTCGCAGGACAATTAAGTAAGGGACTGCTTGCTGAGCCCCTGGGTCTGCTGTCCCCATCCACCCCTGCATCTGAACAGAGAGGGTGGTTATAGTGTTTGCCTCCAGAACAAAGCCTTGAGGACACTTCCCTTGGTGGCAAATCCCTCTCTGGGGGCCAGGAGGATAGGGTGCCCTAACATTTTTGAGTTTGAAAAGAGAGAAAAGTAGAATGGAACTCTAAGAAATTCTAGTCCTATATAATGGCCATGCAGGGAAACGTGGGTATGGAATAAAGGCAGCTCTTCTAGAAATGAAAACACTGAAGTATTCTAGTAGCAGAGTAAAGCCTTCCTCACCTTGGCAAGCTTATGGGACTCCACTGTGCCTCGGTCCTCCACTCACAAAAAGATACATGCCATCAACAGGCCCAATCTACAGTTATTCCTTTTAGTTAGGGAGAAACCTATTATGGAAACAGATATGCACAAAAAAGGAAATCTATACCAACTTTAATTACTCATCATCCAATATTTCATTGATAAATATAAATGAGCAATTAAAGATCACCAAACATTTGAGAAAGGCAGGAGTGACAAAGAGCAAAGACGAAAAAGCAGAATGACCAATTTTCAAGAAAACAAAAGATATGGAAAAATGGAAGAGAAACTTTAAAATTCTAATTAGCATCCTGTAAAACTTTCAGGAGGATTCATGAAACAAGAACTAGACCTAGGTGATATTTTTAACGTAGAAGTCAAAAAGAAGAACCAATTACTCAAAAGAAATGCTAAAAATTGAAGCAATTGAAATGGACCACCCAAAGGCCAAATTAGAGATCTGGAATATAAAATGTCCAAAGAAATGTCCCATAAAACAGAACAGTAAACAAATAAATGAAAAATATGACACAAAAGACTTGGGGGATATATTTAGAAGATTCAGCATCCATTTAGTATAAAAGAAAGAGAAAACAGACTGGAGAAGAGAGAAACAATAAAAGAAATAACAGAGAATAATTTTATTGACACAAACAAAGATTTGGGACTTCATTATTGACCACTGAACAAAAATAATTAATAAAGATGCTTATCTAGACATCCTAGAAAATCTGTTAACTCATTCTAAAATGAAAGGAATGAATTACTTACAAGGAAACTAGCATTTGAGCAATGTCCAACTTTCGTTTTACAACACAGAATGCTACGTGACAATGACATTATCACTAATGTATAAGGTAAAACAAAACAAATGTACTCTCATTTTTCAAAAAATTTATGCAAGAAAATTCTTCAGCAAGACAAAATAAAATGAACAAAGAGGAAGGCTTGAAATAAAAAGTTTGGTGATAAGTAAAAACAATTTAAAATACAAGGTTAAAGGATCATATTATGGTTATATCTTGATGCAATTGTTTTAAAATATTGAGGCAAAATATGAAACAAAAGTGAGCAGTCTTGAACTAAAATGAGATATTATTTCAACCAAACAGAAATTTGTGGTGGCAGATAAGGAAAGTAAAATAATCATATCTGTATAGAAAACCATATGTGTATTTATTTATGTATCAATAATTGTGAAAGTGTAATGTTTATTAGTAAGTTTTCCAGGGGTATGAATAGACATTCATCTTTACTGTTTAGACTTCCAGGCTAATGGAATAGCAATTTTGTGTTTCTTTTCTAATTTAAGATAGTAATAAATACATTTCTAAAGATGTTCATTAAAAATTTAAGAACAGTCCCTGGAATAATAGAATAATGCTCACCAAACAAGATATGTAGATGACAAATAAACATATAAAAGAGGTCTCTCAAAAATAAATAAATATTTTAAAATATTTTTAAAAAGGGGCACCTGGGTGGCTCAGTCAGTTAAGCGTCTGACTTCAGCTCAGGTCGTGATCTCATGATCCGTGAGTTCAAGCCCCTCATCGGGCTCTGTGCTGACAGCTCAGAGCCTGGAGCCTACTTCTAATTCTGTGTCTCCCTCTCTCTCTGCCCTTCCCCACTCACACTTTGTCTCTCTCTCTCAAAAATAAATAAACATTAAAAAAATTAAAAAAAAGATGTATCATATGTCATTAGGAAAATGCAAATTAAAACAAGAATGACATATCACCACACACATATTTAAATGGCCAAAGGCAAAACACTGACATAACCAAATGCTGGCAAGGATGTGGAACATCAGGAACTCTCACTGCTGATGGGAATGCAAAATGGTACAGTCACTTTGGAAAACAGTTTGGCAGTCTCTTACAAAACTAAATATACTTCTACTATATGATCCAGCAGTCATGCTCCCTGGCATTTACCCAAATGAGGTTAAAACTGTGTTCACACAAAAACCCACACGTAGATGTTTATAGCAGCTTTATTCATAATTGCCAAAACTTAGAAAAGACCAATGTCTTTCAGTAGGTGAATGGATAAATAAACTGTGGTACATCCAGACAATGTAATATTATTCAGTGCTAGAAAGAAATGAGCTATTAAATCATGAAAAGACATTGAGGAAGCTTAAATGTATATTACTAAGTAAAAGAAGTCAACCTGAAAAGGCTACATACTATATGATTCCAATTACATAACATTCTGGAAAAGGTAAAATTATGGAGACAGAAAAAAAGACCAGTGTTTGCCAGAGAAGAAGAAAAAAGAAAACAAAATTGAAATTATAAACTACTTAAATAAATGGTAATGAAATAAATGGATAATAATGAAAACAGTACAGTTTGGTATCTTTAAAATGTGACGAAAGAGTACTCCAAGAAAAATTAACAGGCTGAAAATAAATAAACCAAGAATTCAATGAATGAGGCTTAAAAAAAACTAAATTAGGAAGAGATTAATTAAAATTAAGAACAAATAATAAATTATAAAACAAACTAGGAGAGAGTAGATAATTATAAAATCAAAGGCTGTTGTTTTAAAGGTCAATTAGAAAGTTAAAGTTTTCAGAGAAAGACAAATACTAAATGATTTCACTTGTATATGGAATCTAAAAAATCCCAAACTTATAGATAAGTGAGAAAAGATTTGTGGTTGTCGGAGGTGGGGGAGGGTGTATGTGAAATAGGTGAAGGTGGTTAAAAAGTACAAACTTACAGTTATAAAATAAATAAGTCCTGGGGGTGCAATGTATAGCATGGTGATTATTATAATAATACTGTATTCTATATTTAAAAGTTGCTAAGAGAGTAAATCTTAAAAGTCCTCATCACAACAAAAAAAAAACTGTGACTATGTATGATGAAGGAGGTCAGCTGAACTTGTGGTAATCATTTTGCAACATACGCATATATCAAATCATTATGTTACACATCTAAAACTAATAAAATATTATATGTCAATTGTATCTGAATTTTAAAAATTAATTTAAAAAGTTAAAATTCTGGTATGTCTGATCAGTAAGGAGAAAGAAAGAGAATATGATAGAAAGGTACTTAAATGTATTAGTAAATACTATAGATACTACATATAGTATATATATTTATATATAATTTATATATATTGTATATATATTTATATATAATTTATATATATATATTTACTATATGTAAATATAAACTATAAAATATATATATAATATAAATTACTAAAATTGTTGTGATTTTTGGAGATTGGAGAGGCACTAGATAATGCACAAATATAATATAAACAACTAAAAAGTGTATTGATTTGGGACAGGGGAGACACCAAAGGGTTTTTTTAAACAGGAGTTACAATTGCCTACCTAGAATATACAAAGACCAATTAAAAAGTTATGAGAATTAAAACAAAATTTTAAGTAGGTGGGTGGATATTAAAAAAAGTGGAAAAATTAATAGCTTTCTTATACACCAACTCAAAAATGTAATATTAAAAAACGTTTTTTCAATATCAGAATCACAAAAAGACATAAAGACCAATATCTCCCATGAACATGTTGCAAAAATTGTCAAGAAAACATTAACAAATCAAGTCTAATGATACAAAAATAGGATATACAGCATGACCAAGAGACGTTCTTCCTGAGAATCGTAAGTCTGAGAAAACCAGCTTTTGAAACCAACCAGTATGATTCATTATATTAACAGATTAAATAAGAAAAACCATATGATCATATCAATAGAGGCCAAAAAAAGCACTGGATAGAATTCAACATTCATTTATAATAAAAATTCTCAGCAAACTAGAAATAGAAAAGAATGTTCTCAACTTGTAAAAGAGAGTCTACAAAAATCCTGCAACTAACAGTATACTTAGTGATGAAAAACTGGATGCTTTCTCCCAAAACTATGAAACAAAGCAGGATATCAGCTTTCACCATTCTTATTCAACATAAAACTGAAAGCCTCAGCCAGTCTCATAAGGCAAGAAAAGGAAATAAAAGACATACGGTTTGGAAAGGAAGAAAGAAAACTTTCCCTATCTCATAACATCATTGCTTATATTGAAAATCTCAAGGATTCACTGAAGAGAAAAAACAAAAATATTAGAACTAATTGAGTTTAGCAAGGTTGCAGAATACAAGATCAAAAAACAAAAACCAATCATATTTTTATAGCAGTGAATGTATGAAAACTAAAATTAAAAACACAATGCCATGTACAATCACTCCAAAAATGAAATACTTACAAATAAATCTTCTTTTTTAAATGTACAGGATATATATGCTGAAAATTACAAAAGGTTTATGGAAGAAATTGCAGATCTAAATAGATATACCATTTTCATGGATTAGAAGAGTTAATACAGTGAAGATATCATTTCCCCCCAAATTGAGTCATATGTTTAATGCAATTCCTACCAAAAATCCCAGCAAAATTTCTGTAGGTTTAGACAAGCTTATTCTAAAATTTATATGAAAATACAAAGGAACTAAAACAGCTAAAACAATTTTGAAAAAGAAGAAAAAAGTACTAGAAATTCCACTTTGTAGACTTACTACATAGCTACAGTAACCAATAATGTCTCCTTATTAAGGTTATTTTGAGGATTATAAAAGATTACATATGTTAAGAATTTAGATACCTTGCACATGGAAAGTGCTTAACATATGTGAGCTATTTTTCAAACAATTTATGTATCAGGAAGTGACATTTAAGTAAAATAAAATGACCACAGTCATACAGATAATAAGTGTTGGAGCAAGAATCTGAACAAAATTCCACTGATTCTGTCCCAGGTGAATTACCACTGTACCATAAACATCATCAAAAAGAAATTACCTTTCCACAAGCCACTCCAACCTTCCCACTTGAATCTTATTTGTCTATGGATGATAACACTCTGAGATCTCTTCAGAATATCCCAATTTACAAATAATAGAATCATCTGTGGCCCTAACTGGTCTTGCCTATTCAAGTCACTTTTTTTTTTCATATTAGTTTTTTTCCTTGCTAAGAAGTCAATCCAGTGGTAATCCTTTAGTCCTTCAGTAATGGGTCTCTGATAGATATTTAAGGATCCAAAAGTCCCATTCTGTAAAACATAAAATGCCTTGTCCCCTTCTTATAAATGATTCATCGCAAGTATTATCCCAACAAGCCTATGATCGATAGGAACATCTTCATTTGTGTGTAAATGATGCCCGTCTTCTTGGGCCAGTGCTTTCTCTCACTCCTACACCTGCAGAGACTAAAAGAGATTAAGTGGGTCTTCTCAATACATCCCATGAAATATTGATTAAAGGTCTAGTTGAAATAAGTGTATTAATGTAGACTTAAAGCACTCAAGTGAGTAAGAACACCCCAAGGGGAAACATTTCTACAGAGCAAGTGAGACAAAAATTGGATACTTTGGAAATGGTGAGAATGTTCCTGGGTATACAGATCCTTTTTGCAATGTCACACAGCAAAGTAGGACTTTTATCAAATGATCCCAGTGATAAAAGCCTGGCCCTTGGAGAAGAGCTAAGATGGGAGAGGGGAGGGGAAGTTAAAATTGAAACAAACAAGCAAGCAATGACATTATAAATTATTTCTCATCAAATGCACTTAAAATCATGAAACTTTTTTACTTTCTCTTTTTATTTAATCTCCTTCCCTTTCCCCACCCCCATACAAATAGAAACGAGCCATAAATGCCTCCAATTCACTGCCTATGTTTAGTTTCTTTGGGGAAAATCATCTCAGACTTAGCTTTTTCCTGTTTGGGAGTACACTTAATTTCTTTTTTAGAATCCAGGAGATCATTCATATGTCTTTCACTTAGAAATTATAGATTCAGGGGATGGAAGAGCTGAAAGAGGTCTTCTAGAACTTCCAATCCTTTGCATTTTCAAATGAGGAAACCAAGATCTACATAGGTACAAAAGACTTATCTAGAGACTCACAGTTTGGTAGCACCGGAATCATGCCATCAGATTTTCCAATCTGGGACAGAAGGGAGAAAATGTCATCCTTCAGAAGGAAAATCTCCTGATATAAACACCAAAAGTAGAAATACACCACACCCACATCACAGCTCCAACTCTGCACAGAAGGTTGAGAATCTGCACATGGCCACTTTGCTCCCAGTCACCAGGGATCAGAGAAGGAACGGAACACCCCTCAGGGCATCCTGGATGTGAGTACAATCGGCCTGGCATTTGTCGTGTGTAAGGAGCCAGGGTGGATGGGGCTGAACTGGCTGGCCAGACAGGTTGCCCCTGCCTCCCACCCGATCTGTTCCATCAGATAACAGGACTCTGAGAAACAAAAATGAATGGCTCAGAGGACCCTTTCTTATGACTAGTTTGGGTACCATCCAGAGACACAGAAAGGAGTTTCTCAGATAGTAGTTACAAACAAGTCTTACTGTCTACAGACTTCCCAATGCCAAGCTGCTAGATTGGGTCCAATATTTTTTTTTTACAAAGTTAGCCATATTACTCTATTCTAATACCTCTCACTACATAAATAGATGAAGTACTCCAATTAATAGATAAAGATTATCAGACTGGGTTTAAGAAAAAAACTAGATATGGCTTACAAAATGAACACATAAAATATAAGGAACAAAGAAGGTAGAGGGTAAAAAATAATTGTATCTACCATAAATAGTATTTGTATATAGTCTATGAAAACAACAACCAAATGAAAGCTGGTATGGCCATATTATTATTAAACTAGGTGGACTCCAGGTCAAAAAAGTTACTATAAAGTTAAAAAAAACCACTATATAATGATAAAGGTTTGCTTCACCAACATGTATTTGGCCTCAAAAAATCTAAAGAGAAATTTTGACAGAGCTAAAAGGAGAAATAGACAAATCTACAAGAATCTTCTGTATCCTTAGTGATAGACAAAGATCAGGAAGAACATGGAAGAGAAGATATTAGCAACGTGTAATTTTGTACGTTAACCACCTGTCAAACGTAGAACACAGCCAAACACAGGTCTTTCAAGCACAAATGGAATGTAAAAAGAAAGGGGGGTGCAATATATATTGGGTCATAAAGAAAATCACATCAAATTTCAAGTGACTGAAATCATGTGGAGAATGATCTCTGATCACAATGAAATAAACCTAAAAATTAAAAAATATATGTTTGGAAATTAGAAAATAAACTTCTCAATAATCTGTGGGTCAAAGAAGAAATCATACTGGAATGAGACATTAAGTTTGAATACAATGCTAACAACAACAAAAAAACTACATTTGAAAATGTGTAGGCTACAGCCAAAAGAGTTTTTAAGGAGGAAAATTATAGCCTTAAAATAAATATATTAGAAAATAAGAAGACTCTCTTGTTTTCTTGATAAGTTCTGCCAATTGATTTCTTTTAAAAAGTGTATTTATCTAAGTAATCTCTATACCCAATGCAGGGCTTGAAATCACAACCCTGACATCAAGAGTCACATGTTCTACTGAATGAGCCAGCTAGGAGCCACCTGATTTCTTGATCAATTTTAATAGTCTTTTTCAAAATACCAACCTTTTGGCTTTGTTGATCTGCTATATTGTATCTTTGTTTTCTATTTTATTAATTTGTTTTCAATTTTCTTTCCTCCTACTTTATTTGGGTTTATTTTGCTGTTCTTTTTCTAACTTCTTCAAAGAGATGTTTGTTTAGGTCAAATTGCTTCCTAATCCCTCCTGAAAATTATGCTGTAGTCTTCAAAGGAAGCCAATATGGGAACTAAACAACATGTCAGTTGGTCAACACAAGTTGAAGGTGTTCATCAAGAATGTTATTCTTTTCAAAAATTTCTATTTTTCTAAGAAAGTTAAAAATAAGTGATACAAAAAGACTAACAGTAAAGTATCCTTCCTCACAGTCTGAAAAAAAATGTTAAGTCCATCAGAAAGAAATAACAAGAACCAAAAAAAACACATAAGAAATATCACTAAAAAGTTGAATATTCCCAAATAGGAAACAGAATTCATCTTTTCTGGCACAGGTCGGTATATCCATGAATCTACTACAGTGGCTAGAAGTAGCTACCACATTCTGTCCACCTCCCCATAAGCATGAAAATAAGATGATCTGGGTCTCATTTGTATATTTATGGAGACAAGCCTTCCATACAGCTTAATATGACTTCAACATTCAATCAACAGGCCAGAGAATCAAGTGGAAAATTCCCCAACTATGGCCTTCTTAGTCATTTTCTAAGCTAATGATAAGAATAAAAGAAATCACTAAAAGCGGAAGAGACCGTTTTCCCCAAGCAGACTGAGTCATTTCCCTTGACTCCTGAGAAGTTTCCAAAGATGCCTAAACATTACTGTGTCTTTAAGGAAAACAAACAAACAAACAAACAACAACAACAACAAAAACCACAGCTCATTGCACTTTGGACAATTCCTCAACCATCCATCAGCTGTATCTAGAAGGATAAAAGTGTGAGAGAAACTGAGAACTCTTAAATTGTGATCACACACACACCTGTCACTTCAGCTTCACAAAAGTTAAACTTCTCTTCTCATGGAAGGTATTCAGTAAAAAAAGAATTCTTTGTGGTCCGAAGATGATTTCTGCCTAAACAACGATACGTAACTGAGAGTACAGACAGGATATTAGAAATCTTATTTTCAGCTTTGTCACCACCAAAGTACACCAGCAGTGTATTAGGATAATTTCACCAGCTTCTGTAACAAGCAACTCCCCAAATGTTAGTAGTCTAATGTTATAGTTCTGACCCATGTCATGGTCCAATCAGGTGTCCAGCCTTCAATGTAACATTTTAGGGATGCCAGTTCTTTTCATCTGGTTGTGCTTCCATTTTTTAGGATTTCCTGAGTCCCTCACTAGATCCTTTGCGTTCACCTAATGAGTGAGAGAAGGGGGTTGTGCCTGGCTTAAAATGGCACACATCATTTGTGCTCACATCTCATGAGTAGCAACATAACTCTCTAATCACATATTTGGTTACTACAATCAAAGTAATGAGACAGATGAGCACCTAGGCAGTCTGTCCTAGGAAGGAAGCACATCATTCAAACACTCTGGCACTCACTTTATGATGATACATAAAATGAGGTAGTGGAACAATAGAATCTCTAAGTTCACACCCAGTTCTGGCATTCTGTAATTCTCAAATAGGAGAATATCTCTAGCTTGGGTTCACAGACATGGTCTGCACACGAGAGAAGGTATTTTACCACTCCACTATTATCTGAGACTTTCCTTCCACTTCTTGATATGACATTTGTCTTTAGCACTTTTAAGGAATGTCCAAAAAAGTAAGGGACTGCATGTGATAAAGCTGACTGAGCTATCAACAGCAAATCAGGGACCCTTCTAGCCCTAATGTTCTATAATCCACTGTTTCATGATCCTCATTTAGTAAAAAGTTGTCCAAGAGTCCCTGGCACTGGAAAAACCATATGGCTTCAGTAGCAGTTCTTTTACACAGGCCCAGCTACATGGTTATGGCTATGGTCGTTAAGATAGATTAAGAGGTTAATGATGTGAGTGGCCTTACTATGTGTGTGTGTTTTTCTCAAGATCTCCGAAGTCTGATTTTCTCTATGGTTGAGAAACATAGCTGACATGGGCATAAATTAATAATCTGTCCTTGATGTGTATCTGAATATTGCTGTCAAAATTTGAATAAGCATTGAGGTCAATAATAAATTTGAAACAACTGGTTAACTACCAAATAAATCAGCCCAATGTCATTTCCTTTGGTTTCTTATTTTCTTTATTTTGTTTTACATTATCAAGATGAGATAGAGAATATCAGTCCTGATGTCTTCCACCTTACTTTATCATGTTAGTCCAGCTCTGTTGTTTAAATATTCTAAAAGTCAATTTGAGAAAAGATTTAGATAAAATACCACATTTTTCAACTAGGATCTTATGACAAGAAACAGGTAAGTATATCTGTTAATAGAGATCAGATGTGGTATTTTCACAGCGAGAACTGTAACTGAGAATCAGAAAAAGAATTTTACATTTCAATATTTTATTAAGTGGGGTTATTAAAGGATGATTGGCAAAAATAATTGCTAATATATCTTTTTTAAATAGTATTTTCATTGTCTTATTTTATAATTTGATCTTAAACAAACAAGTCTTTCTATAATATTTGTTTTTCCTGTAACTAATGTATGTAAACTGAGATTTACATGACAGAATTTTCTTTAGGATACACTCTCTGCAGACTGGCCATGTTTCTGTCAAATGCTATGCATGCATTACTGAATTTCTAATAGATTAACAGTTGTCTGATATCGCCTTGAAACAGAACCTGGCAATTTGATTATGTAAGGGAATTAAAGCATCCTGATATAATTTGGTAAAGTTTTCAATAGCACAAATCTATTTTAAATATTTTTGTAATATATGCATCTCATTACAGTCAGCTATAAGTCAATAATTATATTCAGCTTTAATTCTCAAATCAATCAATGCATCATGCTGTATTATGACCAAGTTACCACTACCATAAGAATGTAAGAGTAATTTTGTCAATGAATGTAATTTATTAAGTTAATAATTCAAAGACTAAAAGATCATATGATTCTCCTCATAGAAGCCAAAAAGATATTAAGAATCAATAGCACTTTCTATTAAAAAAAATCTTTGAAAACTATAAATGAAAAGAAGATATTTCCTTAACATAGTAAAAGACACCTTGCTTGGAAAAACAGCCAACCTCAAATGAATGGTTAAACATTACAGTGTTTGCATTATAGTCAAAAGCAAGTCAAGGATTCCCACTATCACTACTATTACTCAACATTGTACAGTGACTTTTTGCTAAAGAAATAGGACAAGAAAAATAAAAGAACTAAGTTTAAATATTAGAAATGAAGAGAAGAATGTCAAACAGGAGAACATCAACCCAGTTAATGCCATCTCCTTTCCACTTCTCCCTGGAGTTAGCACTGCCTCCCTGGATCAATGGTTTTGTTTAAGTCATAGACCTAACCACTTATCACTGAAGATTTTATACTTGGGATTTTAATGTTTGCTTGTTTATTTTACTAATTTACTATTAGTAGTAATTTGCTTGTTTATTTTACTATAAACAATTTTACGATTATATATAGTATACTATATAGTATGTATAAAATATACTATTTTACTACATTTACTAAGTTAATTACTACTTACTAGTATTAGAGTTGAAAATTAAGGAGATGAGGTAGTTGGGCCTGAGTTGCCGTAAGTGGATCCTTTGGAGTACTAGCAGTAATGAGTGTGATGTGGAAATGGAGTTTGTAGCTAAATAAGGTGGGTGAATTCTATATAAGACAGGACTTATTTTTCCTGCAAGATGCCTCAGAACTTCCATGTGCAGCTCTGTGTTATGAATATACAGGAAGGCATATAGCACATAGTATTCCCCAAAGTACATGCCCATGGAGACCCTCCTTGCTCTTTTCCTGAGAAGTGTCTCAGGGGATCAGGCTTCCATGAAACAGATTTTGACAAACAGTCTTCTAGGCTTATCCCCTTATTTCACAGATAAGAAATCTGATGCCCAGAAGAGAAAGTAACTTGCTTTTTTTGTTTTTTGTTTTTAATTTTTTTAATGTTTTATTTATTTTTGAGAGAGAGAGAGAGAGAGAGAGAGAGAGAGAGACAGCAGGAGCAGGGGAGGGTCAGAGACACAGAATCTGAAGACAGGCTCCAGGCTCTGAGCTAGCTGTCAGCACAGAGCCTGATGCGGGGCTCAAACCCACGAACCGCGAGATCATGACCTGAGCTGAAGCCGGACGCTCAACTGACTGAGTCACCCAGGTGCCCTGAGAAAGTGACTTGTTGAAGAAGATGCAGGGACTCCATAGCCAGGCAGGAACTAAAAGCCATGCTTCCTCCCCGCCCTCTCCTAACTCCTGCCTCTCTTTTTGAGATGCTCCTGTAACTGCTTTCTCTCCAGCCCCTGCCCAGTATGGTTAGATGCTATATTAGTCTGCTAGGGCCACTATAACAAAATACCTTAGGCTGGTGGCTTAAACAGAGATTTGTTTTCTCACAGTTCTAAGGCTAGACATCTGAGATCAAGGTATCAGCCAGGTTTGGTCTCTTCTGAGGCCTCTCTCCTTGGCTTGCCCATGACCATCATCTTGCTGTGCCCTTACTTTTCCTCTCTGTGTGCACATGTCTGTGGCCACTCTCCTCTTCTTATAAGAGCACTAGTCGTATTGGATTAGAACCCAACTATTTGACCTTCTTGTACCTTAACTACCTCTTTAAAGGCTCTATCTCCAGATGCAGTCACATCTGAGTACTGAGTTAGGACCTCACCATATGAACTTGGGGAGGACACAAACCATAACAGATGCCATTCTCTATGTAGTGCCCTGTGCTTCTCAGTCATAGCTTCATCTCACTGGGTATGGTAGACAAATATGGTATGTGTCTCCCCTACTCATTTGTGGACAATTTGAAACAGGAACTGCATTTGTATTACTATCAAATAGTACAGCTCCTAGAATATTCTAGATGCCTAGTGAATGTTGCTGAGTACATGAGTTATGAGGTCAGAGGACCTGACTCCAAGCCTGTGTTCTACCACTTACCGGAAGTACAATTGCTGAGACAAATGGAGATAATAAGCACCTCCCATGGTTTTGGTGAGAATTCAATAAAATATATCCCTGGCAAAATGCCCAGCATATGAAAAGAGCTCCATAAATGTTAATTGAATCTGAGGTTGTATCTTCTTCCGAGATATCTATAAAAAACTAATTAATGACAGTGATTGCAAATGCTTAGTGATTAAATTGCTTTATAAAAACAATAATAATGAGGCATGCTAATCTAGGCCACATAGATACATAAAGAATTTGCCATCAACAACAATATTCCACAAATTTTGAAGCCAATTTCAAATCTAGGTAATTAAAGCCTTTTAGCCAAGGACTCTGATTCCTTCTGGCATGGCATGGAGGACACCATGTGACACTGTCTTGGGCAAAGTAACGAACAAAAAAATGGCCTCTGGGGGTGGAATGCTGGGTCTGTTGCATTTTTGTCAGGGCATTCTAGGTCTAGGTGGTACAGTTGGCCAAGAACATTTTAAAACTTTGGTGTTACTCAAGGAAAAAATTCTGCTCTAGTTTTAGTCAAAGAGACATTTTTTAGGGTAAAGACAGGCCAAGCTCAGGCCACAACAAAAATCTCCAGAGATATAGAAATTTATGTCCCCCATGTATGAGTTAGTAATTGTCCCAGTAATGCTGCATAATAAACTGACCAATGCAGCTCAGACCTCCTGCTGCGGGGAGTAGAACTGATTATGGCCCCAGCTGCTGCCCTTCTGGATCTACCCCCAAGTCAGTGAGGCCACATTTCCAATGATGAGCACAGTAGGGGCATTAATGCAGGTCCACTCCTTTCAGACTGGACTCAAGGACTCCCCATCAGGCTGGCCAGAACTTCCTGAGCTCTCTGCTGCAGTTGGAACCCTACCCACTCACTCCTTCCTTCCCTCTTTGTTACACAGAGGTCAGTACTGAGTCTCAATCTGAAGGATCTCCCTGCCTTCTCTGTCCCTTTCCTCTTTATCCTTCAATAGCATTTCACCCAACAAATCTCCTGTACATCTATTTCCATCTTGGCATCTGCTTCTCAGAGGATATGAACTAACACACATCCCAAAGTTTAATCACTTAAAACAATAAGCACTGCTTTTTTGCTCATAAGTCCATAGGTTGGTTGGGTGGTATTGCTGGCCTGAGTCATGCTAGGTTGACCTCGGCTGGGCTTGCTCATACATCACAGTCAGGTGGCGAGTCAGCTGGGTCTGGAACGATCTAGGATGTCTTCAACTGGGACGCCTTAGCCTTGTTTCACATGATCTCTCACCCTTGCTCTTGTGCACAAGGCAGTCTCTCAAGAGATAGGGTGTAAGTGCTCGGGCCTCTTAAGATCTGGGGTTGGAACTAACATTGACTTATTTCTGCTGCATTCAATTGGTCAACATGAGTCAAAAGGCCGGTTCAGATTTAAGATGGAAAAATAGACCCCACCTCTTGATAGCAGGAACATTCTAAAGGGCATGGCCATAGGGAGGGGTAAAGAATTGCAACCATTGTTGCAATCAATCTCTCACACCCCATTTACCAGCATTATCCCCAAACACATTGCATATCTGGGCCAATAACTGCCTTGGCCTTTGGAGAACTATCCAAGCAGGCTTGGCCAATAAGTATCCCTGGTCTCTTCACCTGGGCTTAGGTTCCCATCACAGAGTCTGGCACTATCCTGGCACTATCTTGGGCAGAATTCCCAGCTGGAGTGAGCCATGTTAATTGATAAATGCAGCTTTTGGAAGACGCTCCTAGTGGTCCAGTCTTCCTAGTGGGGAACTTGAAAAGGTTTACTCTAAGTGAAACAAGGAGTCTCTTTCCCGTCTGTTCCCTGTCACCCCGCATCAGTTTCAGGTCAGGAATGCTAAAAGAAAACAGGGCACATAAGCATTTGAACTCAACCTTACTTTCCTGAGGAGCAAACTGTCAATTAGGACCAGGACCTGCATCAAAAAAGAGCAACCCAGCATGAAGTCCGTCTAATTAGTCATATGAACGGAGAGCTTCCCCTCCACTTCCTCTAGAACATACGCTTGTCAGATCTTATAAGGGAGGCTTTACTCCCTGACAGGCTATTGAAAGGGGATTGGGTACAGGTAGCTTCACATTAATACCATGAGTGCCCCTGTCCAGGCCACAAAACATTCTTCTGAAAATTACTTTTAGATTTCTTTTTGGCCTCGTGAGCCGCAAATTAATTTGTGAAGTGAGGCTTTTAATTATGCCTCGGAGATCGACCTATAAGGAAAACTGAGCACACCGTCTCTGGTTCAAAACCCCGACCTTTTTAATACCCTGTCTCGTGTTAATGGGAAACTGAGCAAGATGAAGAATTCAGGGTGAAGGCTGGACATGGTCTGCTAATCCTGGGAACTGGGCTGTTTAGACTTCTGTACTTTATACTTTTTTTTCCCTTAAAAAGTTTGTGTGCCACCGAAGGTCACCGGGCCTGTCATCAGAAAAGATTAGAGAAGACATCCACACTGCACCTTGATCCAGGCATTGCAGAAACGACTTTCCTACTCTAGAGGGTTTGGTCAGACCCAGACTTCGAGGAAGACAAGGCTGCCTGGGTATGATATCTTGTTACTGCCTGGATTCGCACAGTGGGTTGGCCTGGCTTTCTGCCGTGGGTCTGCATTTATTTCAAGTGTCAGCTTTTTGGGCAAGTCACATCTCTGCATGCGGCTCCTGGCCCAAGCCCATTGTGACCACATGACTATTAATGTGATTGGAATCACTTATTTTCTGTTTGGAGGTCATGCCCACATGTATAAAATGATTCTTTCTATTGTGGCCATTGGCATACAGGCATGCTTTTATATTCTCTTTAAGCTGCTGAACAAAGATGCAGATGACATGTCTCATAGTATAGAGCATGAGAGATGGAACATAAGTTCTGCTTCCTCTGACCCCCCCCCCTTCACATTCCCAACTCTCTTTTCCATCTGAGAAAAAACAAGTCTTGTTTTATCAATTCTAGCTGGCTTTGTTACTTGGCTGGGTTGTAAACTCCTACCCACCCTTCGAGAGCTTCTCTAGGAAGCCTTCCCAGGCAACATTCCCACAACGCTTGCCCCATGCCTCTGGTAGGGATTCCCGAGCCGTGGCCATTCCCTTTCATGCCTGACTCACCTCTGTGTCCCGGAAGACAGAGCCTCTGTTGAGCCAGCTGTTCAGCCCAGACACCTGGAGGCTCACTATACCTTTGCCAAAGCAAGGAAGAGAGGGAAACTACTACATACAGATGAGACTTAATCATTGCTACGGCAAAACAGAAATCACATACCCCGAAGCTCTTCCATAGAACTGCCCAGTGTTTGGTACAAGGCAGGCCACGTGGACCTGCCCAAAGAAGATGAATTACCCGAGTCTGAAAGGCTCTCATCAGAAGGTAGCCTGGCTGCTGATACCCCTCAGAACAGCATTAAAATGGAGCTCTAGGGGTGTCTGGGTAGCTCAGTCGGTTGAGTGTCTGACTCTTGATTTCGGCTCAGGTCATAATCCCAGGGTTGTGGGATCAAGCCCCACATTGGGCTCTGTGCTGACAGCAGGGAGCCTGCTTGGGATTCTTTCTCCCTCTCTCTCGCTGCCCCTCCCTGGCTCATACTATCTCTCTCTGTCTCTCTCTCTGTCTCTCTCTCTCTCTCTCTTTCTCTCAAAATAAATAAATAAACTTAAAAAAAAAATGGAACTCCAGGGCACCAGCATGGCTTTCTACTTCCAATCCTGATGCTTCAGCTGCCCCAGAAGAACAATCCACCCTGGGGAGGGAACTTCTCAAAGACACAGTTCACACCTGCTGCTCCCATTACTTGGCCACTCAGCCTCACTCTTAGCCCTGCGATCTGGCCTCAGCCCCACCTACTTGCACAAACTCTTCTCTCAAAGGTCACCAATTACCAACCTAAAATCCAATGACCCTTTTCTTTGGCGTATTTGCTCCTACCAGACCCCCTTTGCTGTCTTGAAATGTGTCCTTCCTCTGATAGCCCCTCCCTCCGAGGGAGCAGCTCTGTGGTTTCAGTTTTTCTCTCTTTGGGATGGCCTGCTGTGCAGCCATTTTCTTTTAAATATTTCTGTGTAGGATGTGTATGTGTGTGTGAGTTAAGCTCAGTCTACACCCTAGACATTGGTTCACTAGCAGGTGAAGAACCCGAATCAGGAATCCATACCACTGTGTGTGCATGTGTGAGTGGCACTTTGAACATTGTTATTTAAATCTGCATTACAGGAGTGTTATTTGGGACAATGGCTGTTAAAAATCATTTTAAATCAGTGAAATGAATGGCATACATGAAACGGGGCTGGCTAGAGAGATTTTATGGGCTCTGCCTTACAGAAAGAGGTACAGTTAGCTCTCTGGCTGACCCTCAGTTTACCACTGTGCTCACCCTATGCCCATCCACCCCCCATCCAATGGGTGACTCTGTTGCCTCATATGACCAAAAGATTGCTTGCTCCTGGCATCAGAATATCACTTCATCCATCACATGAAGAATCATTCAGGAAGGGCACTTGTCAGAGGGCAGGACTTCTCCAAGCTTGCAGGAACAGGTTGCATAGCTGTTTTGATATAAGACTGTTCATGAGTCTATCTAAGGTTTCACTTCATATAGAAGGTTGTGGGGAGGGAAGAAGCAAGCCCTTTACACACCACGAATTCCTAGAGGTTATTCCAAAACAGTAACAACTGTTATCACTACTGCTGTTTACATCACTTTGCTTCCTTCCCCCTCTGGCTGTGGGTTATTTGCACATAGATGTTCTGATAATCACAAACTCACAGACTCTGGAACCAAACTCACCACCATCTATTCCCTGACTTCATGTCTTTATACATGTCATTCTTCAATCCAAGGAGATGTAAACATGGTGAATCGTCTGGGACTTCTACCTTTCCACCTTCCCTCTCCTTTCCAAACCTCACCCACTCTCCACAAAGACATCTTTGTAACCAGTGGTTATCAAGGCCTGTTGGCCCTTCTTTAGAAACTTCTCTCTCATCTATCCCTTGTGTGACCCCAAGACCTCACATCTAGACCAGCTAGATGGGACTGTGTGTCCCATCCACTATGCCTGCTCCATCTCTCCCTTTTTACACCACCACGGGATTGTCTTAAAGCCTGCAAGGTCCCCAACTCTCCTTCCCTACAGAATAAATCTCTATGCGACAGACTCTCCCTCCACGATTTGTCCTCAACCTGACTCTTTAATCTTGTAGTAGTGATGTGATCCTTCTCCTCCGGAATTTCTTTTCACCCATATAAATCCTACTCATCCATCATTTCCAACTGGATCCCACTTAGGACCTCCTAGCCTCCTCTGAACTCCTGCAATTTAATCACATTCTAATCTGATAGCGCTAGGTGTTCAATCATACATCCCCCAAGGGCAGGAGCCAAGTCCTATCCTTCTTTGCATCCTCAGGTGCCCAGCACATTCATAATTTATTGATTATTTACCAAGAAAACATTCTGGTACTTGAGATTTGATTTTATATAATTCATGTAATTCCAGATTCATATAATTCATATTCATATAAATATGATTCTTAAAAACTGGCACTGTACAACTCTGAATTATCTGGAGGGCATGTCTTAAAGAGTAACCAATTTCCATACTCTAAGGCTGCTATCATTTTCCTCTCTTGTTAATAAGTCACTGTGATTCATCTGACAGAAAGAGATGGAATGGAGTCATCTCATAGTGATAGGTGCCTCGTGGCCAACCAGTCACCATGAACTCAAGAGACAAGCATTTGCCAGAGAACTTCCTGAGCACTAATTAGCAGCATTTGTGGCACTGCACTGACTATGCTAAGAGGGCATTATCCCAGGGAATGTTAAATAAAGGGAAGGGAAAAGTCGTGATGTCAGCAACTCATTCTGAAGCACAGCTAGACTGCTTCAGAATAAATATTATAGATAGTATCTATAAAAACCAAAATGGACAATAATAAACTATTTTAGATAGTTTGAAAATATATGTGTAATAAATGAATAGTAAAACCCAAAACTATCTTATTGAATGATATTATAATACTTCTTATCATTATTAAAACAATTTTTAATGTTTATTTATTTTTGAGAGAGAGAGAGACAAATAGACAAAGTGCAAGTGGGGAGGGCCAGAGAGAGAGGGAGACACAGAATCCGAAGCAGGCTCCAGGCTCTGAGCCGTCAGCACAGAGCCTGACACAGTGCTGCAACTCGTGAACCATGAGATCATGACCTGAGCTGAAATCAGACGCTTAACTGACTGAGCCACCCAGGTGCCCCTAATTCTTGTCATTATTAATGGTTATCACTTATTGAACATCTATGGGATGTCAAGGTACTTTATATATATTGTAGAATTTTACTCATTACCACAGTTCTGTGAGATGTGTTTTATTATCTTCACTGTATAGGTAAGACGACTGAAGTCTAGAGAGGTTAAATAACCGTAGTCACAAAGATTCTATGACTAGCAAGAAATGGAACAAGGCTCAAACTCTATTGTATCTGACATCATATTCTTTAGAATATGTTGACTGCGTTGTTCATCATTGCTAATTATTGCATTTTCTAAATTATAGTATGAAGGTATATTGAATGTGAGGGTGGGCTAACTAGAACATTCATTGCCCTATTGATTAATAAGGTTGATTCATACCAGCCAATTATATGATCACTCAACACAAGCTTGTGTTACAAAATCCTTTCTTGATGACAAGAGTTGATATAATTATTTATTTGCCATGGCCATGGGTATATCATTTATTTATCATGACAATGATATTAAACAAAACCTATCAGTCTGTCTTAGATCATACAAAAATAATGGTTTATCAGTCATATGAAAATAATAAGTCATTTATTTAATAATTATATCTTTTTCAATTTATTCATACTTACTGTTGGTTATAGGGAGAGGGCTAGATCTACATTGGTAGACTCAATATATTAGCAACATTTGTGTTTGATATTTTTTAAATGCTTTTTTTTTGGAAATACAATATACATATAGTATAGTACATGCCCCATATGTGTACTGCTCAATTAATTTTACATGATTACACCCCCATGTAACTGTTACTCAAATCAATACATAGGTCATTTCTAGTACTTAGAAGCATTTCTTGTGTCCCTTCCCAACCGGTTAGTACACCCCCTCTCGCACCCAAGGAACTCCTAGGCAGACTATTATTGCCACAAGACCAAGAAGAGACTTTTGTCTAACTTTTCACCAAAACCTACAGACGCCAGAAGATAAGGGAATGACATCTTGCAAGTGATAAGTGAAAAAACTAGTGAAAATAACTTTCAAAAATAACATGAAACTGTCAGAGCCACAGAGACACTAAAGTGAACAGTGGCTACATTGAAAGTGGGATCCTGGATAGAGTCCAGACATTAGATAAAAAGGAAATCTCGCTAAGACTTCAGTTTATAATAATGTATCATTAATAATGGTGATGATATATCAATGTTTATTAATTATTTGCAACAAATGTACCATACTAATACAAGATGTTGACAATATGGAAAACTTTGTGTGGTGTATTTGGGAATTCTGTGCTGTCTGCGCAATATTTCTGTAAGTCTAAAACCTGACAACTGAAATTAGGAAAATTAAATAAAGAAATAAAGAAATAAGGACATTTCAGACACAAAAGCTAAGAAAATTTATTGTCAGCAGACCTGAGTTACCAAAAAATGCCAAAGCAAGTTCTTTAAACCAAAGGAAAGTAACCTCAGATGAAAGCATAGAATTTCAGGGAAGAAGGAAAAGCACTGGAAAAGGTCAATGTATGGGTAAATTTTCAAAATATTAATTGTTTAAAACCATAACAATAATGTCTTATGGAGTCTATGAAATATATAAAATAAATGCTAATAATAGCACAAAAGGCTGGAAGGGGATAAATGGAGTGAGACAGTTATGAAGTTTTTGCATTGTTCAGGAAGACCCCATAGCCACAAGAAATGGAGTACTGTGGCATACAATGACATCAAGATTACTTTAGATATTATGTGTGGTGGCCTAGGATGATGTGTTTGAAGACAAGTCTTTAAGAGATCCAATGGCCACTGCATCTAACCATTATGGTATTAATAAATACAGCAAAGACTTTGGAACGGGCTGGATATTTCTAATAGCCCTGGAGAACTAACAGAAATAAAATTATAAGCATGGGGATTTATCTCTCAATTCAAGGTATATTTAGAGAATCAAAGAGATTCTACAGCAGCCTTAAAAATATAATTTTTTATAGCGACAGGGCAAACATCACTAATGATCAGATTTGAACATGTACTGGGTTATTGAAAGTTGAATATACACCATCAGCAAATCTCTTAGATTAGGTTTAGGATCATATTTTCCCTGTTTGGGTTATTTTACAAGGAGATGCCTTTTCTTTGCAAGACCATTCCCCAATTGTCTCATTGCTTCCAGATTTAGAGATAAAGTCAGATCCCAGCATACTTCAGGAGGAGAACTGTAAAATCTATTCTGTAAAGATATAGCTTATATACCAAAACATCTTTAAGTTATTAGTAATTTATATTGGCAAGAACCTGGGGAGCACATATGGGAATGAATAATTGTTAGATGTTAGACCTATACCATATAGACTAATTTATCAATAAAGATACACTTAGCCAACTTTCTGAATTTAATATGCTAGCTTACCTGGCTGCAAATGGATCTAATAGTTTGCTTATTTAGATAGATGAGTTTATAGGGTGATGATCTATATCCAATGAGATCAAGATACCCAGAAGTTGTCTAGCAGAATGTGAAATAAGACATCAAAAAGCTTAGGGAGATATAAATATTGCATTGAATTTATAATAGGTAACCTACCCTTGTGTATCCTGGGAGGTATCAGGACACAGTCCATTATGGAATTTAAGAATGCATGGGGGCCAGGGGAAGAATAGGCATCCTAGGAAAGCTCTGGGGTGGCTGTCTTCTGTAGGTTGAAGACACTGCCACTAAAATAGGTGTGCTGTCTCAGTGGAAATAATGGGATTTCAGAGAAGCCATAGCCAAGTGGCAGCGTGATGGGTGCAATTGCCATAATGGGTAGCAGAGTTGAGTGGTGGCAATCAGAGTATTTAGACATACAAGGATCTGCAGTGGTAGTTAACTGATCGCAGTGCTACTAGGAGTAAAATAGTCTGCCTAGCAAAATAGTATTTGATTTATAGTTTCAGAAAATTGTAGGTTTAGGAGCATAGTTCTGACTTGTGTTGCCACAATAAGAGATAAGGAAAAACCATTCACCCAGTTCACAAACCTAAGCCACTTGACAGACCCAGAGCCTTTGATCCTAGGGAAAGCAAGTCCCATTCCCATTGCCTTAAGTATGTACCACAAATCTTCCTCCACACTTTTCCCAAAGGGGCCTACAACCATTTAATTAAGTGACAATACACTAGGAATAGAAAAAAAGTAAAATATTGAAACTTTTCAGAAGTTATTAGACACTGGCTTTCCGTTTACATGTCACAGTGATCTATTAGGCATAATAGGAGGTTTATGCAAGCCATAGGTGGTAAATAGAGCTTGGGTCCTAGTCAGTCTTAGAATAGGCCTAGAAAACCTGCCGCCTCATCTGGGTGTTTATTTCCCAGTAATTGCATATTTGGAAAAGACATTACTACTAGAGAACTAGGAGAATATTTTCACTGGGCTCCCTGACTTAAAGCGAGGGTTTATATGGTAGGATGGGCCATGTTGAAGGCCCTGGAACTATTCCTTTCTACCAAAATAGTAAACCAAAAGTAATACCACAAATTTGTAGGGATTGCAAAGATTAATGCTATCATATAAGACTTGAAAGAAGCAGGGGTGGTGATTCCTCTCCTTCTCCATTTTAACCCATCTTTTTTTGGCCAGCTAGAGAATGATTCCATTTACAGAATGACAAGAATTATTGCTAAGTTAATAAAATGGTATATCTATTGCTATTGATGTCTGGAAAAATGTAAGAGTCCCTAGCAACTAATGATTTGACAAATGCTTTTTCTTCTATATCAAATTCAATACAAAGCAGTATCTGTAGGAATAGCAGTACACCTTTACCATCTTGCCTCAGGGTTATGTCAACTCTCTTGTTCTTTGTCATAGTATTGTCCACTATATCCCTGACCATTTGGGCATTCCAGAGAACATCATGGTGGCCCACCACATTGATAACATCATGTCGACTGCACCTCGTGAGTAGTAAGAGCAGGTATCTTAGATGCCTTAGTAAGACACATGCATTCTAGCAGATAGAAGATAAATCCCATAAAAATTCCTGAGCCTGCTGCTTGGTGAAAGACAGGTGAAACATTTGGTGAAAATGAAAGATAAGTTGATTCATGTTGGTTGGTGATAGAATGCTTAGTGGACCTCTTTACATTTTGGCTTATTACTGAGCCCTGGACACCTAACTGCAGGACACCAAGTGACTATGCTACAGAGCCATGCACATTAAAACTCGGGTGTTATTAGAGCCATCAAGTCATAAATTAGGGTGGTACAAAATTATCCATCATCAAGTAGGAATGATATATATAAATCTGTGCCTGTGCAGGTCTGGAAAGTTCAAGAAAATGCTTGAATGTGTAGTTGACTTAGACTATCTGGGATTTTCTTCCATGTAATACCACCTCTCCCTCAGTCCATTCTTATGGTCAAATGAGGAGTTTCCTATGACCAGTGTTGAAGGAAGGAAATACTTGGGACTTTTTTACATATAAATCTACATGATAAGTTGAAAATTACAGCTGCCACACTACAGTTCCATTCTAGGGTGGCTTTATATACAATAGAGAAGGAAAGTCTTAGAAGAGGAGTGAAAAAATCTTTAAGCAGTACATCTGGTTGTCCACTTTGCCTGGAAGGAGAGATGTCAGAAGGTGTGGTGAACCTACTCTTATTCATAGGCAGTGCCTAAGTTTCCCAGCTGATCAAAGACTTGGAAAAAATTAGGCTGACTGCAAGAAAGTATGTGGAATAGGTAGGTGAATTGCCTAGAATGGCAATAGAGGCTGAAGATATTTAAGTCTCATGTGAATGCTCTTCAAAGGGCCTCCGTGACAGAGAAGACTCAATATTCAGGTGAAAAAGGTGGCTTGTTCAGTAAATGAATGTTGTCCTCTTTCCTCAGCTACCTCAGTGCTTGCTTGCTCAGTGGGCCCATATGCAAAACTGCTATGGGCCCATGTACAAAAGGGCCATGGTAGTATAGGGAAAAACTATTCATGGGACTTACCTTCATCCAATCTGATCTGGAATACTCCATGGATTCACCTTCTCTGCCCACGTTGCTTCTGCCAACACCACCACCTGTGGAAGTACAAAATGCTTAATTCACCATTACATTTCTAACCAAGGAACTTGCTTCATGGCGAGAAAAATCTAGGAATGGAATCACTTTCATAGAAGTTACTGTCCTTACAATATAATCAGCACTCAGAAGCATCCGGCCTGATAAAATGGTAGGCTGGCTTACTGCAGATTCAGCTACAGCACTAGCTGGGAGATAAACCCCCTGTGAGACTAAAGTACTATATTCGTTTTTGTTGCTGCTGCAAAAAATCACCACAAACTTAATGTCTTCAACAGTGCAAATTTATCATCTTGTAGTTCCGTAAGTCAGAAGTCTGACATAGGTCTCACTGATGTTATGCCTTTGGTAGGATGCCCTTTCTTGCTGTAGACTCTGGGTACCATCAATCCCCTTGCCTTTTCCAGCTTTTAGAGGCTATCTGCATTTCTTGGCTCATGGTTGTCTTCCTCTTTATTGAAAGCTACTAAAAGAGTCCTTCTCACATATCACTATTCTGACCTTGCTTTTATCATCACATCTGCTCCTCTGATTCTCTTACATGCTCTCTTCTACTTTTAAGGATTCTTTGGATTACATTGGGCCCACCTGGATAATTCAGGATATTCTCCCTAATTTAAGATCAGCTTAGTGGCAACTTTAATTCCATCCATAATGTTAATTCTCCTTTGCTATGTAGGCTAACATATTCATAGATTCCAGGGATTAAAACATGGGCATCTTTGGGAGGAGGGGGCATTATTCTATCTACCACAGATGCTACCCTGTAGGATGTAATGCATACTCTGAACTACAACCAATATAGGGTGCTGTTTCTCCAATCCTCCATAATACAGAGGTCCAGATATAAAGAAATGGAAGTAGGCGTGGCCCCTTTACACTTAATGAGCCCCTTGAAGAATATTCACTTGCCAATCCCAAGACCTTGAGCTATGATTATTTAGAAGCCTTGGTTCCCAAGGGATGAAGCTTCCACTAAGAGACACAATGTTTCTACTGAATCTTCCTCTGAATCTGTGCCGCTCAAAGCAATGAACCAACTGGAAAAGAAGGAGGTAGGATCCTGGTTGAAGAGTCAGATTCTAATTACCAAGGAGAAGTTGGGTTGCTACTACATAATGGGGGTATGGAGAACTCTTTAGAACTGAAATTCACTGGGACATTTCTTATTTGTTCTATATATGTTTAATGGAAGACTATAGCAATTCAATCAAGACAATAACACTAAGACCTCAGAAATTTTAAGAGTGAAACTTTGGATCTTCCCACCAAATAAAAATCTGCTTAACGAACTGAGCCACCCAGGCACCACTAAGAGTTTTTTTTAAACATACTCCTATTCTTGATATCTTCAATCTTCATTACTGGACAATGATTACTCATAGTCATAATAATAACCTAGAGGCTGTGCAAGATACCTATACACCACAGGTATATAGGTATCTTGCTCTATATAGCTAGCTGAGATGTAAGCTGAGGACAAAGAGAACATGAAATGATGGTAGAAGAAGAAAGTGATAAATATTAACATGACCTCCAGTTACAGAAATGAGGTCTGTAGTAACAATGCATGTTTTATTACTCTATATATTCATAACATTATAATATAATTAATATAATACTATATAATATTATATAGTTGTACAGACACACAGTGATTTCTTTTCCTTCTGCCCCATCTATTCTTCTATTATTTGAGTAGGGAATTTGGTGGCTCTTTTTTTATAGATTACCAGACCATAAGGAGCCATATCTGATCCTAAAGGGGATAATTGTATCACTCGGCAATTGCAAACTTTGAAATGGGTAGATATGGACTTTGACATGACTGATGGAACTTTGTGTCTCCCCATCATAGGAGGGTGAGAGTCTTCATCTATATGAATGATAGATATGTAAAGGTGATATTGTCTGGGAAATAATATGGGTAGGAATGTGAGAACAGATACTGAGTAGCAAAAAAGGTGGACTGTGCTGTTTGACTGTTTGCTCTCAGATCCATTCCCCACCCTTCCTCTGCTCTGTCTCACAAGGGGATGACTCTAGCAAATTATATTCCCAAGGGCTTGTTTCTAAAAGGGTTCTGGTTAGGTTAGCCAATGATGGGACTGGCAGGTAAGTATGGCCAGCCAAGAGGGCAGAGCCAAAGCATTTATCCCAGCTTCTCTCCACTGAGGGTAGCAACTCCAGAAATAGCTGCTTCTTCTCTAGCCATGTTGCTTTCATTTTTGTTCTAGTCCCTGGCACATGACCCTCGTTTCTCCAGTCACAGAGGCAATAGCAGCTTCTCAATATTGCTCATCTGAGTTGCCTCCCCATTTTCTGTTTGGCTTTTCAGCTCTCTCAATCTCTGTGACTGGGTTCCCATCTTCAATTCACTCTACTGAGCCATCCAGCATGAGCTGTTTTCCTGAAAAAGCCCAACTAAATAGCCATGTTGCTTCTCAGAGGTTCCTCTTCTCCTTATGCTACACAGTTGCCTCAACTGTGTGCCATGTTGTCAAGAGCAACATCAACTCCAAAATACACTTCATTAGATTAAATTACCACATAGGGACATTTTGCCTTTCAAGTCCTTATCAAAGCGGAGCTGATGAGAAAGGGAATATGTGCCCAACAGGCTTTCGTTATCTTGGTCAAGTTCTCTGAAGTTAAAAGAAGTCCTCATCGACATCTCTGCCTCTTTCTCTCTCTGTTAACTTGTATCCATTATCTGTTGCTGCATAACAAATTACCCCAAAACAGCATTTAAATTTTTTTAATGTTTATTTATTTTTGAGGGACAGAGACAGAGCATGAACAGGGGAGGGATAGAGAAAGAGAGAGACACAGAATCTGAAGCAGGCTCCAGGCTCTGGGCTGTTAGCACAGAGCCCAATGTGGGGCTCGAACCCATGAACCGTGAGATCATGATGTGCGCTGAAGTCGAACACTCAACTGACTGAGCCACCCAGGTGCCCCCCAAACAGCATTTTAAAATGACAAACACTTATTATTTCACACTGCATCCCTAGGTAGGGAATTTGATAGCAGCTTGTCTGGATGTTAGAGACTGGTTACCATAAAACCTATGATCAGTCATTAAGAAAGATTAGCTTCCTTCTCTTTTGGATACTTTATACTTAATTTTTACTTCAGAAAGCTGAGGCTAGCCAGGGAAAGAGGAAAATGAAACATGATTTAATGTTAAAATGGTCATGTAAATGTTGTTAGTTTCAATAAACCTAGCTCAACCTTTCAAAATACCTTTTGTTAGGATTTATAATTTTCAAAGGGGAATTTTATATCCTTTATTTCATTTGTGCCTCACAAAAGTACTGTGAACTTTACCACAATTAACTGAAAGAAAGAAAAATACTGTGAGGAATGTGAAAGAGCACCTTGGGTAGGACCAATGGTAATTATTTTTACCCGCGGAAAATCACTAACATCAAATAAGACTCGTAATTGGCCTTATGGATTCTCTTTCCAAAGCAATAGTTGAAGTGGTTATCTCCCTTTTAAGAGGGCCAGTCTGTGTACTTAGCAAGTCCACATAATTTATTCTAAGAGGTCTGAGGGGATTTTCATTTTCAGGTTTCTTTTACTCTGTAGCCTTTTAGGCTAGGAGACTAATCATTCTGCATTGAGGTGAGCATCAAGTCAAGAATGGAAGGTTCTTTTACTCACAGGCTCCGACCCTGACAAGTTAGTGTATGGGTTTTGGGGTTATTGTTGTTGTTGTTGTTATTATTATGATTTTTGGTAGGAGAATACTGCTGTTCTCTACCACCACGGCTTAGTTAAATAAAAGTTTAACTATTTAAGAGCATTTAAGATTGCCCTTCTATCTACTTGATTTTCTCTTTTTCTAAGAAATTCTGATAATTTATTCTTTATAATGTTTTATTTATTTTTGAGAGAGAGAGTGTGTAAGTGGGGGAAGGGCAGACAGAGAGGGGGACAGAGGATCTGAAGCAGGCTCACAGCAGTGGGGCTCAATGTGGGAGCCTGAACTCATGAACCATGAGATCATGACTTGAGCTGAAGTTGAATGCTCAACCAACGAGCCACCCAGGTGCCTCAGAAATTCTGCTAATTTAAATAAAAATAAAAAACCCTGTCAGGATCCAATGTGAAGCAACCCAAACTGAAGTTAGTAATGGATTAGTAGTTCCTCATATGCCCTAGGCTTCTCTGCAGCCTTTAAATGCAGTGTTCTCCTCCAACCACGGCCTCATTTCCCTTTGGCCTATCCCTCCCCCTTAAGAAGCAGACAATACTGACAGGTCTGGCTTATATGACCATATGCGCAGATTGAATTATAAAGCTGGCTTTGAGTCATTAGGAAGTATGAAACAGAAGAGAACAAGTAGTGCTTTTCCATCCATGTGACTCACACAGTGGCATAAACACTGTTTGAACAGTGTGTTTGACACATCACATATCACAACATTGATTCCCCACTCAGTTTGGGGCCAGAGTGTTCTGTTTCCATGGCTGCTCAGTCTCCATCCTTCAGGGTCCCTATGTTGGCTGCTCCTTGCTATCTAGGACCAGGGTTTGATTCACATTCTGTAAACCCCAAATCCCATGTCTAATAAAATTCTCCATTTTTCTTTTCTTTCTCCACTCTAAAATAATAGCTTCAGGGTTTTGGAAGTTTAATTTTTTAGAAGTTAGTAAAGTTGGAAATAAAATAAAAAATTCACAATGGATAGACACCAAAGAAAGGAAAGAATGGAGGGAAGAAGGAAAGAGGTCAATAAAGAAAGGGCTTACTGGAGTGTTATGGAAAGTTTGCCTTACTACTACATGAAGAATAGATAAAAACCCAATCCTTGCTGTTTAACTTATCTGAACATTAATAGATCTAGCAGGTCATAAATGCATATCTGAAATGGGAAAAACAGATGGGCTTTGCTAACAATCAGTAATGCCTAAGTCATTGCCTTCATGTGAAATCAAGACATGGTAAGGAGTGTTTACTCCCTGGAGATTAACCAACAAATAAATAATCCTTATGCTATAATAATTAGATAATTAATGACATTTTAAAAATATAGTATCAATCCATTGTTGAACAAAAAGCCACCCATCTGAGCTCTGAAGCCAATTGTTTGGCTAATACCCAGCCCTCATTGAATTTGTCATTGAATCTCTGTTGAGGCATCTATATCAATGGTTCTCAAAACGAATTACAGATTATGTATCTGCTTATTTAATATGCAGATTCCCATCCCCGGCAAAGAAGCTTCTCATTCAACAAGTGGGGGTAGGCAAGAGGGGACTTCCTCTCGCGTTTCTGACACAGGATATCCAAGAAATGACTGAAAAATTCTCCATATGTGGTCCACCTCTGAACTTGCTGAAATGCAGAATGTCTGGACACACCTAGACTTACAGAATCAAAATCTGCATGGTCACAAGATCTCCAGGTGCTTTGTATGCAAATTACAGCTTGAGAAGTTCCATTCCAGACTAAGGGTCAGCAAACTTTTTCTGTAAAGGACCAACTAGTAAATATTTTAGGGTTTGCAGGCCATGTGGTCTCTGTCACAGCTACTCTGCTCTGCCGCTGTACTGCAAAAGCAGCCAATAAAACAGGGGTCTGCAAATTATGGCCGGTGTGCCAAATCTAGCCAGTTACCTGTTTTTCCGCAGCCTGCTAGCCAAGCATGGTCTTTACATTTTTAAGTGGTTGAAAAAAAAATCAAGGGAAGAATAATATTTGGCAACATGTAAAAATTATGTGAAATTCAATTTCAGTGTTCATAAATAAAATTTTAATCAGAACACAGCCACATTCATATATTTACATACTGCCTATGGCTGCTATTATGTTACAATGACAGAGTTGAATAATTGTGACAGAGACCATATGCCCTGCAAGCCTAAATGCTTACTCTCTGGCCCTTTACAGAAAAACTTTGCCAACTCCAGCAATAAAACTTTATTTGTGGACACTGAAATTTGAATTCATATAATTTTCACATGTCACAAAATATTATTCTTCTTTTAATTTTTTCCCCCAACCATTTGAAAATGTAAAAGCCATTCTCAGTCCTTGGGATGTACAAAAACAGGCAACATCTGAAGCAACCTATGTTCTGCAAAGCTTCATTTGGGAAACACAATCCAGGTTCCCTGAAAAGAACAAAAATCTTCTCAAGCAAAGATTCCCAAGCTCTAGTATGACCAATAGTAATCCCACTTCTCCTTACTGAAGTCACCCCTTTGCTGCTCTCAGTTACATGGTTTGAGAGGACTTCCACTATCCCCAAATGCCAGGGGTAGACCCCAGTCAGGGCACCCCATCCTTTGATCATGATTCAAGGCACATGATCCTAAACCAGGTCCAATGAGTGTAAAGACATTTCCTGGGCTCATTTCGCTATAGGTGCTACTGAAGGAGAGAGACCCTAATGGGTGCAAGCAGGTGAGACCTGCTGATAGACATCTTGTGACCCCCAGAAGAAAGCCTGCCTAAAAACAGTACTAACAGCAAGAAGCCAGAGTTGAGAAATGGAGATTTCCTGGGAGCCTTGGATCATACTTCATCAGAAGCTATAACTAAACTATACAAGTAGGTGGGGTAACAAGTTCCTTTTTTCGTTTAAACTAGATTGATAAGGATTTCCCATTGTTGGAAACAGAATCTTTTTTAAAAAATGTTGTTTATTCAAATTCAAGTTAGTTAACATACAGCGTAGTATTGGTCTCAGGAGTAGAACCCAGTGATTCATCACTTACGTATGACACCCAACGCTCATCCCAACAAGTGTCCTCCTTAATGTCTGTCACCCATTTAGCCCATCCCCCAACCACCTCCCCTCCAGCAACCCTCAGTTTGTTATCTGTATTTAAGATTCTCTTATGGTTTGCCTCCCTCTTTGTTTTTATCTTATTTTTCCTTTCCTTCCCCTATGTTCATCTGCTTTGTTTCTTAAATTCCACATATGAAACATAAGATCTTAATTGATACACACAGGACTTCAACGCCCTTTCCTTAAAATTTTGTTTCAAATACTTGCATTCTATCTGGTCATAGGTATATCCCAATTCCCCCTCCCCACCTCCAACAAAGAGCAAATCAATCCTGCAGGTAGGTCAACCTTAAAATCCAGAGAGGACAGTTGTACAACCCAGACAACAAGGAACTCTTTTGGAAGTCAAATCCTTGAGGCCAAAGGCAAGACTCCAAATTTTCTTCCTTTCTCATGCCTTAACTTCAGAATTCAGGGGCAATGTATAGAGAAATTATATGGTCTTCATGATCACCACTGAAAAGCCCAATATGTGTGGGCCGAGACTCAGAGACTGTAGTGGCATAAATTAGGAAACCAATGATAGATAATGAGGAGGCCTTCTTACTCCTAAGGAGGGCTCCTGTCAAATGGGTCAGCATAATCCAAAGTCAGGCAGCCTGGGTCCAAAGACGTGGCCAGCAGCATGACTTTGGGCATGTCACTTCCTGACCCAGCTTCAACTTTCTATTTCCTCACCCATAAACAGGGAAAGAGGGGGACTTTAGTGACCCTGCTTGTCTTTTCAAATGTTCTGAAATGTCTTGGTTCCTGCTGTCCTAGTCCAAACTAAAGACCTCAACTCTTGCTATGTCCTGTCTGTAATGTGTCTGTGTGTGGTGGGGTGGGACTTGCTGGTGGCTTTTCTTTTTGAAAGTTGCAAAGTCAGTCATGCTCTTCCAGTATTCACCTTTGAAAGAAACAACAGACATATCAGAACCAGAAGCCACCCTTTCTGATTAAGAGTATGGTAAGGGGGCACCAGGGTGGCTCAGTTGGTTGAATGTTCGACTTCGGCTCAGGTCATGATCTCGTGGTCTGTGAGTTCAAGCCCCGCATCGCATCGGGCTCTGTGCTGAAAGCTCAGGGCCTGGTGCCTGCAGCAGATTCTGTGTCTCCCTCTCTCGCTCGGCCCCTCCCCCTCACAGTCTGTCTGTCTGTCTCTCTCTCTCAAAAAAAAAGAGTGTGGTAGGAAATTATAAAAGTTACAGGTTTCGATGTAGGGCTTTTTGATTATTGACAGATGGCTTCTCAGAAGAGGTGAGAAGTCCTTGTTTCTCCTTTGCTCTGGTCAAATCTAAAGCTAGACGTGACCAATAGGAGGACTAGAGTGTTATGAAGGGGACTAGCAGTTCAGAAGCTTCTAGGGGTGCTTGGTTCAGAAGCATATTCATCCCCTCCCCCTGCCTCCCCTCCTAGGCACCAGGGGCCCTGAGTGCAGTCACTCTGGGTGGAGCTGAGAAATACACAAACTTCTTAAGTGCTTTGGGTTCAGGTAGACTTTGAACCACATTTTGCAAAAAATCACTGTCCAAAGAAATGTATTTTTTTTGAAATGTTTAAAATAAACAATAGTTCTAATAAACTCTTATTTTTTAATACTTCCAAATAGTTTGGCTCATTGGAGCATCACAAAAGCCCTGTGAAGTAGGTAGTCTTTATTATAAAATAAAATGTAGGAAATGTATTTCACAATGAAATGATGTGTCCAAAAGCACCTACCACAGGTTTGACATACATTAGGTCTCACTAAATGTTAGTTACACAATACAACTAACAGTCGTACAATACAGTATAAGAAGCATGCAATCATTTTTAATAAAAGAGTAATTGTGGCTCAAAGGAGAAGTGACTGACAAGAAGTCATCCTGACTACGAAAGGCCCTCAGACACCTACCAGGTACTGTAGCCTCCATCCCTGGGTGCCTCCTTAGAAGCAGAAAACACCCTGAGACCAACTGACTTGCTATCCTCTTTGAAGTGTTTTTGGAGTTGCAGAAGAGTAGAGACTAAAAGTATTGGGAGATGGTGACACAGGAGCCTTGGAGAAAGGCAGACAAGAATTCAAACCCATCACCACCTATTGGCAGTGTGATTTATATAACTTATAGAACGTCTCTTAGTTTCCTCATCTGTAAAATGGGGAGGATCAAATGAGATAATCCAGGTAAGGGGCTAAGGATATTGCCAGGCACATACAAACACTTGAAATAACTTAACCATTATTATGAGCCGTGTGTTTACATGCCAGAGGAAGAAAGTCAATCCAAATGCAGGACTAGACTTTGGGGGAAGCAGGAGCACTGGGGCCAGCACTGGCTGTCATGGTGCACAGTCCTTAGGATTGGGCTCTGTGCCCAAGCACATCCCACTTAAGAGCCATTTACAAACATTCACTACTTAGAAGGTCTCTTTAATAATTAGTCTTGCTTTGCTAATTACACTTTACTGATTAGAAACTACCCTTGACAATACTGGGTTTGCTCCAAGTGCTAATTTTTTTAGCAGCCATCTGAAAATAATAGTGCCTGATTTTGCTGTCTGCCTTTTATCTTAAATGGACGGTGTCAATAGGGCATTGTGATGGGAATGCAAAGAGGAAACTCTAGAGGCTAAGGAGGCACCTTTGAGTGATTCACACTCCCTTTCCCTGGCATTTCCAGCCTGACATTCAGCTCTGAACCTGAGCCTAGTTGCCTGTTTGTAGGGAGATTTTGTTTAAGTAAAGGGAGGGAATAAGGAAGGAAAGAAGGAAGGAAGACTGTGGTCTGCAAAAACAGTTTGCTAATAACAAATAAATGACCTGTGTTTGAGGAGAGCCTACTCTGTGCTCAGCATTCTACACGCACTCTCATTTATGTGCACGACACTGCGGCAGTGCAAGTGCTGGTATTTCTTCCATTTCACAACTAAGGCAAATGAGGCCCAGAGAGATGAAGCGGAATGCCCAGTCACACAGTTAGCCAGTGGCAGAGATGAAACTGGAACCCAGTCGGTCTTGAATAAAACCAGCAAATCTGTAAGCAATCTTGGACTTCTTTGAAACATTCAACTTCACTGCCTCTCTTCCCCTCCTTTTAAAAATTTCGTTCATTCATTCATTCATTGATTCGTTTGTCTGTTCGTTTATTTTTAGGGAGATAGCAGGGGGAGAAAGGCAGAGAGAGAGAATCCCAAGCAAGCTCCATGCTCAGCGCGGAGATCCACGTGGGGCTGGATCCCACCAGTCTGGGATCATGACCCGAGCCCAAATCAAGAAAGAGTCTGACTCAACAGGCTGGGCCACCCAGGCGCCCCGCTTCCGTTCATTTTTAACGAAGGAAAAAAAAAGAGGGGGTAGGAGTTTTTAAAAGGCAGACACATTTCTAGTGTCATAATCGAAGTGACGATTTGTGCGTGCCAGGTCGTCCACATAACACTTAAGATGCATCATCTCAGTTCACCTTGAGACAGCTAACCTTCACGACTACCTTGGGTGAAGTATCTTTCCGAACCTATTTTACAGATGAGAAACCGAGGTTTCAGGGAAGCGCAGTGATTTGCCCCAACGTCAGAGCTAGGAAGGGTCGAGTTGGGAGCTGGGAAACAAAACCTGTCAGCCTCAGAAGGGCTGGTTTGAGACCGCCCAAGCCGCTGCCAGACCCCGCTCCACGGCCTTACTCTAAGCGCCCCCGGAAACCCTAGAACGGCTGCCGGAGCGGCTGCGACCTGGGGGCCCAGCCCCCACCCCGCCCTGCGCTAATGGGGGTAAAGCTCCGCCGGCGCCATCCTGCGAGCCGAGTCTGATAATAGCCCTGATTAAATGGCCGGGCAGCCGAGGGAAGGCCCCCGCCGCCGCCAGCGCCACCGTCACCGCGCCGACTCAGCGGGGACCCGCAGTGGCGGGGACTCTAACGTGGACGTCTGTGTCCCAGCCCCAGGAACCGCGGCGGCCCGAGCCGAGGGCGCAGTCTCCGGCCTCGGGTCCTGGCTGGGAAGCGCGTGTGTCAGAGGATGACCCGATCGCCGCGAGCGCAGAAGTGGGTCTGGGTCAGCCGTTCGCAGGGACCCGACGGCGTCGCCCTGGGAGGATGCTTTAGGAGCTAGAGTCCACTTCTAGAGTCCCCAAGGGGTGGAACTAACTAATTAGACCCGGGCGTACGTTGTCCCGTTTACTCTAATGTGCCTTGGCCTCTCCTAGGGGTCTGGGACTGACAACCGCCACAAAGGTGGGGTGGGTCGAAGGATGAAAACCAGGAGATCCCAGACTCGAGGCGGGGGAGTGCGCCTCGCTGGCTCCTTCGCTCGGGGCGCGTCCGCGCTGCTCGGTTGCAGAAAGTACTGCTTCCCGCCATCGCATCACCCTCAGTGGGGTCGCTGCTCCCAGTGAGCTCAGCCAGCGCCTGGCTCTGTGCGAACCTCTCTCTCTTCACAGATACGGAAACGAAGGCTCCGAAGAATCCAGACAGCTCAGATCACACCGCAGGCAAGTGACAAACCTGGCTTCGAACCTCCAAAAGTTGGGGTATGAGGGCGATAAGCCTGCAGTCTCCCGCCAAGCGGTGCGTGATCTCCCAGCCGGCCACGCCTCCATCTCTACCCTGCCACCCCGCCCACCGCCACCCGGCCGCGGATTCTGCAGTCACCGCGGAACCTACAGATTACTCGGTAATTCCCCCCAGAGAAAGAAAATAACAAGGGCCGCCTGGTCCAGCAGTCCATGTGCGACGCCGAAACACCTTTACTCCTCCTGCCTTCGGCTTTGCGCGCCTCGAGGGTGGACCGTGGTCATGCCAGTCACATCAGCCCTTGTTTGGAGGAATAAAGTTCCTCGTAGCTTCTGCGGACGACAAAGACGTGCACGTGTTTCCGGGACCGGGGGTACTGTTTACAAACAGACCAAGAAAATTGAGCTCTCCCCTCGGAACTGTCTCTGCTTCCAGAACCGGAAACTAAGTTAGTGATAGAATTCGATATGCGTTGGAGGTTCAGATTGAGGAGGACTCGGTTCACACAGCCCAGGGTCGTCTCCTGCTCCACCGTGAAACTAGCAGTGTGCCCTTGAACAAGTGAGTTAGCCTTTCTAGACTCATTTTCTGCAACTTTAAAATGCACATGATAATGCTACCCGACTGGTGTTACCAACATTATAGGTTTGTTGGGAAGCCTAGTGCAGGGCCTGGCACATATTAAATGCACAATAGAAGCTTTTTGTAATACATTGAAAAACTAGCTTGAAATGAATGCAAAACGCCTTCAAACTAGGTGAGTTAATGGAAGACAATGCAGCGGAGAGACCGACCATGGGCTTCCAGCCTTTCTAGTGAGGGTGTTCACAGCAGAGGCTGAGTGTCAGCGCATCTTCCGGGATGCCTTCCACCTGTCTGTGGTGGCGTATAGGTTTCTCTTCCACCATAGGACTCCTGAGTGAGTCGCAGAGCCTCTACAGACCCCAGCGAGAGAGCTGTTTCTTACATTCGTGTGTGCAGGGTGGAAATTGGGGCTCTTGAACACACTTCTTGATCACAGATAATTTACATCATCCCTAAATTGAAAAGAAGGATTTCCCCAAGTTCCAGAGTTGGCAAATAGTAATGCCTATGAAGTCCTTTGCCCTCACGCGGACATTACACCATTTCATCTTCACAAAAACTCTCCATGTAGATGTTACCATCATCTACATTTCCATATTTACAAATGTGGAAAAGGAGGCAGCACGGCTTGCTCCAAAGCAGTGTTTCTAATGCCAGACCTCAACACTTTTCATCTGCCAGGATTTTTATTAAAGTTATTTATTCTGCTTTATTTTATTAACATTAAGCCATTGATGCCCCTTCATTCTATGAGCTCAGTGTTGAGGAGAATGTAATATATATTCTTCATGTTGGCGCGTTTTTATACATCTTTAGCTGGGCTTGGAAACCAGGGGGGACAGGGATGGTATGCAAATTGTCCAACACTAACCTCACCCCAACAAGCCAGTGCCTGGTCCAGAATGAATGAATGAATGCCTACAGATAGATTGGATTAGCCATCTCTCCTCCTTGTTTCCACAAGTCTTTATCACAATTTCTTTTTCTTCTGGTTTTTATATGCTTCTTATTGGTGTCTCCCACCAGATTGCATGAGGCAGGGTTAGGGTTCTAATTACTGGTCAATTCCTGGAACCTCGCACAGTACCCAGCCCAGAGTACCAGGTAATATTGGATGAATGAACAAATACTCTGCATTCTTTACCTTGTATTAGATGCATACATCTTTGCTCCCTTACATAATACATGCTTCAAGTCTTCTAAAGCATGTTCACATGGGAGTAGGAAGGGAGACCTTGCTGGGTGCATTTTGCCCTCCACAAGGAATAAGATGAGTTTAATCAATGGCTTCTGGGATGACTTGCAGTGGGAGCTGGAGCAGAGATATTGGAGGACTACTTCCTGTATCTTCCTCACCTTGGTCTCCCAAACCTCCTGAAAAAGAGCGGATAGACTGTCACCAAACAGCTAGCTCTGGTTCCTGAAGAGGGAAGGCAGGACGTGCTCCAGCAATCACCAGAAGGGACAGGGAGCGGTTGCTTGTTGGAAGACTGGATCATCTGAAATGTGGCAATTGCTTTAAGTTTAGTTAGGGGACATCTCCAAAACTGACGCTACTTTGCCAGAGGAAGGGCGCCGGCAAGCTGTGGTTGCTCTTCTGCAAAGGTTGTCTCATTTAGTTTTGAGTTTGTTTTTTAAACACCTAAGAAGCCCGAAGCCCAGGAAGCGCCTTCGGGCCACCTGTCTGGCTGTCCCTGCAGGGCCCACAAGTCCTCCTGGGCGGACAAGGGCACCAGGCCAACAGGACCTTCATCCAGAAGCAGGGCACTGTCGTCTGTCCGCTTTTCTCCTCCTGCTGGGAGTTCCCGCTTAATCAGTCGAGAGTGTACCCAAATGGCAGGAGCGACGCTTTTCAAGCTAGAGATTTACCTCGGAATCCCCGTTCTACCGCTTACATCAGTGTAACTTGGATCAAGTTCTTAACCCTCTTGACAAAGCTGGGACTAGGGTGAAAGCCCCACATTTAAGTGTCGACAAAAATCTCAGTAATCGAGAAATAATATTTTAATGCAGTAATTTAAGAAATCAAAATTCGTGCAAAAATTCACGATGCACAAACTAATCTTAGCTTTAAATAAAGACGGGATCGGTCGGCAGCCAGGCGGTTGGGAGCGAGAAGACCGCGGCCGCCCAGGAGCAGCATTGGCGGAGGAAGGCGGGGGCGCGCGCGGAGCAGGAGAAAGGCCAGTGGAGGGAGGGGCGGGGGAGAGTGGGTCTGGACGCCTCGCCCCCGCGGAGTCAGGAGAAATCTTTCTGTGCTGTTCTTAGGGTCACGTTGCGAGTTTTGCACCCAACTGGAGCTCACGGGTTCTTCTCTGGTCAGGGGGAGGCCTGAAGGGCGCCAAGGGCGGATCCCTGCAGTCGTGAGCTCACTGGGGACGACCCGGGAAGCGAGTGGTCGCTGGAAGGAGCTGGAGGGCCGCGGCCCCAAGGGAGCATCCTTGAGGAGTCTCTGAACCCCCTCTCCTGACCTCTGGCCCCAGGCTGGGGGAGCTGCTTACTGGAATCCGGGGTCGGGGGAGGTCTGGGTGGGCAAGAGCGGGAGGCACCCACAGCCGCAGGCCTCCGCTAGCCTGGGCTTGGAGGGGTAACGTCGCAGTACCGTGGGCCCCGGCCCCAAACGACCTTTCCCTTCACCACCTGAGGACACGGCCCCTGGAGATGGATGCGTCCCTCCCTAGGCCCGCAAAACATCTCTTTCCTTGGTCTCACAGCTGGTCTCAAGTGTGCAATCCCGGGCCAAAAGCGCGCGCATGCACACCACCCGAGACCGTCTGGTGACAACCGCCGGCCTTACCCCTCGAGGAGCCTTGCGAGTAAAGCCTGAACTGGGCGAAGGCGCCTCGAGCGCCAGGCCCAGGGGCCTCCGCGGTGGTCCCGGAGGCCTGGAGGCTCCGGGCCCGTTCTTGCGGCCCGGGCTGGGGAGCGCGTCAAAGGGATCACTCGGGTTCAAGAAATCTTAACCCCACCAGGGTATGCGTTTGTGCCGAGGGCCGGGCTCCTCCCAGGAAAGGCTCAGGCTCGCACCCCTGCAGCCAGACTGTCGAAATCCGAGGCCTCGCCGCGCGCTCCCTACCCGGCGCGGGGACGCGCGCTGCTCTCTCCCGAGGAGGTGCGGCTGCGGCCGCCCTCCCTACACTGTTTCGGGACTTTTCTGTTCGGCAAACCGAATTTAGGAACCCAAAGGCACCATTACTGTCGCTTCTTAAAGCCTTTACCAGAAAGAGCGGAAAGGAGCAGGGGAACGGGGATTTGGGGCCAAGTCCGCAAGGAGCTCTGACCGTGTGCCCAGAAAGAAGCACGTCTCCTTTCTCACCTTCTCTCCCGCTGTCACCCTCTGACGCAGGCGGCGCTCTGGGTCTGGCACCAGGTCCCGCAGCCCTCGCACAGCTCTCGCTCCTGGCGTTCGCAGCGTGTGCGCAAGACCTGCCGGGAACCGGTCCCTGCTGCGGTCCGCGGAGGGTTCTGCGTTAGCATTCGTTAAGCGAGGGACCATTGGCTAAAAGCGGGAAATCAATTACTTCCTAGGCTGTTTTCTGGGACCGCTAACTTTTTAGTTCCGGAGGCTACAAATGAGAATTTGAAAGGGCGGCGTGCGTAAAGAGACCTCTTGTAGTTCTCCAAACTCCCAGGAACCGAACTCAGACGTATAACCGAAATGTTTCATTCTCAGGCTCCAAAGTTTAACGGGATGTAAGGAATGGTCCCATTATCACCATGTGACTCCTCTCCCCTGTGCACATTCCGAAACTGTCTATACAGTTAACTCGGTGAGACTATGCGAGAGATACATCTCTACGATCTCGAAGTTGCAGTTCAAATTTTAAATATAATAAATTTTCGTACTTCTGTTTTACGTGCATTGGTGTTACTGTTAAGATTACCTATGGTTTAGGAGCTTTATACACGTTATCTCGTTAACCCACGGAGCCATCTTCCAGGTAGGAATAAATTATTGGCCCCGTTTTAATGAAGACGGTGAACTTGAGGCTTCGAGAAGCTTAACTAACACCAACACAAAGTCGCTGGGCTAACGAGGTCTAAAGGCAAGATTCAAAGCCTTCTCCAGGTCGATTGCACGTTCCAGTATCCCAAAGCAGCTCCTGCCCGCCAGTCTCCAGCCGGAGCAGGGCCTGGAGAGAAGGGTTACACATTAACATATTGCTTTGTTCCACCCCCTTCGGTGGCTTTACCTGTTAACCTGCGCTAACACTGAGATTTTGAAGGGACCTCAGAATTTCAGCGCTTTCCACTTCGGGATGGCTTTGAATCACCCTCTGACAGCGCCTCTCTGCCAAGCACAAGTTCTCCGTTTTTATAGCACCATATTGATTTGCAAAGGCAATAAATCTAAGAAAAGGGACACCATGCCCCCCCCCCATAATTATGTTGTAGTATACATTTTACTGCCACTGTTTCAACACCAACAAGATGCATAGCTTGTTAGGGATCCCCAAACGGCCCACCTCGCAGCCGGATTTGTTTAAAGTGGCCTTTTCAGTTCCTCAGGTTTGCCGCCTGTCTCGGCAAGCGTTCATTTAGCCTTCTTTGCTTTTTGTTTTACCTTTAATATGAGGAATAGTCGGAGTTCCCTGCCCAGGAGAGACTCCCAACTGGGCTATGCTTGACCATGGCAGTTGAGGGAAAAAAAAAGTGGAAGCTGATTGGAGGCAAGTCAGCTTTCCCCTCGCTGGGTCAGTTAAAAAAAAAAAAAAAAAAGTCTCTGTCACGAAGTTATTAAAATCCATTCTAAACCATTAGGATAATTAAGAAAAGAAACGGTGGTTCCTCTGTGTAGAAATGTAGTGGCAAGTTTTAAAAATTGAGTTTTAATCCCATAATTAATTTTTGAAAACCAAACGTACCCAACAAGATCTTCGCCACCCATTTGAAGCATATATTAAGTTCTAGACTAACCATGACATCACCCCCTGCTCCAATAAAAAAGTTAAAAACAAAGAAAAAACCCTCTCGTCAGAAATCTTCCTTTCTGAGACGGGAAAGGAACCCGTGTGCGGCTAACATTCAAGAGGGGAATGTCACTGTTGCATGGAGATGGGATATATGGTGGGGGGCGAAGTGGCCTCCGACAACTACCAGGAAGGGTCTGGGTTGTTCAAAAACAGCCAAAGAGTCAAGGCTTAAGAATGAAAACTGATCCTTAGGCTCACCAGGTGGTTTAGCGTCTATGCTTACCGAGGTTTAATCTGAGAGCCTTCTGCTCTCAGCCGGCGTTAGCTCTAGGATCAATCTCCTCTGAAGAGCCCAGGCACAGCTGAAGGGCCAGGGTATGACCAAGCCGGTGGCCCGGAGTGCGGGTCCTGCGCTCTCCTCTGCCTCTAGCCGGCTCGGCAGACTGGAGAGGAGATGGCTTTTGCCAAGCCAGACCTGACGTGTCCCTCTCAAAAGCAAATGGAGATAGGCTACTCACAGTGCAAACCCCTTCCAGCAATAAAACCTATGATTTTACTAATTTCCCCAAATATTTGCACAAATACACTTTTGTACATGGAGACTGATATCAGAATGCGTTTCTTAACACCTGCATGCAGCACCATGTTAGAAACTATTGATACACGTTGGCAAGAGTGACTTAAATCGCGACTCTCCTAGATGTCATCATTTCACTTTCATAAAAGTTCTCAACTTTTGACTTCTCCCCCGCCCCCCCACCCCGGTAAGTTTATTTCAGGAGTCTGGGACGGCAGCGGGTGCAGTGAAGGGAGAAAAAGGCTGGTGAGAAATGGAAGATGTTTTCCTTTTCTTTAAAATTTTAAGACCCACCAAGAGGCTCCTAATCGCCAGACCGCCTGGCTGGAAAGGAGCGCAAATATTTACATGTACAGCTTGAGTGTGTGTGTCAGCCTGAGTTTACACGGCTCCTAGTGAAGCGGATTACCCTGCGAATTCGGAGAATTTGAGTTATTCAAGCTGAACAAGGCCAACAGGACGACCCCCATAAGGCCGTGGGAAGTCCTGGTCGCAGCCCAGTTTGCGAAGGCAGATTCCCTGTCTACCAAGCTCAGGCGCTGTAGAGCTCCCGTTCTCCCAGTGAGTGTCGCGTGGTCCCCGCAGGGTGCCGCGCCCGGGTCCCCGCGCCGGCCCCGCATCTTCCCTTGGGTGGAAGGGGACACTTTCCAGAGTCCCTTTCGGGAACAGGAACCCCGCGTAAGCGGCGCACTGGTGCGCAACAGACGCCCTGGTTCTGAGAGCAGCAGCCTTTGCCAAATGCCCCCATCCTTCTCTCAGCATATCTTTTGCAGGGCTGTGTCCCTCCAGTCCCGCTGTAAAGCAGACAGATTTTGTACCCCAACGAATGAGGGGATCCAGCCCTGGGAACTGCCCAGAGAATAGGATCTGGCCCGTAGTGGTGGTTTGTAGCCGGTTTTCGCTCGACTTAGAGCTTCCCAACTTTCTTTCGGAACTTGGAGCATCGGCTACAAAAAGAATGGAAGAAGCGGGAACTCCCTCAGGCTACTTCTGGTCTAGGTTCCCGCACTGGGCCACTCCCGGGATCCCGCGTCCTAGCCTCTTCAAAAATACCCCTCGGGATCGCGCGCAAGTCCCTTCCGCCCTGGGACTTCGAGACCGGGCTGGGGGAGTCCGCGGCAGCTTGGTGGTGGCACTTTTCCCGAACGGGTGCCAGGTTCGCGGCCGGCTGCTGCGCGAGGCCGTGCGGGCACAGAGCCCGGGGCGCGCCCTCCCAGTCCGGCCCGCTGCCCCGCCCCCGGCGGCGGAATCAGGAAGCGGTGACGTGGGGCGGCGCTGACTGGCTGCGGGCCGCCGGGATAGCTGCCGCCAGCAAATTAAGGCGCAGGGCTGCGAGCGCCCGGGCGCAGTGTCCTCCGCTCCGCGCTGTCCTCCGCGCGCCGTCGCCGGTGCTCTCCGGGGTCCGCCCCCTCGCTGCGGCGCTCCACCGGTGTCCACCTTCCTGCAGCTTGGGCCGCTCCGGCTGTCCCCAACGCGTGGAGGGAGGAAGGACACACAGGGGTGCCGCAAGACCCCGGGTTTTGCACGTCCGATGCTCATCTCCAGCTTCCGGCGGCGCAGCCTGTGGTCCTGCGGAGCGCCCCAGGGTTCGCGCACCCGGTTGAGCCCGAGGCTGGTCCTCCTCTGTCCTCTCCGGCTAGTTCGAAGTCTCCGCGGTTGGAGGACTTTGCAGTGAGGGACAGAGGCCAGTGTGGAGCTCTTGGCCGGTTTGGGCTGACTCATCTGGAGTTCCCGACTCCGCTGAGATTGCACTTGGAAACTTTGCGCTCTGTGTTGGTTTTTGTCTGCCTTGGGGGGAAGCTGATCGGCAGTTCGGCGGGCCCTGTGCGTGGCCAGGACCGCACACTGGGGGCCATGGAGTTCACGGCGTCGCCCAAGCCGCAGCTCTCCTCCCGGGCCAACGCCTTCTCCATCGCCGCGCTCATGTCGAGCGGCGGCTCTAAGGAGAAGGAGGCCACCGAGAACACCATCAAACCACTTGGTAAGTCGGGCTGCCTGATTGTCCGCCTTGGGCAGGAGCGGGCTGCCGCGCATCCGTCTGTTCCTCCGTCCCCTGCCTGCGGGAGGCTCGAGAGGGTGGCCGCCTTTCCCCGCTCCAGGCAGCTTCTGACCCTCAGGCCAAGGGCCCCAAGCTGGGGTTGGGAGATTCTTTTCTTTAGGGGCTTTATAGAGGACCGGTTTTGCATCTCAGGTGTGCGCTAGCCACTCTCCCTACCTGTTCATCTAGAATCCCCGTGTCAGGTCGTGCTTGTGTAGGAGAGTGTTTAACTTTGTTGGGATCAAAACAATCAGGGATTAATAACCCCCTTAAAGACTCAACAGAATTTACCATGTGTGTAACACCTGCGTGTGCGTTTGATGCCACGGAGACTCTCAGCGACTTCACAAGAAACTAGTTGAATTTTGTTTTTCTTTTGACTTGAATAAACAGAATTAACTCCTTAAAACCACTGTCGTATGCTGTAGAATAAGCCAGTTCTTCCCACATGAACCATTTTCTTCACAGAAGTTCCAAACTTATCAGTGAGACATCATTTTGTAACCACCATCATTTTCAGTGGAGGTTGGCAAAAACATGAGCCAGTAACTACCATTTTCCAAATTCCTCAACTTTTAGCTATACTGTTTATTTAACAACCTTTACCATTTATAGAAGATACTCAGAGTAAAGGGAAAACAGGGATTATGTTCCTCTTAGCACAAGTGAACTGTGTGGGAAAGAGACTGCTGGACTTGAGTATTTCAAAGTCCCTTTATAAGTGACAGAGAAAGAAGTCACTCATCATCACCTCTTGGGTCCCCAGGAAATAATTTTTTCACATCCTGACCATCTGATAACCCGAAAATGGTGAGAAACATGAAATGGCGAACTTAGGGTAATATATTTTTTAACTCTCTCCAGTGTTTTCTTTCTTTCTCCCTGTCCTTTCCAACACTTTAACATCTCACATATGAAACAGCAATCCTAGTATGAAAGACAAAGTGTTAAAGATGAAAAATAAGAGGGTTGGGCAGAGAGAAAAGAGAGCTAAAATCCTCAGAGCAACTTAGAACCAAGGAAAAGGAAACAGGAAGATCTCCAGAAAATATAATGTCAAAAAGTCTCCCCTCCATGGTTTTCACTCCCTTTCCTTAGTTCTTCCCACTAGCCCTCCTGCGAAATCTATGCCTGCCAAAAAAAAAAAAAAAAAAAAAGGAAACAACCAATGAAACAAACCCAAACTGTTTACAGATATATTAACCACCAATTTAAAAGTTATTTTGGTGGGACTGCCCAACATCATCCACTCCTGTTTAGAAGTCCTCTGAATTCTTTATAAACACCCCCATCACAAATTGGTAGCTAGCAGGGAAAGAGCACTTCGGGTTAATATTCCTGTCAGAAAATCAGACAGCAGACTGGGAAACATGCCCTTTTCAGTTCCACTGTCATTTCAGTATTGCTTTCTTTTCTTTTTATTTTCCTGCGAAAATTCACCTTTTATCTAAATTCTAAACTATAAAGCCACCACCCTCTCCTTGCCGCAAATATACACAGTCTGTAAAATGAACTTCCTTCTCCTGGGCTTTTGAGACAGGTTCTGAAAGAAGCAGAAGGCATTCTTGTCCTTTCCACGGGCTAGTTCAACGGCCCAATTCATGACTGTAAGCCAAGGACTCCCACAAGGGAAACACCTAGAGGTTCTGTTACAAAGAATGTGATACTTTGGATAGATGTCGAAGCAGCCGTGGGGGTAGGGACTCAAAAGTGTATCAAGATTGTGCATTTAAACACATAAAATCTATTTAGAACTACCTTAGACCACTAGAGCATTTCTTTATTGAGGTACCCTTGACATATAACATTGTGTTGGAGCAATTCTGTATCATTTTCTTCCTCTCCACTTTCCATTCCTGACCGTTGTTAGTCTGGGGCTTAGGGAGTTTGCCTTTTTCAATTGTCAGAAAATAAGAAAATTTCTGAGGCTACTTGTTAATTCCCTATAAAGACATTATGTGAATGTGTTTCTGAAAATATTTGTTGAAAATAAGCTTTTGCCGTGGCATACTTCTCGTTCTTTGAATTTGAAAATATAAGGCTAATATAATTAGATTATGCTTAGGTTAAAATGTTACAATGAGTTGGATTGTTGTTGTAAGAGAAGAAACAGTAAAAATTCCCTGTTTCCTGCTTGCCTGCCCTAAGTCAAGGAGAAATACGGGAAATAGAATGCTTTATAGGATACATAACACATATATGTATATATCTATATTTAGAATTTGTTTCAATTCCTTGGGGGCACTTAGAGTTGTTTAGAGATCAGTTTCATATTACAGATTCAAGTAGTTTCTTTTTTAAGGGATGCAAGATAATTGGGACAATTACAAAAGTCCCCCTGTATTTCATCAAAGTGACTGGTGTAGTCCTAGGCCCTTATCAGCTGTGGAATAGAATGTTTGGTTCATAGGCAGCGGTATTCCAGCCTGATGGTGGATGGCGTTCTTCCTACTTTAAATACTCTGCTAGCCTGGTTTTCGGGTTGTTTTCCTCACTTCCAGGACCTTTTTGAGAGACAGAGTGAAAAATACACACACTGCCGTCAAGAAATTGTTTCACGCCCATTCCCAAAATGGCCTAGCGAGCCCACTTCTGTGATTTAACAAGCTATATGTTAGTGTTTCATAAGCTCTCAGGCTGGGAGGGCTATTGTAAAAATGCCCTAATAATTATAGTCTAGAAAACTGAGAGCCAGGCAGAGAAGCGAAGTGACTTAATTTTTTCATTTTAACCTCATCCCCACTTTTCTCCACCTTCCTTTCACCTTTCATTTTTTCTTGTGGAGAGAGGGCTCAGGATGGAAGGGAAAGTCAGGAAGGTGCTGATCTCTTCATTCCCCTTGGGCTCCTTGGAGAAAATTCTCTCCAGGTTGTCAAAGAGGCAGGACTGGCAGGAGATCCCACAAGCTGCAAAGTCTAGTACTTGGGAGGGATAACAGTAGGAATCCTTGCTTTTCTTCTTTGATCTCCTCCTTTCCCTTTATACACTCCTTACATTTTTAGTCCCCAAAGTGCCTTTCATAGTGGTAGTAGCAAGCCATAGTTCTAGAACTCATTTGGTTCAGTAAGCAAGCACTGGGTATGTCACTCCATGGGGATTTATATAGTGATGGGTTATCACTGCCTTCTTTGAGTTTCTGAACTTAATTTTTCCAATGTCAAGTCCAGTAACCTATTTGGGTTGCCCTGTTCTCCTTCCTGTATCTTTGCTTGACAGCATTAGCTGTCATTCTCCATTTTCTTTGCCTGCAGAACAATTTGTTGAGAAGTCCTCCTGTGCCCAACCTCTGGGTGAACTGACCAGCCTGGATGCTCACGGGGAGTTTGCCAGTGGTGGCAGCAGCAGCAGCCCCTCCTCCTCCTCCCTGTGTACTGAGCCGCTGATCCCCACCACCCCCATCATCCCCAGTGAGGAAATGGCCAAAATTGCCTGCAGCCTGGAGACCAAGGAGCTCTGGGACAAATTCCATGAACTGGGAACAGAGATGATCATCACCAAGTCGGGCAGGTAGCAATTGGTGGTGGTGGGGGGGTGCTTGGTGTGCAAGGGATACAGTGATGACAGCGGCGCCCTGGGTGGCCTTGGGTGTTCCCTGGAGCTGGGTGAAACCCCACTGGCCCAGAGCACTGAGAGGAAGCTTCCTTTAACGAGGGCTTCTTTCTACCAACTTGCTTTCGGAAAGAGCTGCTGAGACAGACTTCCGAGCATTTGCTTTCTCCGGATCCGACTATGAAAACCCCACCGTGGCCGTGGCCTTGATGAGAGGGACACGGGGACCAGCGATCTCAGGCCCCTCCAGTCTGGGAGGGCTTCGGGGTGGGGAGGTGGCATCTGGAGGGAAGGAGGAATCTTGCTGGGGGTGTAAGGCAGGCTGCTGGGTGCCTCGAGGGAAGCAAGTAGCTTCCCTTTTATTGGCCTCAATTTGCAAAAGCTGCCAGCTCCCATTAAAAACTAAAATTAAAACCTGCGCAGAAGAAGGAAATTTGAAACTCACACTGTGTAGGACAGAGTGCTGGCTCTGCGGGCCCCTTGGTGCCGTAGTGGGGCAGGCACAGGGTAGCGGAAGCCACGGCAGGGGGGTGGGGGGGTTGCAGGCAGCTCCCTGAGCCTGGGGCTAAGACTCTAAAGGTCAGTGGCCCACAGCCCTGTTCCCTCCAGCTCTGTAGACTCTGGGAAATACCCCCAGGGTCTCCGGAAGCCCAACCCCGCCCTAGATTTCTAGGCCTGGACCAACTTTTCTCCCTGCAACCCTAGGGGGTTGGGAGACTCCTCTGCTCCAAACTTTGGTCCGGAGGAGCCCAGTGGGTTTGATAACATAACATAGGAGTTTCCCTAATCGCAGACCTTCCGGTATTAAAAAGCAAAACGAAACTTTTCATGTAGCAAAGGGGACTCCTGTGAAGGTGACACCTAAAATTACGTAGGCCTGGGAGAAGGAGGGTCTCCGTACTCCAGTCTCTGCGGAAACCAAAAGGGTGTGGGGGTCATTGGGGAGGGAGTAGGACCTCCCTCTTTTATTCAGTTGGCTCATTAGTGTCCCGGAGCTCCAGCCGATTCTCTTCGTCTCCCTGTGTCAGGAGGATGTTTCCCACTATTCGAGTATCCTTTTCCGGCGTGGATCCTGAGGCCAAGTACATAGTCCTGATGGACATCGTCCCCGTGGACAACAAGAGGTACCGCTACGCCTACCACCGGTCCTCCTGGCTGGTGGCTGGCAAGGCAGACCCACCACTGCCAGCCAGGTTTGTGCCTCCAGATTTTCGGGCAGAGCAAATGCAATGCGTATGAACCCTGAGAGCAGAGTGTCTCTGGCTGGTTGAATTTTAAGCAGCTCTGTTTTTACAGTGGCGAGCTCTGGTAGAGAGCATTCGGAGCCCAGGTGCTCCAGGATTGACTGTACAAAATATCTGAGAAAGGCAGAGTTTGTGCACAGCCAGAACGTTGTCCTTAATGTTACTACTCCTCATAGTTCATTTCCAAGCTTTCCTCTAACTGAAGCATTTCAGTTAGAATATTCATTAGAAATCCGGACCCATTTCATATGGCACCCATCTCGTTTCTAGTTGGCTACTTAACACCAGACTGAATAAACCTACTGCTGAAGTGGTAGCCTTAAAATCCTTTTTAGAAGAGTGCGTTTTAGTAAAGTGGTTGTTCATAGTAAGTACTTTTTAATAATATTGGTAACATCTGCACACAGTAAATGTCATTTTGGTGAAATGCATTTATTTTTGACCAGTAAAAGACTCCGAAATTTTAAGTAAGAAAAGCAAGTTCTTTTTTTACCCCTTCTCCATAATAATTTCAGTGGGTGGATGTAATTCAACAACAGGTTAATATTATTTTACACAAAACATTACTCAATATGTTAGGGATCATATATGTTTATTTTTGTGCTTTCATAGGTAATAATGTTTTTGAAGGAGAACTCTTTAAAAAATCACATGCTGCTTTTTATTGTTGTTGCTTTGCCCAAATTAGCCTTCCTGGTGGCGGGGGGGGGGGGGGGGGGGGT
>CM053559.1:59941610-60175863 GCA_028646485.1 Cryptoprocta ferox | reverse complement strand
TTTAGGAATTCTGAAGTTTGGTGGTTCTTTGTAAGTATCTAGTCTGGAGTTTTAGTCAAGGCATAGAACCAACACAGACACTTTACACATGCTAGGTCGGATGGAATATTAAGCTTACTTAGTCGCTGATCACATTATTGAGCTTACAGTATGCTAAATACACTGGAGAAAAGATTAAAGGAAGCCTCTCAGAGTTTTCTATTCCCACAGGAGACTAGGAAGGACATCTTCCCAACCCTTCCAAATCAGTATATTAAATAACATAGTAAATAGCAGACTAAGAAAGTTTTTTAAAATGTTACACCCATTTTTTTAAATAGAGCAAGATTCACCCGTTTATAGTAGATTTTAAAATGATTATAATTAGTATTCTTTACTATTTATTATTAAATAGCTGATTCATACTACTCTCAAACTTACTTCCAAACTTTACAAAATCTTTTTAAATGAGAGAGAGAGCGAGAGAGCCAGAGAGAGAGAGAGAGAGAGAGAGAGATAATTTTAGCAGTATTCTAACCATTTTTACAAGCAAATCTTTTTTCTCCCCCCAAAGTCTTTCTTCTGAGAAGTTAATCGCTCTTATTTAGCATATGTTTTCTTCCTATCCGAAGGTAGGAGGAGCTGGTGCCGGCCAGCAGGACTTTGGAAATATGACATGCCTTGTTTATGTTACTAATCTGTTCTGGTTGGAGAAGGAAAGCACGTACCAATACACTATCTTAACTGAAGCATGTTTAAGCTATTGCTGGAATTTTAAGTCCTGGGGGACTTGAGAGAGGAGGGGCTTCCTGCATGCTTTTTTCCATTCATCCTACTTCAGTATATTTATATGGATATTAAATAAGTGTTTGGTGTGTTATAGGATAGAAATATTCTAGCTAATTTAAGCAAACATTCTTTATTATTATTAAAACAAATAGTGCTGTATTTCATAGCTCCATAAGGAAAGGTGGGGAACATAGGAGGTGATAATTTTTGTACTGATGGTAGAAATTCCTTGTGGTTCTCGTTCCTTGAAACATTTTATTTTAGACCAAAGTTTACCAGTCAGTTGTTCCTAATCAGAAGAAATAATGCTTGACAGTATCATGTGATCTCAACAATGGGCAAGATATATACATTTTTCTAAAGTACTGTTATCTTTTTTTTTAAATGTTATATTTTCACATAGGACGTTTTGTTGTCTTTAAAGTAATTCGTATTTAAATAAGTTAGTCTTTATTATTGTGATGACCCATATTGAATTGATAAAGAGGGAACATTTCATGAGCTTCTAGGACTTTAAATGTTTTTGAACCTTTTTTGGTGGGGTAGGTAGGATGTGGTACTGGTCAGTGAAACAATTTAATATGTAAAGTTATAGCCTCGGAGGGGTATACTTGAAACATTATGATGATTGTATCATCAAGGAATATATTTTGATTGAAAGGCATTTTTAAGCACTTCTCCAAAACCAACAGACAGACAAACATACACCAAAAGACTTTAAAGTTCTTATATGAGTCTAGTAAGAATTTCTAGTGATGTTAGTCTTTTTTGTGCCTTGCTTCTGGTGGGCTTTAGTGTTTCAGTATGGGTACCTGAGTCTGTTCTTAGTCCTCTTTGTGACAAAGCATGGCATAGACTTCTGGTTTCTTAAATTTTTTTTTTTAAGAAATACTGCAAGGAAATGCTTTGTGATTTTTTTTCCACTGACTTTGCCTCAACCATAATACTTACGTTTAATTAAAGATCTAAGGATCCTATATAAAATTGAGATATAAATAGCCTGTTAAATGGATAAAGGGATTTGTCCTATTAAATCAGGGATACTTCCTTTTCTTTCTTGAGTTCTGTATCCCCCCCTGACTTCAGACAAGCTTATAGCTTGTCAATATCAGGATTGGAATTTAGAAGGACTTGTACTTTGTGTAGTACTTTGCAGGTAGAACAAATGGCCTGCATCTAACTGTAAGTGAGTAAATGATTGACTCGCACATAGCAGCTGATAAATGACAAATACATGATAATTACATTTTTTCCCATCAAAGCTTTTTTCCCCCCCTGTAAGTTGTATATGAATAAATACATCGAATAATGCGACGTTTACCCAGCTTATTTTCATTCTCATTTAGTGGGCACTTAACTAGATAAAAGTCGTAGTATTTAAGGTACTGGAAGAAACAACAGACTGTGATCTGTGAACTATTAAAAGTTAGCCAGTCTGCTGTATTAAAATTAGTTCGTCTTGTATTTATAAACTTCTGAGTCATCTTCAAGTTTAAAATGAATGAATTCTCTAGAATTGTTTAATCTTTTATGTTCTTTATATCTTTATACCTTGATTGTTCTTTTTTTTTTTTTAGCAGTATTTACACTAGGAACTCATTATACAATTAATATAAGCTGATCTCTCTTTTGAAAATACCGACAACAGTAATAATAAGATTTTATATTTTATGGAAGCAGACCAGTAATTGATTAGATAGTTGGAAAAATACTCACCTTTTAAAAATGGTTTGCTAGACAGACAATAGAAAATTTATTAGGTAAAACCCCTTTTAGATCATTGATACATAAAGAAACATGTTTAGATGTTTTAGATTTATTTTGATATTGTTATGTTTTTAAATTTGAGATTATGTGGGGCAAATAAAATTCACCATTAAAATGAAGTTTTTGTGTTCCTTTAGAATCAGTATTTTATAAACCACAGAGAACAGATTTTTTAAAAATGCCTAAATAAAAATCTCTCATAATTTTCTTAGGCTGTATGTACACCCAGACTCTCCTTTCACCGGTGAGCAGCTACTCAAGCAGATGGTGTCTTTTGAAAAGGTGAAACTCACCAACAATGAACTGGATCAGCATGGCCATGTAAGTACAGTGCCTTGGATTATGCGGATTCCCTGGGTTGGAATGGAGGAGTCGCTCAAAGCTTTCTCCCTCTAAATCTCTTCCTCCTTTCCCTCTCCCCATCCCATCCTCCATCTCTGAGTCATTCATTGAGGCTATCCATTTGTTCCTCAGGGAACTTTGATTGCTCTTAAGAGATCACTTACAGGGATGCTGCGTGCCATTTCTATGCAAGACAGTCAAGGACCTTCAGCATTGCGTATTTCTTTTCTTTCTTTCTTTTTTTTTAATTTTTTAAAATGTTTGTTTATTTTTGAGAGAGAGACAGAGTACGAGCAGGGGAGGGGCAGAGGGAGAGAAAGACACAGAATCTGAAGCAGGCTCCAGGCTCCGAGCCATCAGCACAGAGTCTGACATGGGGCTCGAACTCCTGAACTGCGAGATCATGACCTGAGCTGAAGTCAGAGACTCAACCGACTGAGCCGCCCAGGCGCCCCAGCATTGTGTATTTCTTAAGACTGCAATTACTTTACTACCTGTACTAACCAAACAAAGGGAATGTACATTTAGGATGCTACTATAGCCCATTCTTGGGTTAAACATCTAGTTTCTGTCAGTGGTATATTACATAACACAGCATAGAGGGAATGGGACTGACACATCCTTTGGAGGTTTCTCAAAGTGTGTTTATAGAACACATTCATGGGAGACGCAATAGAACAAAAGGGTTTTGTGCCCAAATAAATTTGGGGAAGTACTCTTTACTCATTATATACCCCTGCTGTAGAGAGTTTTAGGAATATTAAAGCACAGAGAGGTCTTGAAATTAAAAACAAAACATTTGATTTTGTGTCTGTCATAAGGAGTTCATCAAAATATGGAAAAAGAGAAATTGGAATTCTGAGCTCCTATCAGTAATTAATAGCACAAATAGCCATTGATGCAGGCCTTTACGCATTTGGTAAGCCTGCTTTCTAAGGAATTGTGAGGTTAGTGCTCTTAAATAAAGATTTACATAAAGATTGTTTTAGATTTTATGCTAAGAGAACTTTAGACTTGCATACTTCTTTTTGATAAGAGTACTGGTTTTTTGTTTGTTTGTTTGTTTTGCCTCAGTTGCCAGAAGAAACATTGGTATTTCATTGGTTGCTTCCCTTGGCTTAGATATTCTGATATAATTATTCTCTCTCTTACCCCTCTACTAAGGCACTTGTTTCTTAAGGTTTTAGTTTTTACTGGATCTGTGCACTTCAGAAGTTTCAGAACTTTTCTCAGAAATGCTGGTTATAAATAAATATATACTAGAGAGTTTTAGACATGGTTTCAAATAGTTGGATTGAAATTGGAAGCAAATAAATCACTTCAGGCATTTCCACCATCCGTTTGCCCACAAGAGACCTTGTTTATCATGACCAAATCAGAGTAACCAGGTTAACTCCTGACTCTGCTGGTGGCACTGGTGGGATGTTGCAAATATGTTAATGGGGTTCTGTTCTTTTATGTATAGGAAAAGATAATTGACTTTTATCTTTAAGAATGTTGGGATAATTGTCCTTTTCTGTTTTTTTAAAAAAATGTTTTCATTGATGGATTTTTTCTTTCAGGTTAAAAATGATGAGTATCTGAGAGACATTTTCTGTAGGCCAGATCATTCTTAATGTCATTCATATTAAAATTTCTTGGACTCCACTGAAATCATTTGCAGGGAGAAATGACATTTTTTATGGTTCCAATATTTTCCATATGTGAAGCTTTGAGAAGCACTGTTTGAGTCTTTCCAGAAAGACTTGAGAATTCATTTTGAGATCAGCTGTCCAGAATTAATATGTTTTCCTTTTAATATCGACTTCATGGGTAGAAATAGCACCAAGCTGTATTTTAGGAGCTCTGGGTTCTAGTCTGATAATGCCAAGATTAGACCTTGACAAATTGTTTAGTCTTAGAGGATTGTTAATATCCATTTTAGCTTTAAAGTTTTATTATTTAATGTAACCCCTTGTCACCATAAACAGTGTGTTCTGAAAACTACAAGGAAAGATTTTTAGATCCTGTGTAGTTTAGCCAAGTTCTTTGAATTAGTCCTGAAGAAGCCCTTCTTATAGATGTGTTTTTAGTTTTATAACAGGAAAAGTTTTTACTTCAGGGAATTTAGTTCTTCAATGAAATAAAGTTCACATTTCTATTAGTGTTCCTTAACCCAATGAGATCTTGAGCAGAGAGTCAAGGAGCCCTGGGGTCTGAGATTCAGTCTGAGGTTGGACTCTCTCCAGCACTCTTTCCCAAAGGAAACTGACCTTGGGATGGTATAAGTAGGGGAGAAGGGACATTATTTAAAGCTTAGGGCTTTTTCCATTTTGTGTGTGTGTGTGTGTGTGTGTGTGTGTGAGAGAGAGAGAGAGAGAGAGAGAGAATGTGTGTGAAAATTATTTCTAACTTCTTATTACAACATATAATGAACACCCAGGTTTTTTCTTATATCAATGTTAGGAGTTTAGTTTTGTCACTTTGAGTTTACTTGTTTGGTTTGGTTTTGAGTTTATTCCAGTTTTATGAGTGAGCATAAATATCCTAAACTCCTTGGAATAAGTGTATCATATAAAGAGATGATTTTTTTAAAAGTCTATTTCAATTCATTTGAAGCTCTCATTTGTTTTAGTTATTCCTGTTCAGGTTTGGGATCATAAATGGATGGCATGTTCTAAATTCAATGACAGTTAATGCCCTATAACTTTAAGTTGGCTTACATCTCAGCACAGAGAGAGATTGATTCTATATTAATTATCCCACAGTGACTAGTGTTGAACTCTGCTAATGTAAACCAGCAAAAATACTCATCCACCACACCCACCCTTCTTATTCTAGAAGATGAGGGAGCCATTACATGCATTGAGACCGCCATTGATCACACTCCTGCCGCACTATTTATCACATGCCTCCCTGGAGAGCCAGGCTCTCTGCTAGGCCCTTGGGGTGAAGGGCATACAGTGTGAGACCTGTTATCCCAGGAAGGACATACCCAGTTTTGCAGATTTAAGCAACTGAGTGTCAGGGAGGAAGATGTAGAAAAAATTTTATATATGAAAGTGAATTTTGTTGCTTGGATTTCATAATGGCACATCATTATATTTTATTTAAAACATTCATGAGAAATACTGCCTTGTTAATCAAGGTAGGCTTATGGTTTCTAAGTATTGGGCAACTTTTACTAGCTATAGAACAGGAGATGGTCATCACAGTCATTCATGTTTGGTTTATAACTGTGAGTCAGGAATTAACAAAACTGTCAGAAATATTACTACTACTACTACTACTACTACTACTACTAAGTTTCACTGAGCACTTCCTATTTGCTATTTAATTTATGAGAATTAACATCATCTTATCCTCACCACAACCCTGTGAGATTAGTACGTTTTTGCCTTTGAGAAAACGAAGTTGGAGAGGTGAGATCACTTGGCCCAAGATTAAGGAACTAGAAAGTAACAGATTCTGCACTCTAAGGTCTAATACCACATAGCCTTTTTAAATTCTTTTTATTCCCCTCTACTACCATAAATAACAATCTGTCTTCCTAGAATATGTAAGTTCTTACTTTAGAAAATGTAGACATATATCCTTCAGTCTAACCAGACTAACAAAAATATTTTAAAGACTTGATTAAAAAAAAATGAACCGATCCTTCAGATGACTTTCACCCCCATCATCCTTTAGAAAGGACCCTTGGAACAACCTGTATTGTTTACAGTTGTTTTGGTAAAATGTGATTTCACAACTATGTCTCTGCAGCATCCTGTGAAAATAATTTGCCTTAAGAATCGAAAGGGTGGAGGATCCTGGGTGGCTCAGTGGTTAAGTGTCTGACTTTGGCTCAGGTCATGATCTCAGGGTTCATGGGTCCGAGCCCTGTGTCAGACTCTGTGCTGACAGCTCAAAGCCTGGAGCCTGCTTCGGATTCTCTGTCTCCCTCTCTCTCTGCCTCTCCCCTGCTCATGCTCTGTCTTTCTCTGCCTCTCAAAAATAAATAAACATTAAAAAATTTTAAAAAAAAGAGTGGAAAGGGTGGATCCTAATCTTAAAACTTAAATTTGAAACCGTAGATTTTATGGTTCTCTCTTTGCCTCATTGCAATTTGTCCTGTTTTGCAATATAAATGCTTAATATTCAGTACATCCCCTCTCTTTTTTGTAGATAATTTTGAACTCCATGCACAAGTACCAGCCACGGGTGCACATCATTAAGAAAAAAGACCACACAGCCTCATTGCTCAATCTGAAGTCTGAAGAATTCAGAACATTCATCTTTCCAGAGACTGTTTTCACAGCAGTCACTGCCTACCAGAATCAACTGGTGAGTTCAGCATTCGTCATTTATTTCCTAAATAAGGTAAAGATTTAGGAGCTACTTTCGTTTTCATGGAGAGAAGGGCCATCCCAGAACTCAACATCGAAGTTCACTTTGGTGAGTGCTATTGAGTATCAGCCCCAGGACCTCTAAGCGTGTTGCGTGACCATGGCCCAAGGTTATGAAGGTCTGTATTATGTCATCTTTTCTAGATTCTTTATATTCTTAGGTTGTTTACTGCCCACTATCCCCCTAAACCTGCCCTATCTGCCTTCTCAAATTTTGTTCTTGAGAGAGTCAACTGCTTCCTTTTTCTCCTTCTGCTAAAGCCTCATGATATATATATCCACACACCAATTTCTTCATAAAATTTAGAGGTTCAGTTTTTCTGCTAAACTAACACACATATTCCAGCCAACTACCCAAACTACTGATATTCTAGATATTTTTGTGAAGCTTATTCAGTGTAATTTGAGGTTGTCCTAGTAGAATGATTTTAAATGTCTTTTTAGATAATAAACCGGAATATTTAAGCAGTATATGTTTAATTAGCATCAAGATACCTAATTTATAATTATTGAGTTTTATACTTTCTACCCTTTGTTATATATCACATTTCAAGCTTATGCATTTGTTTATCTATAAGGTTTAGTCCAACTCAATAAGTAACTATCAAAGTCTTAACTAAGGGCTAGGTGCTATTAGATAATGTCCCCATATATTTTCTTCTTTTTTGGTCAGCATACATTGAAGGCTGGGGGTAATGGGAACATTCTGTAGTGAGGAAGCTGAACTTAAGAGAGGATAAGAAACTTTTCCATAGTCGGGAAGGACCAAAAGTGGAATTCCTTTTGATCTACTTCAGTAAAAGGAACTCATTCAGTTTACTTGAGAAATTTGGTTTGACAAATAAAGGCCTCTCTAGGTCTTTGTATCTTGCTTTTATTTGATTAGCTTTAAAATAGCCAGGACTGTTGGTTTCCTCTTGTTTTGATGTTGTTATATTTTGGGTTCTGAGTGAATGAATATTTGTAAGGTGTGCCTGGTAGATGGCTTGGAGTCCAGAGTGGGATGGTCAGCCAGAGGAGATATGATGTTGAGCCTCTCAGGAAAAACAAGAAGGTGGAGCTGGGAGCCCAGGGAGCCCTACACAAATGAGGAAATGGGGGCCCAGAGAAGGGATGTGAGCAAAAGGCAGGAGTGGATATGTGTCTGTAAGACATAAGAACCTATAATTTCTGTGTGACTTGGAGTAGATTTCACTTCACCACTGTGACTGCCATTTTCCTTACCTGTAAACTGGGGCTAAGAACTGCCCAGAACATCTTGAGAATTGCTGTGAGAATCAAATGAGGTGCTGTGTGTAAACATGCCTTTGGAAATAGTAAGGCGCTCTATAAATAAGGCATGTGGCTACTATTGGATTGTCTCTGGAGTGTCCAAAGAACTGTCACCTTTTGGATTGTAACATGTTAGTGGCACATAAGGCACAAATGGTATCACACTGATCCTCTTTTTTTTTTCTTTTTAAAGTTGATTTATATATTTTGAGAGAAAAAGTGTGTGTGTGAGTGGAGGAGGGGCAGAGAGAGAGAGGGGGAGAGAGAGATTTCCACGCAGGCTCTGCACTGTCAGTGCAGAGTCTGATGTGGGGCTCAAAATCAAAACCATGAGATCATGACCTGAGCCAAAGTCAGATGCTTAACTGAGCCACCCAGGTGCCCCTATGATACTAATTATCTTAAAGTAAGAGCAACGTTTTAAAAAATTTCAGTCATCTCTTAAGGTAACAACACAAGAGTAGATACTTCCAGAGAATGCCCCAGCTAAAAAGTTGGGTATAGATGGATGCCTACGGGGGTCTAAAACACTAATACTGTTTTTCTGAGAATCTGAAACACCAACACTACTCCCTCTTTACCTGCTGTGTGCAGGGCACTGTTCACTCTGCAGAGAAGCCAGTGTAATGAGATAGTAATCATCCTAAACTAGCAGCTGATAGGAGCCAGACACTTTAATGAAACTCTCTCATTTAATTTTTTTCCACTGAACTTTCTATTTAGAAAAAATTTCAAATACTCAAAAGTGATATTTTCACTTTATTTACCTAAAGAATACTAAAATACTATTTCAAAGGGATACATGCACCCCAATGTTTATAGCTGCATTATCTACAATAGCCAATTAATGGAAACAGCCCAAGTGTCCATTGACTGATGAATGGATAAAGAAGATACAGTATGTGTGTGTGTGTGTGTGTACACATACATAGTATGCTACCACATTTTCTTTATCCATTCATCAGTCCATGAATATATATATATAATGGAATATTACTTAGCCATAAAAAGAATGAAATCTTGCCATTTGTAATGACATGGATGGAGCTAGAGAGTACTATGCTAAGTGAAATAAGTCAAAGACAAATATCATACTATTTCACTCATATGTGGAATTTAAGAAACAAAAAAAATAAGCAAAGGGAAAAAAAGAGAGACAAACCAAGAAACAGATTCTTAATTATAGAGAAGAAACTGCATGGTTACTAGAGGGGAGATGGGTGGGGATCTGAGTTAAATAGGTGATGGGGATTAAGGAGCTCACTTGCTGTGATGAGCCCTGGGTATTGTATGGAAGTTGTTGAATTACTATATTATACACTTGAAACTAATATTACACTGTATTTTAACTTTAAAAAAAAGCTTTAAAAAACCCAAATATACAAAAGTTAAATAAATAGTAAAGTGAACCTATGTACTCTGCACCCAAATTCAGCAATTAACATTTTGCCAAATTTGCAAATTTGGCAATTTGCCAAATAGGGCGCCTCACCTGCCCTATTTCTCTATATGTACTTTTCTCCTCCCCTCAATCATTTGAAACTAAGTTGCATACATCATGATACTTTACCTGCAAATACTTCTACAAGTATATACTGACAATAAGAATATTACTTTTGTAAGCACAGTATCTTTATCACAGCTAAAAAAATTAATAAGAATTATATCTTAATATCTTCTAAAATTCGAAGTTCATACTAAAATTTCCAGGATGGACCAACAAATGTTTTATATAATCTTTCATTTACCCGCTCTGAACTAGGATCTAACCACAGTTCATGGTTTGAGTGTATTACTTTTTTTTTTAGTGCATGTTTTTTTTTAAATTTTTTATAGTTTATTTATTTTTGAGACAAAGAGAGACAGAGTATGAGTGGGGGAGGGGCAGAGAGAGAGGGAAACACAGAATCTGAAGCAGGGTCCAGGCTCTGAGCTGTCAGCACAGAACCTGACGCGGGGCTCGAACCCACAAACCGTGAGATCATGACCTGAGCTGAAATTGGCCGCTTAACCGACTGAGCCACCCAGGCGCCCCTGGGTGTATTACTTTTAATTTAGAAAAATCTCTCTACATTTTTCTCAGTATCTCACTTAATTCTGACACTAGTCTCCTAAAGAAGACCCCATGAGACCCAATTTGTAGATGAAAAAAACTGAGGTTCTCCTTTTTGTTGGCATCATGCTAGACTGCAGGCCTAAGGAAATGACCATTGACAGTGTCAAGGTTTAGAAAATGAATTTGAAAAATGCATTAAAATAGACTAAGATACTAATAAACACATCTAACATTAGTTTTTCCTCTTGCAAATGTTTATTTCTAATTGAGATTATAAGTGGGCTTAAAATCCACTTAGCAATTCTTAGCTATCATTCATTGCATCAGTAAGTATAAAGAATAGTGTGACTAGTATTATCACTTCATTGCCAAATAACCTTTAATAGAAGTGATTAAATTCAGAACTAATTTTTTCAATAGATTTCCTGTGTCTGAGTTTATTTCTTTACATCTACCTTTAAAACCATAATTCCCATGCCATATATATATTTGAAATTTGGGTAATAGTCAAAAATTTTAATTAGGTATACTAATAAGCTAGTTTTATAAATGGCTTATAAACCTCAGAAGGACAATCAAAATTCATGTTCAGTGAACATATGTGGGGGTGAATAAAGCAATTTGGGGGTTTATATTTTCCTTAGTCTTAAGCAATTTTCTAAAGTTATCCTTGACTCTTTCTCAAGCCTCTCCACATCTACTGCATTTTCATAGCTATACCATGCTTGTGTACTATTTCCCTATAGTAGATATACAATAAAATAAATATATAGGAAATAAACATGTCCTTAGCATAAGTATTAGAATTTTTTGTGCACAAAGAATCGAAAGAGAAGAGAGGGAGATTTAAAAGTTCACATTGAGGATCACCTTCGTGTCTCTTAAACTTTAGATAGGACTGTTATTTTTAGATCTGTTAAAAGTGAAATCAGTTTTCAGCAGAATTTGTGAAAAAGCTTGTCCTATATGTGGCTGGTAGTTTTATTTGTAAGTAATGAAAATGGGGCATTTTTTTTTTGCTTTTTTTCTCTAGTTTTTGTGAAGAAATGATTGCATTTCTTTACATTATTAGATAAAACCTAAATACATTACACTTTCAACAAACTATAATTTAAGATTTAAAGGTCATACATTGTTTCTGAGCCGGCAGACCATTGCTGTGGAGTTGAAGTGTAGGTCAGGTTTCATTTTTAAATGCCTTCAGACAGATCTTTTCCTGCTAGTTGGAGAAATGGTTTCTGAGGGTCAATTTCTCCTTATGGCTGGGAACCCCAGCTGGGTTTAGAGTCCAGTGATATCGCATGGAGTAATAACCACTGGGAAAGATTCCCTTCTCCTTGGTGCAGTGCCTGTGTCAAAATCTACTCTTCAGTTATGCATACATTTATTATCTATAGATAAAGGAGATCTTAAAAGAGTGATTTTTTTTTTTGGCTAAGAAATGCATTATGTTTGGGACGCCTGGGTGGCTCCTTTGGTTAAGTGTTCGACCCTTGATCTCCACTCAGGTTTTGATCTCAGGGTCATGAGTTCAAGCCCTGTGTTGGGCTCTGCACTGGGCGAGAAGCCTACTTAAAAAAACGAAATGTATTCAATTAAGATAACAGATGTAGAAACAGGAGTGTATTCTGGCCTGAAGTCATCAGTTATTTGCATAAATGCAGGCACCTACTGGATTACAGGAAACCTGCCCCTTAATGCTTTTCGTCACAAAATGAAAAACATTGCTGCTTTTAAATTTTGTTTTTGAATTATAAACTATACCTGTAGTTTCATTTTATTTCTAACATACTATGTTTGCTAGTTCACTATTTGGGGATCCTTTTGTATAGTATTACCCTTAACATGAATGATATTGTTCAACAGCGTTACACGTAGTAATGGGGATTCTGTGTTACGGAACAGATGAAATGGTGTCTGGCTGAGATCACCGTCCATAACTCAAGTCCTTTCTCTCATCAGTTCTCAGATGTATAACTTTTTCAGTTATCCCAAATTTCACAAAGGGGTATACAACTCTGTCTTCAGAAATGAATGTCTTTCTATGTAATTACTAGTTTTTATTGGAATGTCCATGGAATAAAATCTATGCCTGACCTTTTAAAAATGCCTTATTACCTAGAATGTTAAAATCTTGCCATTTAAAAATTATTTTATTTTAAAATTAGAAAACAAAATGAAATGCTATTTATGTCAGTCCAAGAGGAGTTTTGCTAGTCCATCACTGGTAAAAAGATGAAATCATATTTCTGATTGCTTGTTCTTGAAACAAACTTCAACAAACATTTCTGAGGTCTTACTGTTGACACCCCAGCAAACTCAGAGACTAGTGATACCCACTATGAGCACAGTGGGTGCGTTAAGAAATTTAACTCCTTGTCATTGTGCTGCTAATCAGTACCCCACAAAACCTGTTCAGGATTGTAGTGGTAATCCAGGGCCCCCATACAAGATTAGTAATTAGACATCCATTCAGCTTTTTTCCCTCTGACTTCCAAAAGCAATTATTTTCCCTGAAATTTGATAAAATGGTCTATAGAGAAAGTAAATAGCTGGTTGTTGTCTTGAGCGCCTTTTCTAATTAGCACTCTAAAGTCAAACCATTGCTATAACCAATTGGTAAATTTAGGTGTATGAGAGTACTTGTACTATTCTTGAAACCTTCCCGTAGTTTTGAAATTCAATCAAAATGTGAAGAAAAAAAGGTACCATTGATCTGCCTGGGGATTACGAAAGAGGGAGGTAAAAGATATTGGAACTAGAAAATTCTGGGGTGCCTGGGTGGCTCAGTTGGTTAAGCCTACGACTTCAACTCAGGTCATGATCTCATGGTTCCTGAGTTTGAGCCCCACATGGGGCTGTCCGCACAGAGCCCGCTTCAGATCCTCTGTCCCCTTCTCTCTCTGCCCCTCACCTGCTCGTGCTCTCTTTCTCGCTCTCGCTCTCTCTCTCTCCCCCTCTCCCTTTCTCTCCCTCTCTCTCTCGCTCTGTCTCTCCCCCTCTCCCTTTCTCTCCCTCTCTCTCTCTCTCCTCTCTCTCCTCTCTCTCCTCTCTTTCTCAAAAATAAATAAACATTAAAACAAAACAAAATAAAATAAAGTTCTAATAATGAAAGAAAATCCCCAAGAAATCTGAAAACCAGTTGAATGTAATTCACTTCTTCAGAGTTATGGCAGTAATATGAGCTATGGTGACATATTGCTCGAACAACACACACATGCTGAGAGTCTTTACTTTCTACCACAGTCATCACATTCTGAGCCAATAGTCTTTACCTTTTGAAAATAATGAAGAACAGCAAATACAATTTTCAAAATCCTTTACAGGGACAAACCAGATCAACAGCCCTTTAATCATTATACCAGATAGATCATACTTTCTGTTAGTTTGTAAAGACTCAAACAAAGCTTGGTATTCACAGTTGCAGTGGCTGTATAAGGACTTCTTTCAAAATTAGTTTTTTTGTCAGATCTATTCACTTTTAAATTTTATTCATTAGCTTATAGGAATTGAGCTTGAAGGAAGCCTTTAGTGTGCTATTTCACAGTTTCAGTTTGAAATTTTCATCTGGGTTTGGTTCACCCTTAACATCACTAGCACTGCAGTGGCTGTGGTGCCACCCTCTTTAGTGGCCTGTAAGTCACCGTCGGTTCCAGGAAGCTATGTATCCCTCTGCTTTGTGCCTTGGAATTTTAAGCTCCATTAGGGCAAGGACCACGTGTTCTTCATCTTTGCTATCCGACTATCCGACATTCAGCATAGTGCAGGGTAGGTAATCGGTCCTCGTTAAGTACTTGTTGATGAATTATTGTGAAAGCATTTTCATGAACTATAAGGCACTTTAGAAACAGAAGGCATTTTAACTTACAATTATTCAGTAGAAAGAGACACAGGTCCTGTCTGAGGATTTAAAAATCTTGTTGGTGTTTTTTAGAATATAGGAATTGCTTGTGCTTTAGAGGATGTTTAAAGTTTATTTCAAACAAATAAAAATTTTCTGCTTTCTCCTGAAAATTGACCTTCAAAATTAAAATGCTCGGGTGCCTGGGTGGTTAAGCATCTGACTTCAGCTCAGGTCATGATCTCACAGTTCATGAATTCCAGTCCTGCATCAGGTGAGCTCGAGCCCCACTTCAGGGTGAGCCCCACATCTCCCTTTCTCTCTTCCTCTCTCCTTCTCTCTGCCCCTTGTGGGATTCTCTCTCTCTTCTTTCTCTGCCTCTCACTCACTTGCGTGCTCTCTCTCTCTCTCTTAAAACACACACACACACACACACACACACACAAACCCAAAACCTAAATCCTGGTCTGAAACAATGACTAAAACAGACTTGACCCTTTAGAAATCTATGGCTATGGAAGTGGTGGCTGATAGTTAGAGAAGGTTCTCTGTGACCCCTGGGTAGCCACACTTTAGAGGCAACCTCAGAGATTCCTGCGTATTTCTTTATATGCAAACTTAAATTAGTTGTTGTGATTCACTAAGAACAGTTTTCTTACTTATTTCCTTCCTTGTTTACCATGTCCATTAACTAAGCTGAAAAGGAAATTAGTAAATTTTGGGGGGGCTGCCCTAGAGTGAAAAGGCTAAAACTGAGCATTTGTGAGATGTTGTGGAGTACTCTTAAGGGTTAATAGTATCCAGTAACCTATCTTATATCTTGCCATTGTTCATGGAGGAGAAGTGCAGTCTCTGGATAGGATAGCGCGGTAAGTTCTAGTTTACATGAGGCAAACAGCCTCTTTGCAGTTTGTACATTGGTTAGTTCGTTCTTAGAAAACTCAAAATGGAAAAAAAATGCCTTTCTTTTGTAATGAAAAAGGCAATTCTTCAGGTGTTATTTAAAATGAACAGCAGATACCCTCTAATCAGAGGAAAAGTTGCATTTTGGTGAAAGAGTATTTCAGGCTATCTATTTTCATTGTTCAGTGCTTATGAGGTCGATGTGCCTGAATCATAATTTTTTTTCCAGGTTAAGACTGTTTTGTGCATCTCTCTCTAAAGATTAACATGGGTTCTTGTTTTGATACCAATGTCCTATGACTCTGTATAAAGGTGTCTGTGGTTCTAATTCAGATATCGATTAGCTGTGTCTTGGTCCTCCTGGGTTCTTTTCGGCTCTAATCATGCATTATACAAGTCAGGTATCTTTTAATAATTGTTTCCTTTACTTTTTTGCTTTATAACCTGATAGTCTGTTTCTTTGGATGGACAGTTCATATGATTTAATGGATCTTTATACATTAATATTAATACTGCAGGAATTATGACTAGCATATTGTAGATACTCAATACTTCAGACTATGATTCTTATTAGAATTTTTTTTTTCTGTATAAGCACAGGGTCTATAAATAACATTGTACAGGAGGATAACAAAAGAGTGATTCTAATTTAGTTAGATGGAAAGGGGAACGGGGTAAATTATACTCTGAAAGCTTTATATCATGTATTTATGTCATGGATTTCAATATAGTATTGAACATGAAGCTATTATTGGCTATTTTATCTTTGTTATATGTATGTGCCTATAGGACTCACAAATGATGCTGCCAAGTCAGCCTGAGGCAACATTTTTGTTTTTAATTCCCCATTACCCACCAATGCTGGCCTAGACAGCACTGAATTCAAGTCGCTCCCTCACTGCCCTCTTAAATACTTCACAGAACAACCACAGTGTTCACAAAGCACCACCCCCACCATTTGTCTCTATACATTGACCTTCACCCTGTTCTCTAGGACCAGCCAGTCTTCAAATCCCTCTTCTCTGAGGCCTTCCCTGATTAGCTGTCCTACTCGGCTGTGATCCATCCCTCCTGTGAACTTCTCTGTCACTTTCCACCCTTCTCACAATCCTGAGAGACATTAAGTATTCCTGGGGTGGCATGGAAAATGAACAAACTCTTTATTTCTGATTTTACTTCCGTGACCTAGGAAATGATGTTGTCTTGTTACCCATTCATTCCTTTCCAGATAACCAAGCTGAAAATAGATAGCAACCCTTTTGCCAAAGGATTCCGGGATTCCTCCAGGCTCACTGACATTGAGAGGTAATGAGAATTTTCTGTTTACTTTTTTGTACAGATAAGATAAAGCAAAGAGCGAGTTTGTAAGAACACACTCCTTTCAACGCCAAAGAACCATAACCTTACTGTAGATAGTCTCCGATTCCCCACCCCACTTTCCCTTCCACCTATAAACCCTTAGATATGCAGCTGCTTAAGCTTTGACAGCTGCCATATCTGCATCTGTTCTGTGCTATTTCCAAGGAAGTGGTTTTTATGGTTGGGACATTTACTCAACTATAAAATATAGGGTTTCTTCATTATCAAAGACTCAATCCTTTTGATGATATTAAGCTTCATGTCTCAAGTGGCAATCTGTAGAGAAATGGAATCTTGATAGAAATGAAATCTTTGCCTTCTAAAGTGGACATATTTGCTAGCATGAAGAATATGCATAGTTCGGAATGTTGAAGCATTGAGATTTAATTTAATTCAAGGCACATATTTTACCTATGGTGTAGACTGCTTATATGTTGTAGGAGAGACATCAGGTCTCAGGACCTTTAAGAAGATAAGTGACCATCATGTGCCTGTAACTTCACTTTTTACTTAATTGAAATGGTTCACACATCGTGAGACCATCTGTGTGATGAGTAATGACTATAATGAGATCCATAGTTTGCCCTTAGGAATGTCAAAAAAATGTATTTTTTTTTTTTAGGGAGAAGATTTTTCAACCTGATTACTTATATCTCTTACACCTACTATGTAACTTTCTGTACTTCTTTTTTGTGTGAGAACATTTAAGTTCTCCTCTCTGCAGATTTCAATTATACAACTCAGTGTTATCAACTCTAGTCACCATGTTACACATTAGATCTTTAGACCTTATTTATCTTCTGAACTTATTCTTTTATGTGGCTTGAAGTCTTTATTTGACAGGTGGTGTACCCTGGCCACCAGCCCTCAGGTTTATTTTACCTCTAAAACTTTGTGTGATTTCCCTACTAACTGCTACACATTCCTGTCACACTCTGTGTTACCTACCACATGGTCACATCTCCTGACCCCCACGCTTCTTTCTAACTTGTCCCGGCAATTGCTGATTTTTACAGCAGATAATTACATGTTTTAACAATATCTATCTGATCCTTCCCTCAGCCTTCCCATGTGGCAGAGCATGGGGGGGTGGGTGGTTTCAAGTTGGCGGAACAGATATAGAGGCTCGGTGGGAGGCAGAGAAGCCAGTAGGAGAGGCTGAGAGTGGGGCAGGTGCTGTGGGATTTGAGTAAAAAAGAGAAATTAAGTAGATGGGGAGCTTGACAAGTGGTTGAGGGTGCCGAGATCAGGGAAAGAAACTTGAGCTTGTGGTTCAAAATCCATTGCAAATGGCAGAGAGACTCCAAGTGGGTAGCTCTCTAATTAGGTGGGACAAAGGCAGGCATCTAGGCCTTGAGACCAAGGTCAGTGAGAATGTAGCATCAGCAGTGTGGGTGACAAATGAGTCCATTTACAAAGGCTGCTCTCATTCAAGCTTGACCTTTTTCATCTGTTTCTGGAGAGCCAGAGGCACTGATGCGAACTAGATGTGTACAGGTGGGGTTATAAGTGAACTTGTCTGTTTCAGTCAGGTAGCAGGTAAGAATGAAGACAGTGGCTCAGTGGGGCAGTAGTGGTGTGTTTTTGTAGCATGTGCCCTATCTTCTGTCTCAAATCAAGGGTGGGTATAATATACCTGATGACAAACTAATCAGTTAGATCCCAGCTCTGTCTTTTACTGGTTCAGCGATCCTGGAGAAGTCTCCTAGCCTCCGAGTCTGTTTCCTATGGGAACAATAACCCTGCCCACTTCAAAGGTTTATTATTAGAAGCAAGTAAGATAACATTTATGAAATACCTTATAAATCTAAAAATATGAAATAATTATAATAATTTTTTTTGGCCCCATCTAAGTGTACTTCGTAGTCTTAATAAAACCCCTCCTAGAGTAAAAATAGCCTCTTAGTTGCACGTGTGCTCACAAGCTGTGAGTCCCGAGACCGACTGCCCTTTAGAACAGCAGATTTAATAATACATGCAGCACATTTTCCACTTATTGAATAAGCATCCTGATGTGGGGAACCGTCCCATGAATGTGAAGCTGAGTAGCTTTCAATGGTCTAAGAGTGAAAAGAGCATCTTCTGTGACCAGCTGAAAGTTTGCAAGATGACCTAACTAGTGTGAAATTGGCCAAGGTTTTGGATTTCATTTCCAGGTATTTAAGTCTGAATTTTCCCTAAACAGCCTTTGGGGATGGGTCAAATCAGATCAATTGATCTTTAGAGACCTAAAGAAATTAAATTAGTCTGGAGTCAGTTACTGCACTAAACCATCTAGTAATTGAATTGCTCCTTGTAACTGATTGAAAACAGCCCTATCTGTAACAATAGAGAGGACTTTTCTTTATAAGAGATCTGAGAGAAAAACACATCTTTTTATGACATGATGACAGAAATTGCACTTTTCTAACCTAATTGAATATGATATTATAAATATGTGATCTGAATGATTTCAAGTTTCCTGTTCCAGATTTACAACTACAGTATGGGATACCCAAATAAAAATGCCTTTGGGACTGAATCTGTTTGCCGTATACCTCTAAACTTATGGTATTATTTCTTCTACAGCTGCTTACACTTTTGGGATACTATATAAGGCATTACACCTTTCTTGCTCTCATTTTACTAGGTTCTGTTCAGACACTTGAATGTCTAACATGCGTCACATGTAGCCTTACTCCTCAGTGACAGCATCTCCCTTATTTGTAAAAGGAAACCCACCTCATTAGCAAAAGTACAAAGTATTTTCATTAGATACTTTGCACATATACCTATAACACACAGCTTAGAAGCAAACCAAAGCCCAAAGGGATTTTTTTTAATTTTTTTATTTTTTTATTTTTTTAAATGTTTATTTATTTTTGAGAGAGAGAGAGAGAGAGAGACACGAGCATGAGCAGGGGAGGAGCAGAGCGAGAGGGAGACACAGAATTTGAAGCCTGGAGCCTCTGAACTGTCAGCACAGAGCCTGCTGTGGGGCTCGAACTCAGAAGCCATGAGATCGTGACCTGAGCAGAAGTTGGATACTTAACCAGCTGAACCACCCAGGTGTCCCAGGGATTTCTTAATATAACCAAATTTATAATTATTCGGTTCAGAGAAAGAAATACCTGCTGGTCTGTCAGATAATAATAAACAATCTGTCAAGTTGGTGTTTTCTTGTGGGGCAGGCACTTTGTACAGTAAGTGAAAGCACAGTGTTACCTCTGAGAAGGGAAAAAAAAGTAGGAGGGGTTTTAAATGATTTCTTCAAAATTAAGTTTCTTTTATTTTTTTTTTCAAAGAGAGTTCATGCTTATTGCAGAAAAATACTAACAAGTAAGAAAAAGAGCATAAATAAGTAACAAATCCCATTCACTCAGTGGTAATACTGCTGGCAAAAATTTATATATTCTTCCAGGTACTTTCCTATGCATGTACAAACACTTACTTCCTTTAAAGTTTACATACATACTATTTTTAATCATTTTCCCTTATTATCAATAGATGTTTGTCTTTAGTATACTTTTTAATGGCTGCCTAATTTTCCACTATGTATGATCATTTATTGAGCAATCTTATATATTAGTTATTTACATTTCCCACTTTTTATTACTATAAACAGTGGCAGGAGGAAAATACATATCTTTACCCATATTCTTCATTATTATCATAGGATAAATACTAATGAATAAAAATACTGGGTCTAAGGATATACTTTTTTAATCATGTTTTTTAATTGTTAAAATTTAGGAAAAACCTAATTATTCAGTAATAGAAAAATGGTTTAATAAATGTTTATAGTTATGCAATGGAAAAAAATTTTAAATTGTATCATATGCAACATATGTTTGCCATAAATTTGCCACTTTAATCATTTTTAAGTATAGAATTCAGTGGCATCAAGTATATTCACAATGTTGTGCAATCCTCACCATTATGCATTTCCAGAATGTTTCCATCATCCCAAACAGAAAATCTGTACTTGTTCAATAGTAACTCCCAATTCCTCCTCCCTCTGCCCTTGGTAAGGTCTGCTCTACTTTCTGTTTCTACGAATTTGCCTAGTTTAGGTACTTCATATAAAGGGGAAGATATACATGTTTTTAAGGCTTTTCATACATACTGCCAAGTTTCCCTCAAGAGTAATTGTCCATGTCATGGTGAAGAGTGTCTATTTCTTGTACCTCTGTCAAACATAATCACTATCTTTTCATCTTTGCCAGTTTGATGGGTGAAAATTTGTCCTTTGTAAATTGGCCTGTTTGTCATTAGCCCTCTCTTTTTTCTTTTGTATTGTTCCTTTCTTCTCTTACTGATCTATATACAAGCTACTTAGGTATTAATATTTTTATTGTTTATATTGGAACCATTTTACCAGTTTGAAATTAGCTTTGTATATGTTTCTGATAAATAGAATATTTTATCACCAAATCTGCTTTTCTTTTACTTGATGATTTCTATTAAGACGTTCCCTACCCCAAAATTACATAAATATGTAAATATTCAACTACAGACTTCTGCCACTTTACTGCTTTCTAGTTTTTCACTTAAAAAGTCATGCAGTATTTATTTTGGTGTAAGATATAAAATAGACTGATCATTTTTTATAAGTGGTCCCAATACCTGTGTTTACTAACATATTCCTTTCCCACTTATTTATGATTCCCCCTAAATTCTTACCTGTGGTAGTTTTTATAGTCTCTTTATCAATCTTCCAGTATCGTTTTAATTTGGTAAATTAATTAATAATTTAATTTGGTAAATTGGTAAAATATATAAAAACTGATACTTAGATATCTGATATGGCAAACACCAAACCTTTTTACTTGTTATTTTCAAATTTTCTTGATATTTGTTGACATTTATGCTTCCAGTCTTTGGAATCATTTTGTCAGATCTTCCCAAAAAAATGTCATTGGAATTTTGACTGGGCTTATGTTCAATTTATATAATAACTTGGGGAAGAAAATTGGTATCTTTACAGTATTGGGACTTTCTTCTGGGAATATGTCATATGTTTGTCTTTTTACTGAAATGTCTCTTTATGTTCTTTAGAAGTCTTGATATTTTCGTTTGTATGTCCTAACCATATTTTCTTAGGTACCATATTTTCTTAGGCACATTAGCTAAGTGTACTAGAGCTACATTGTCCAATTTAATCAGTGGTCACTGACTATACATGGCTAATGAGGACTTGAAATATGGCTATTCCCAATTGAGATGTGCTATAATTGCAAATAGACAAACCCCATGATTTTGAGGGCTCCTTGAACAAAGAATGAAAATATCTCAAAAGTAGTTTTAAAATATTGTTAGATGTTAAAATAATATTTTGGCGTTGCCTGGGTGGCTCAGTCAGTTAAGTGTCCAACTCTTGATTTCCGCTCGGGTCATGATCTCACAGTTCGTGAGTTCAAGCCCGGCATTGGGCTCCGTGCTGACAGCTTGGAGCCTACTGGGGATCCTCTCTCTCCCTCTCTTTCTGCCCCTCCCCTGTTTGTGCTTGCTCAGACACTCTCCCTCCCTCTCTCTCGCTCTCTCTCTTTCTCTCTCTCAAACTTAAAAATATGACATTTTGGACATATGTTGGGTTAAACATATTAAAATTAATTTCACCTATTTTAATGTGACAACTAGACTATTTCGAATTACGTATATGGTTCACACTACCTTTGTATTGGATAGCACTGCACCAGAGACCTTTTTGGGAAGAGAGAGCTTGCTTTTGAAAGTAGAATTTTTCATTAGAATCTACCTAGTATAGTCTGTAAAAAGCTATCGATTCCTATACATCTTTGGCATACTGCCATTTTGACAGAACTTTAAAAAAAAGAGTTTTAGTAATTTTTCCTTTTAGTCTCTTGAGTTTTCTACTCAGATTGCTGTATAATTTGCAAAAAATGATAATTTTGTCTTTTTTCATTCTAATAGCTATGCTTTTAAAAATGTCTTTTCCTTGTTTTATTACACTAAAATTTCCAAGACCCTGTTGAAAAGTTAATGATCATAGTTGGCATTATTCTCTTCTTCTTGACTTGTATAGCAATGCCTCAGATGTTTGGTCATCATACACGGTTTTCATTGGCAGTGGGTTTCAAGTGGATATTCTTTATCATATTGAGGCAGTACCCTTCTATGTCTAAATAAAGAATTTTTTGTTAACCTGAATATTAAATGAATTTATATTTAATAATTTTTTAACATCTGAGACAATTTTAATTATTTTTCTACTTTTAAATAATAATATGAATAATTATAGTCCTATTGTCTATGTGGAACTATCCATTTATTCCTGAAATAAATCTTGTCTGGATTTTAACTGGTTATCTTGTAATCCACTCTGGATTTAATTTACTCCTATTTTATTTAAGACATTTTATCAGTTTTTGTAACAGATATTTAACTTTGTTTCTTCTTCCCTTTTCTGTCAGTTTTTGGTATCAGGTTTCTGCTAGTTTGTTCAAATGAATTGAAATATGTTCCTTTTGATTGTTTGGATCGGTTTAAAATTGCAAAGAAGTCATTTTACAGGCTTGCCCATAAATTCATCTGGGTGTAGTACTCTTATGCGAAAGACATATTTAACTAGTTAAGTTCCATAGTTTATCAGAAATGTATATTAATTTCTATCCCATTTAATGCTTTTTGTCTTGGAATTTACTCTGCCTAGTTTTATATTGCTATACTTTTTAAGTTTTTGCTTTCTTTTATTTGTCTTTTAATTTTGAAAAATCTTTGTCACTATAGCAATATATCCCCCGCCTTGCATCATCAAGTATCCTGACATTTGACAACTGTCTCTAGATCCCATTCGTCTCTTGAATTACTGACTTTCTCAATTTTCTGCTCCTTCTTATAGTAAAGCTCCTTAAGAGTTGCGTCTATTCTTTTCCCTTTGTCTTTCCTACCCTTTCAGACGTTCCCCCTCTTCTCCACCAGTCCACCCTCGTCCAGGTCACCGGTGACCTCTCCATTGCTAAATCCAATGGACAGTCTCAGTCATCATCTTCCTCAGCCTGTCAGTCAGGCGTGACACTTGTTCATTCTCTCCTACTTTCCTCCTTGCTTCCAAGACCTCTCACTCTTCTGGTTTTTATTCTACTCCATTGACCATTCCTTCTCCACCCCCCTAGTTGGTTCTTCCTCTTGTCCTCCATCTTTAGACAGTGATATGTTCCAGGCCTTGGTCCTGGGAACTCTCCTTCTCAATCTGTATTTCCTTCCTGGGTAATTTAACCTGGTTTCATGCTATTATATGCTGATCACTATTAAATGGATATCTCTGGTTCTGGCCTCTCAGATTCAAAGATCTGACTGGCTATTTCTTTTACTCTTCCCTCTCCGCATAAAGAGCATCTCATAAAGGGCATCTCAAATTTCACACCTCTGAAACAGGATGCCCTGTCATCCACTCCCACACCTGCTCTTCCCTTACTCTTCCCATCTCAGCTATGGGCAACCACATCCTTCTCATAGCTCTGGGCAGAAGGCTGGCAGTCATCCTTGGCTCCCCTTTTTCTTTCACTTCCCACATCCAAACAGTCAGCTAATCTTTCAAACTATGTCCAGAGGAGTCCACCTACTTCCTTGCCATCTCCACTGCTACCATCCTTAAGTGGGACACTATCATCTCTCTCCTAGATTATTACATGAATTTCCTCATTGATCTTTCTATCTCTACTTTTATTGCCCTTAGGTCCACTTCTAGTACACCAGTCAGAATGGTGTACTTTCCCTGTCAAGGAAAGGGAATTGGACCACATCACTCTTGCTCAGAGCTCTCCAGTGACCCACCTTCTCATTGATAGTAAAATCCCAGTCCAAACATGCCTTGAGAGGTCTTATGGAATCTGACCCCAACCCTCTCAGTTCTGTCTCTGAACTCATGTACGCTTCTCTTGGTCACTTTTCTCTGAGCATGCCCAGGCCTCTGCCTGGAATGTGCTGCCTCCAAATCTGAATGGGTCTGAGGTTTTGTCTTTTGTTTCCTACAATATCCCTAGATCCTAGAATAGTGGCTGGTACATAGTAAGCACTCACATATATGTTGAGTAAATAATGATGTGTCTTTTTAAAAATGACAATAGTATCTGTATTTTTAAAAAATTTTATCTGAAGGTCTTTGTGTTTTAATAGAAAAATGTAATCCCTCTCCAGTATTGTAATAAGTGATATGTTTGATATTTCTGCTCTCTATTAAATTCAGCTCTTTGCTTTACATTTTATTTTCTCTTCTTGACTTTTGTTATATTTATCAACTTCCCGCCACCTCACCCCTTTTATTATGGCTGACATCTCACAGCCAGGCAGTGGGCTATATACTTTACGCACTTGATTTTAGTCACTCATCAAAATAATTCTATAATAAAGAACCATTATCATCCCTATTTGGTAGACGAGATAGTGGAAATTTAGAGAGATTGATACTTTATTCACACAATTTGTGAGTTGAGCTTCACACCGACTGTAGTTTTTCTGAAGCCAGAGTCTTTGCTCTAGTGTTAATTGTATTTCTTTTTAATAATTATGCTTTCAAATTCTTTTTTAAAAAATTTTTAATGTTTATTTATTTTTAAGAGAGACAGAGCATGAGTAGGAGAGGAACAGAGAGAGAGGGAGACACAGAATCCAAAGCAGGCTTCAAGCTCTGAGCTGTTAGCACAGAGCCTGACATGAGACTCGAACTCATGGAGTATGAGATTATGACCTGAGCTGAAGTCAAACCCTTAACCGAGTAAGCCACCCAGGCATCCCTGCTTTCAAATTCTAAAAGACATAATTATAAACTTGATATTTCTGTTATTGTCAGAAGCTATACACTTTCTTTTCTTGTAAAATAGGAGATATTCAGTATTTGAGTTTTTTTACTACCCCTCCCCCTCCATCCATAATTTTGGTTTACATATCTGGGATTTTTTAAATAATGTTTTATTTATTTTTGAGAGAGAGAGAGGGAGCACAAGTTGGGGAGGGACAGAGAAATGGGGACAGAAGATCTGAAACAAGCTATGTTCTGACAGCAAGTCTGATGCACGGCTCAAACTCGCAAACTGCAAGATCATGACCTAAGTCAAAGTTGGACGCTCAACCAACTGAGCCACCTAGGTGCCTCTGATCTGGGATTTTAAACTCAAATTCATATATCTTCTTTATCTTTTTCAAAAATTTTTTTGTTAAGGATCACAGTACATCAGCTATAGTCATTTAAGTTGAATTCTAGTCATTTCAGTGTTTATTGCTCATTTCCGTAGTCTTTCCAATTATTGGAATTGTGTTCTGACTTTATTTTCAGTTGTTGGTAAACGTTGAGTAATTGGTTGGGGGAAGGATGAGTGGGTCCTTTTCTTTTTGAGTTCTTGTTTATCTGAGAGGATCTGCCACCATTATGGTAACAGTCTTTTCCCTCAGATTCTTTCAACTGTCCTTTGCCATCTGGCTTTTAAATCCTGTGGAATAAAAGCTGGTGCCAGTGCCTCCCCTTTGTTGGAAACTTACCTTTTTTCTCTCTGTCTGGATAAAATGCTTTTAGATTTTCTTTGCAACTCAGAAATTGGTCAGTATTTGTCCGATTGTAGATTTGTAAAAATTAGTATTTACTCTGTAAATAAACCCTTTAAATTGAAAACTCAAGTTGTTTTTCAGCCCAGGCAGACTGTCTTCTCGTTCTTCTTTATCTTCTCCTGTTTTTGCTTCTAAGTGGTCTGCTCTATTCAGACCATACAAGGCTCCTATTATATGTATGTTACATCTCCCAAATCTGTTCCCTGTTTCTCTTATTGTTTAATAATTTTCATCTCCTTAACTTTTTACTTGATGTTGGGAGAATTTCTTATATAAGTTCTCATTTGTTTGATTTTATTTCCTGCAGCATCCAGTGTTCTGTGTCCTGAGTTTTTTTAGGATGTGGTTATTGTTACTTTGGCATTCAGAGTACCTTTTTCATCCTGGTGATTTCTTTTTTATGCCCATTAGTGCTTGTTTTGTTAATGTGGAGTCTTAAATCTTGCTGAAAATTTGAAAATATATATTATTCCTTCCTGTTTCTTGAAACAAGTCTGTTTCAAAAGAGAACACTTCTTCTTTTTTTTTTATTCATTTGTTTTTTTTAAGTTTATTTATTTTGAGAGAGAGAGAATGTTACCATGAATGGGGGAGGTCAGAGAGAGAGGGTGAGAGAGAGAGAGAGAGAGAGAGAGAGAGAGAATCCCAAGCAGGCTCTCTGCCATCAGCATGGAGTCCAACGCAGGGCTCGATCCCACACACTCTGAGATCATGACCTGAGCTGAAATCAAGAGTCAGATGCATAACTGACTGAGTCACCCAGGCACCCCTTGTCTTGCTTTTTAAGATTAGTTTTCTTCTTTTGAATTGCTGAATGTTTTGTTAAGGTCCAATTACTTTTCCCTAGCTCATCTACAGAATGGGATGTCTGATTGCCTAGTGTTAGGAGTTGAGATTAATTTTAAATAAAAGCATGTGGATCTTCATTAAATCTTTCAGGTCCAGACCCAAGAACAGGGTGATAATTTACATTTGTTATAATTTTGCCACTGTGGAAGTATAATTATTCTGTTTAGAGTAAGGCATTGTTGCGGGGACAGTGGGGGAGCAGGGCGTGTAGTCTTGGAAAGGGAGTTTTCACTGTGCAGTGACTGAGCTCCCCTCTCAGTCTGCCTCAAGTTAGCTAGAAGTTAGTGGCACCTCGCCCACCCAGCCCAGCAGAGCAGCCCTGCAGCCCTCCTCCAGTGCCAGAGCCAGCCACGGTCATGGACCCACTGCATTCAGTGTACCCTAACCAGCCTGGGTTAGCTGAGAGTGTCGCTCTGGGATTCCTTAGTCCCAGCCTCCAGAGTGGGAGAACCTGCTCCTTGTCTGCTGTTCAAAGACCTGCCTTTATCATTCAAATCTGCTGCTCCAAGATGGGGTTCAGGTGAAGCTCTGACAGAGGACTTTTCGTGTATTCCCTCCCCAGCTAGCTTGCGCCCTTGACAGTGATGACTGGCACGCTGCTTGGCGCTTCCCTCACTCCTCTCCTGTTTGTGGCTAAAACACCCACGCATGCAGTTGGCATTCCACCCAATTTCCTGTTTCCTCAGTCGTGTCAGTGGGGCAGAGATTTAAATACATAGGCTTATCTCACCTTATTCATTCAGGATTCATACTGAAACTCTCTATGAAATAAGTTTAAAATCTCCTGGCATTGAATACAGTGTTCAAACACATGATATTTGGACCCAAGCCCAGTAGGAATCAGGCCCTTTCACTCAGAGCTCAAAGCCACTGTATTAATTTAGACGAGGAGGGAAACTTCAGGAAAGTTGCAAATCTAATATTCTGGGAATTGATGGAAGTTTTATCTGCATCAGGCCATGGAGCAGCCAGTGTTTTGGCAGCTTTGCTAAAGAGGTTCATATTTTGTGGATAATTTCTGTGTGTTTCATAATGACTTACAGGGCTAACAAAGAAAGCAATGCTTGGTCCTAACACAGCTCTCAGCCTGCTTGTAGAGTTTCTGAGGCAGTAAGGTGTTCATTAGGAATGGTGCAGGGTCAGTGGGGACCATCTCTAATCAGGTAAGTGGCTGAGAGCAGCAGGTGGCAAATTGCAGTCTGCCACCTGTTATGTAGAGGCCACAAGGTAAGAATAATCTTTACATTTTCCAGGGGTTGAAAAAAATAGAAAAATAATACTTTGCGACATGCAAAAATAATCATGAAATTAAACCTTATTGTCTATAAATAAAGTTTTATTGGAGGACAGTCACATTTTTCAGTTCACGTATTGCATGTGGCTGCTTTCCTGCCACAGTGACTGAGCTGAGTATATCTGACAGAGACCATAAAGCCTGTGACACTTTAAACATTTACTGTCTGGCTTCTTTAGAAGAAGTTTGCTGATTCCTGTCTTAGAGCTTTAACGGACCATGGAAATACGGTAGCAGGGAAAACTCCTCCCCAGCAATTTTACATCCATGGGATGATTTTTCCTCTTTATGGGTTAAAATGAAGAAACTCAGAATTTCGTTTTGAGCTTGTTGACAAAACTGGTGAGATCTGATCTCTGCTGACACCTTATCCTTCCTGCCTTTGTGGTGGTGGTTGGTACAGGCTCAGAGGGTCATTTTAGCAGGTGTAGTTCAGGCCAGAAGAAAGATGACAGAGCAGGGTGACAAAGGAACAAGCTGGACATGCATGCTTTCTAAGACTTTCTGCAGATCTCAATTATCTGTGTTATTGTTATCAAGTTTCTAATTTAGATTATGATGAATTGGAAAATAGGCTGTATTTTTTCTTTCTTTCCAAGCACTAGAAACTTTCAGGGCCTTTAGAGAAGAGTATAAAAGACTTTTGGGAAAGCAGGTGTTAGACTCCTAACATATCATCCAGTTTATTGTTAGGGAATTAGAAACTATATTTTCTAATGTTTTTTAGATTCGCATTTTAAAATGGCAAAATAATGTATTTGAAATGTGTAAGAACCAGGTACTCAAAGATTAAATAAGTAAAATGTGAGCCTCCACCTTTCCACCTATGCTTTCAGTTTGAAGGGTGTGTGCACACACATGTGGACATTAAAGATAAAATCATAGGGCGCCTGGGTGGCTCAATTGGTTAAGCCTCTGACTTCGGGTCTTCGGCTCAGGTCATGATCTCACAGTTGTGGGTTTGAGCCCCGCGTCAGGCTCTGTGCTGACAGTTTAGAGCCTGGAGCCTGATTCCAATTCTGTGTCTCCCTCTCTCTCTGCCCCTCCCTCACTCGCACTCTGTCTCTATCTCTCGAAAATGAGTAAACATTTAAAAAAAGCTAAAATCCAACATGAGTTCAAACTAATACTTTCCATTTAAATTCAGGGTGATAAAGCTTTTACTTAACCTCTTTGAACTAACACCTGTATCTCTTCTCTAATGCTGAGAATCCAGTTCTCCCTAATGAGGGAAATGATAGATTGTTCTGTCATTACTCATGTGCTTTATCTCACAGTGTGTAGATACACAGCGATCTCACAATACACATATCACATACCTCCATCAACACGGCACCTAAAAACAGCTAAAATTCTTGGTGTGGTTCTTTGTGTCCTTAGTGTAGATTCTACTACACAAGGGTGTTTGTTTTTAGCTTGTTTGCTTAGTTTCTTTTCCTTATTTTACTACTAGAGTATCTTGAAGTCACTTGGAATCATTCCTCTATGTAGTTATGCTTACTACCCAATGATACACATTTAGGTTCATTTGTTTTATGGTATTTTCTGTTTTTTTGAATTAAAAATGTAATTTTCTTACATGATTATTTAGTAAATGATTTACATGGTTTCGAGACAGATCTACAGAAGTGGCTTATTCAGAGGTGTCAAGATTCTATCCCTATCCCTTCCACCCTGTTTCTTCCTTCTCCCGTAAGTAACCATTAAAAAAAAAAAAAAGAACTGTTTTTTTGTGTTTTTTAATGTAAGCGGATGTACATTTATATTTTTTCCTCTTTTTCTTTTTTTGTTTATATATTTATTTTGAGAGAGAGAAAGGGAGGGGCAGAGAGAGAGGGAGAGACAGAATCCCAAGCAGGCTGTGCTGTCAGTGCGGAACCCAACACAGGTCTTGATCTCAGGAACCGTGAGATCATGACCTGAGCTGAAATTAAGAATCGGGCGCTTAACGACTGAACCACCCAGGTGCCCTGACTTCCTCCTTTTCTTAAATGTTAACATACTCTACACATTTTCTACTTCTATACTATGTGAGTATAAAATATATGTGTAAGGTACATATTAATATGTTGGAGTTCAGTTCAGTTGTACTTTGTTATATTTAAATAGATAAATAAGTCTTTTATATAAATAATTGTTTCATATGTGGTCTATTTTATTAACCTCTTTCTTTGCTATAATTTTTTGATAACTAGCAAGATTCATACACTTATTCTGTCTTCCTTTACATTAATGTTTTTTTAAAAATTCCTAGTCCCCCCACCCCTTCTAATTTTCTCTAGGTCCCCTACTATAAGCAGTATTGAAATTAACTAGTAACTTCTTTTTCCCCCTCATTTTCTCTTTTAACACTGGAAGTAATATTTCTTTAATCTCAGTTAATAAATAATCAGAAGCCTTATTCTACTTACATATCCCTCCCCATTCTCCTGCCATTCTTGAGAATTGTACTTGATTTACCTTGTCGTAGTATATACTCATTACACACTGTATTCTTTTTTATTTTATTTATGTATTAAAAACTTTTTAAATTTATTTTTATTTTTAAAAATTTTTTAAAGTTTATTTATTTATTTTTGAGAGAGAGAGAGAGAGAGAGAGACAGAGACAGAGAACCAGCATGGGAGGGGCAGAGAGAGAGGAGGACAGAGGATCTGAAGTGGCCTCTGCAGCAGAGAGCCCATTGCAGGGCTCGAGCTCATGAGCTGTGAGATCATGACCTGAGCTGAAGTCAGACACTCAACTGACTGAGCCACTCAGGTGCCCCTTAAAGATATTTTTTTAAAGTTTATATATTTTTGAGAGAGAGAGAGAGGGAGAGCGCGCGCGCAAGTGCAAGTAGGGGAGGGGCATAGAGGGAGACAGAGAATCCGAAGCAGCCTCCAGGCTCTGAGCTGTCAGCATAGAGTCTGATGTGGGGCTTGAACCCACAAACTGTGAGATCATGATCTGAGCTGAAGTCAGACGCTCAGCCGACTGAGTCACCCAGTCACCCCTGTATTCTTTTTTATCACCATGGCTTAATTTTAGTTCTTCAAGTAAACATAGATTTAATGCCCACTGATACATCTTATATCAGTGTCTCCCAGTCATTTTGATTATCTGAAGCTCTTTTTTTTTTCCTACTAGATTCAAAGAAAGGCTCATGGGGCCAATATTCCTTGTCTTTTGCATGCACATGACAGTGTGTGGCCTTTATATGTGAAAGTTGGTTTGGCTTGATAGACAATTCTTGCCTCACATTTTGTGCCATATCTTAATTATGTTCTAATTGTCTCCTGATATAAAGTGTCGCTATCATGCTCTGATGGCAATCTAATATTCTCTTCCATTTAAATGACTTAGTCTTTTTTTTTCTGGAATGACCAAAAGATTTCCTTCTTTTTCCTTTGTTCTTATTGTACTTGATCAAAACTGGAGGAGCAACCCTAGTTCCCAAAAGAGGGTTATCTGGACTTGTTGTGTCCCTGTTTCCTTCACTTACAGATGTTGTTGAGGGACAGAAAGAAGGGGGTGTCAGTCCTTTGAAACATTACTCAATTGTAGTTCATGCTTTCTTATAGGGAGTCGTCATTGGTGTACAATCCAAGACTCTCCCTACACTAAATTCTTGTAAGCTTCCCACTGGAATCATTTTTGAATTGTTAAAAGTGCTGCCAATAACTTTAGAGTCAGAGAGGAGGCAATCCGTGGATGAAGTGAAATGTGAGGACTGTGTAGGTTTCCCCTGTCTACATCCCAGGTCCCCTTCAGACACCTGGCACTCACACTATCTTGATGGACTCAGTGGTAGAGCAGAATGGATGTCATGCTCAGTACTCTCTCCAGAGGTCCGATAGTAGAGGTATTTCTTTAAAAATCCTCCTCTACCTTTGAATTTTGGATGTAATAGTTCTCTTTCTCTTGAGGTTTAGTCTAGAACAAGACTTCTGCAGTTTACTTCTGTGCACTTAGTTCATCTTTCCTCCCTGTCTTCACTTTCCCCTACTTGGGATATCTGCTGGTGTGTGGGTTTTCTTCTAAGCATTTGGGCTAGCTTTGGAAAAAATAAAACTCTAACAGTCCTCCTGAAGTTGTGTATTTTGCAAAGTGGTTAGTTCAGCCTAATAGTTGTTACCCAGATAGTCAACAACGTAAGTTCTCATATCACTCTTCTATCTTATCCTTAGAGAAGACCAGCAGAATAGATTTAGGCAAAAGAGAGAAATATGTATATTGGGAGGAGGGGACTATACTGGCTAAGAAAATACGCAGATTAAACTTTAGCTGAGTGAATAGAGAAATGGTTATGGCTCATAAAGGTTGCTAATTCTCTTAATCTTTCATGAGTACAACTATCCCTGAGTGTTATGGACACTCTTCCAAGGCACACTTTACAGTGTCTGGGATGAAGTAAAACTGAAATAGAATTTTCATGAAGTCTGCTGAAACAAAACCAAAAAACCCTCCATGAATATAGAAGGCAGCAACATATCAAGCTACTTGCAAATAAACATGCTAAAAATAGCAAATGGCAAAAGCTAATAACAGTAGTCTCTGCCCTTTGGATCTGCCCCTGCTCCCAGGGACCCATAGTGTTCCTCTGGGACCCACTCTCTGTCACAGGAGCCACAGAGCAGGCCAGGGCTTCTGCGATAGGAGAGGACAGAGGACCTCTGTCTCACCTCTGCTTAGAGGGACAGGCCCCAGGAATATGATACTGCTCAGAATGAAGAGACAGAAATCAGAGAGTTAAAAATTGACTTTTATCTCTGAGACTATTGAGCAACATATGATTCTCCAATCTTGTATAAATGAAAATAACTTTATTTTTAATTATTGGTATGTATGTATATACCAATATACTACACACACACACACACACACACACACACACACAGTTCATTCTTTCTTAAACACAAATTAAAACATAAGAAAAATATTTTAAATTATATTCATACCTAAGTGTGCCCTGACATTTTGTGGTTGAACTTCCAAAAAACCACTTAAACCTAGCTTTCTAGGAAGTATGTATTTTGGGGCTGGAATGATTTGGGGAGCCATCCAATTGATCTGTCATTACACCAACGAAGCGATGAGGGCCCAGAACCTGCAAGTGATTTGCTCAGGTCACACAGTTAATTAGTAGAAGATCTGGGGGTTAGAACCCAGGGTTCTTTACAGCTAGTGGACTTTTTCAAAATGGCTATTTTTAATTTTTCCTTTTTACATATTTAAGGATTCATAAATTGTTAAGAGCCATATGAATCTTAGAGATCATCTTATCCAGGCTGCCAGTTCTGTACCACCCCTCATTTTGTAGAAGAAATCAAAGCCCAGATACAGATGAGGAATCTGATCACACAGCTTCATAGGAAAGGAACAGATATCATATGATTTCACTCATGTGGAATTTAAGAAATACAACAGATGAACTTAGGGGAAGGGAAGGAAAAAGAAGATAAAACCAGAGAGGGAGGCAAACTATAAGACACTGTTAAATATGGAGAAAAAACTGAGAGTTGCTGGAGAGGAGGTGGGGGGGATGGGCTAAATTTTCGATGGGCATTGAGGAGGGCACTTGTTGGGATGAGCACTGGGTGTCATATGAAAGAGATGAATCACTGGGTTCTTCTCCTGAAACCAAGGCTGCACTGTATGTTAACTACCTTGAATTAAAAAACAAAAAACAAAAATTAAATTAAAAAAAATCATCTCCAATGAGGAAACTTAGTATAAGAGCCTGCGTGCATAAAAGGAAAGCGATTTTCTTTGGTAACTGGATTAAAGTATGCTTTTAAATAAAATCTGCTAGTTGAATAAGGTAAAATAATCTGTTGACAACAACCTCATAAAGGAAGGGTGGCTTTTAACAGAATTAATTTTTTTCAACTTACAGTTACCACAGAATTCCTTTAACTAGCAAGCTGTGTTTCTGTCCTTAAAATGTTAACTCATTTATCCACAGCTTCTAAGAGAAAGCATTTACTTTATAAAGAAGTGTTGAACAAACTGGTGAGTCAGGTAGTTAGAGTAGCAGAGTTATTCACCATTGGCATTTAGTTGTGAATTATCCTCATGTTTTACCTGCTTGTGTTTTTGTACTGTGTATGCAGGATATTTTTCCCGGCCTCACAATTTACCAATGTTTACTCAGAGGCTGAGTGATCTGTATTTTCCTTGAGACCTTTCTTCCAGTTGTCACAGCCATAAGACTTAGAAACTAAACACAGTAGTTTTTGGGCTTTTTTCAGTGGTTCAGTTTACTTATTTAAGTTGCTAATGATAATATAAAAACACTTACACATATTACCACTAAAAAGAAAAACCAATAGGATTAAGCAAGATAAATAATAATAAACTGGAGTTTAAAAGCTTTTTTAAAAAATTAGAGTTATTTTGTTTTTCCAAAATGGATAGTATTACACATTTCGGTTCTCAAATTAAAATTAATGATTTATAATACATCTCGAATTGTATTATGTAAAGTTCTCATTTATTAAGTACTTTGTGGAAGCTACAGATATTGATACATTGTCTTCCAGTAACTTATGCCATTATCTGCATAAGTCTTTGGGAAAATCTTTGTGACAAGGAGTTATTTATAAAGGCTCAGGAAGATGATACAAAGTTGAACAAATTGAGGAGCAAGAACAACATTAAATATTTTGTCTCTTAGAAATTAGAATTGATGTTAATGGATTTGACATTTTCTCCCTAAACGTAGTTTTTTTTTTTTTTCCAGGCCTGTATTTAGGAGAGAAAGTTAGAATATAAATTGAAATAATATTTCATTTTCTCCCTGACATGTATAGTGTAGGAAGGCTTCAACAAAGCATGGCAAGTTATAGCTACTGAAAGTTCTAATTTCATCTAAAATGATTATGACTCTATAACCAGCTTTAGGAGCACACAATCTCCATACTTAATAATAACCCAAGAATTTCTTTTTATCTGTAAACATTTATTGAATGCTTATTCTATCCCAGGTACCAATATAAGCTCTCTATGTGTATTAAATCATTGAATCTGAATAATAACCTTAAGAGCTAGACCATATTAAGATTCATTTTACAGATGAGGAAACTGAGGTGTGGAGAAGTGGAAGTCATTTGCCCACAAGCGCCCAGCTAGCAAGTGGCAGAACTAGGATTCAAGCTAAGCAGGTTCCAGCACACATACTTGCAACCCCTACATTAGGGCAGTGCTTTTCCAGGTGTGGTGTTGGGTCAGCAGCCAAAGCCATCTTCTCAGTGTGTCCTCACGTGACTGAAAAGCAGAAAGCCACAGCAAGCTCTCCTGTCTCTTCTTATAAGGGCACAAATCCAATTCATCAGGGCTCCATCCTTAAGACCTAATTGTCCCCCGAAGGCCCCATCTCCTAATTCCGTCAAATTGGGAGTTAAGATGTCAACAGGTGAATTTTTGGGGGGACACAGACATTCAGTTCATAATACACACTAAAATTTGAGAACCACTGCCTAGATTAAGTATTGTTCCCTCTTTGCTCACGGGCCAACAGTACAGCAGTAGAGATAGTCACGCAAGCACATGATTGTGATCAGTATAGGAAGTTCAGTAAAAGAAGAATGTATTAGGTGGAGTGGTCGTGCAAAGGAGACTGTGAGGAGAAAAGGAAGGTTTTGCTTTTGGAACAAAGAGAAGTTTGCACTAGTTTCAGAGGTAAATGATGGGCAGTCAGTTCCAATGCTGATAGAATGTTTTGGTTTTGATTATTTGGAGTTTGAACAGTTACTTCAAACAGATCCAGACATTTTGGCAGGATATCGACATAATTTTTATAGCTCCCCTTTCTCTTGCCCGCCTTCTGGCTATGATAGTGCCTCTCACAGTATATTATTCTTGGAATTGATGGTTACATAATAATCAAAAGAGATCTTTTACAGATACCTAAGGTAATAATGTACTTCTTTTGCCTAGAAAAATAATTTCGTGTTAGGTTTTTAGAAAGGAGGATAATGGTGCTTCAGTAAAGGTGCCCATTTTATTCATCCACTAAATCCAAAGGATGCCTACTAAAGTCACAGTCTCTTGCTTTAGCATAGAAGAGAACTGAGCATTACAAGACACTGTCATGGCTTGTGATACCTAAATCACTTAACCCATTGGGTGAGTCATCCCTTATTTTTCAGGGTATAGTATTTTAGAAGTCCTTGCGATAGGGTTTCTGGGCTAAACAGATTCTTTGCACTTTTCATTCTGCTAGAAACAGGGATTATACATAAAGTAAACAGTGGGGGCTGTCTACTCTTTGTAACATCTTCGAAGAGATGGCCCTGATATTGCACCACTGTTTTCAATCACTTAAAAGGCAATAATTCAATTACGCCATCCTTTATATAAGAACTGCCATTGCTTTCAGTTCACTTCCAGGCCTGACACAAGTAAATCACTTTGATAAAATCCTTTTTTTTCTCTCTCCTAGAAATGAGAATAAGTAATGATACTAGTGCTCTACCAAGGACAAAATAAATACAATGTTCTTCTTATGGAAAAGCAAGGTGTTTCACAAGGCAGTGACTCCTTATGTTATTTGGGAAGTGATTTATCAGGGTGTGGATGTGAAAGATGTTTAAGTGATTTTCTATAAGGACACTTTTAGAGAAGCAATTACTATGTTTTGTTTTTGTACGTAAATGCTTGGATTGAGCAGCTTATGTGCATAGGATGGGGAGAGGAATATACCCCAGAAATATACCATCCATAATGGGCCTATTGATCGCCATTCCTTTTAACTATACAAAGAGCAGATGTTTTCAAGGATAGTTGAAGCAAGTTCCTTGGTGAAAATAACTACCTAAGTTCATTTTATTTATTTTTTTTAAACTTAAAAAAATTTTTTTATGTTTATTTATTTTTGAGAGACAGAGAGACAGAGCATGAGTGGGGAAGGGGCAGAGAGAGAGGGAGACACAAAATCAGAAGCAAGCTCCAGGCTCAGAGCCCAGTGTGGGGCTTGAACTCACAAACTGCGAGATCATGACCTGAGCCAAAGTCGGACACTTAACCAACGGAGCCACCCAGGCACCCCAAGTTCATTTTAAATATTAACTGTATGATACATGGCTCAGACTAAAAGGACATCAGCTTGAATGTACATTATAGTTTATTTTATTAAGGGTTGCTAAGCTTACTTGACTATTTTCTTAATGACCTAGGTTACCCCGAAAGACAGTAACTCTCTAATATTATAATGAAATAAGTCCTTGAGTAAATGATATCTGCTGTTAAGGCTGTGGGGGTCCAATGTTACCAGAGTGTGGGCATATAAAGGTTAAAATATATGGCAGTTGGCAAATTGATTCATTAGGGCCCATGTCATGCCAAATTATCCTTTCCATTAACTCCTACATTTAATATATTTACTTATGCCTCTTAGTAAATGATAAACTATTTTCATTTCAACAAGTCTAACTCAGAGGATTAAACAAGTCTGTACAAGAGATTTTTAAAAATAGGTATACTTTTAAACAAGTGAAGTGGACTCACTTAAGCTTAACATTTTATCTTTTATGATAGGTATAATTTTATAGAAGAACTGCAGATAGGGGTGCCTGGGTGGCTCAGTGAGTTAAGCATCTGACTTCGACTCAGGTCATGATCTCATGGTTTGTGGGTTTGAGCCCCATGTGAACCTCTGTGCTGACAGCTCGGGGCCTGATACCTGCTTCAGATTGTGTGTCTCCCTCTCCCTGTGTTCCTCCCCTGCTTGAACTCCGTCTCTCAAAAATAAATAAAGCATTAAAAAATTTTAAAAAACGCAAATAACACTCGAGTCAAGTTCTCTGCTGACTTTAGTATTCTGTCAACAAGAAAAATCCTCTAATTTGGATCTCATTGCTCTGAATTAGGATGATTCAGATGGGTAGATAAATTGGAGAAAAATATACTCTAAGAAAATAAAATATTTTACCTGCCTTAGGTATACTTGTATAGGTTACTAAGTACCTCCTATGTGCGAGACACTGTTTTAGCCAGTTCAGATACCTTATCTTTTTTAATCCTCATAGTAACTGTTCTTAGTACTAGTCCCTGCTCTATTTTTCCATAGCACTATTATCATCATCTAATATGCTTCATATTTTTCTTAATGTCTCTCTCTCCTCTTGAGCCTCCTTCCCTGTTAGACAGGGATTTTTATGTTTGTTTGCTGCTATAAAATAGTGCCTTGTTCATAATATGTACTCAATAAATATTTTTTGGCTGAATTAATGGCCCTGTGAGGCTAGTATTATGTGCCTCAATTTATAGATGAAGAGAACAAAACTAGAATGTGAAAATGGGTCTAGGTGGTCGACCTACTCCTCTCTCCATCCATCTACTTGATAAATGATTTTAAAGCCCCTGATATTTCCAGTATACCCCTCTCTACCTTCAGTGCATTTACTATATAAAAAATCATGTTAATGACAATTTTTATCAATTCATTATAGTAAATTTACAAAGTATTGATGTTCAGTTCTTTTTGTTCATTGGTAGGGTATTATTTTCAGGACATTTTTATAATTTCTAATTAATTTTGAATAAACAATACATATGTCCAAAGTTCAAATGGTACAGAGGAGTATGTGGTGATAAGCATCCATCATATAACTCTCCTCTGTTCCTAAACTTGCATGCTCATTGGAGTCACTTGGGGGAGCTCTGACAATTACTGAAGGCTGTGTCTCACCCCGAGAGAGTGTGGTTTACTTGGTCTGTGTGTGTGGCCTGGCTTTTGGAATTTTCAGAAGATCCCCAGGAGAGATTTTGCTTCAGGTAAAGTAGCAAGGACCAAGCATACTCTCTTGCCTTAAATAACTAAGAAACACATTAAATATATGAAACATTTTTTATGACATTAGACATTAGGCAACAAAAAGACAGTAATCCCCAAGGGACGGGAATCAAATGAGGTAAGCCCTATGATGGCACCAGCTTTATAGTCTAAGAGAGTATCTAGGTCATGGCACAAGGATGGAGAATACAGGCAGAGCTTGGCAGATTTCCTGAGGTTAGCAATTGGAGCTTAGAGTCTGATAAGACCAAAACATTGAGAATCCATAGGACAGACTATAGGATAGGAGAACTCCAAAGATCTTCAGGGGATCCCTCTTGAGTGGTCAGCTGAGATCTGATTAGCACATGCATGCATTCAAGGAAACTACCAGAGGCTGGGAGCAGAAAACACCTGAAAAGATTAGAGAAAACAATGCCTAGTATTTATACAAGAGTGGGAATAGTGCCTGTTCTAGCATCTAATGGATGGACTGGAAAACCTTGTGATTTGCAGGGCATTTGATAGAATTCTCAGAAGGGTTTTGCTTCAGTAGTGAGGAAAATTTAATCCTAGACTAAGTGATGTTCCAGTCTTCCCTCAGATATCTTGAAAGCAAGACCCAAAAGGATCAAATTATTTCTAAGTAACTTAATTATATTCCAGAACAAAGGTCAATAATATTTATAGGAATACAAAAACATCTAACACCCAACAAGATTAAAATTTATAGTCTGGCATCCAATAAAAAATGATCAGAAATGCAAAGAAATATGTAAGGAAAATATGAAGAATAATGTGGTTATAAATGTATCAATTGAAAATAAAACTGACACAAATATAATTACTAGACAAAGACAGTAAAAACAATTATTATAACTATTTTATATATTTAAAAAATTAAATAGAGACATGGAAGATGTCCAAAAGACTCAAAATTCTAAAGATGAAAACTACAATGTATAAAATGTATTAATCCCACGGGATGGGATTAATGGCAGAGTAGACATTGCAGGTGAAAAGACTGGTAAACTTGAATCACAGCAATAGAAATTATCCAAAATTAAATGTAGAGAGCAAAGAGAAATTTTTAAAAATGAAGAATATCAGTGAGTTGTGGGAAAACTTTACACAGTCTAATATATGTGTAATTGGAGTCCCTGAAAGGTAGATGGGAGGTGGGGAATAGGAGAAGAATTATATTTAAGAAATAATAGCCATAATTTTTCCATATTTAATGAAAATTTAATGACAACTGAAAACACAATCCAAAGAGGCCCAACAAACTCAAGCTCAAAAAGCTCGAAGAAATAACACCAAGGCACATCATAATCACATTGCTCAAAAGTGTAATAAAGAAAAAAAATTGAAAGCAACCAGGGAATTAAAGACATTTACATTAAAGATAAGGTGTCAGTAGAATTCTTGTCAGAAACAACCTAAATGAAACAGTGGAGCACCATTTTTGAAGTACAGAAAGAAAAAATGTCTGTCAACCTAGAATTTTATACTCAGCAAAAATAAGCTAACAAGAACAAAATGAAGACAATTCTTTCATCATCAAACTGTACTACAGATATGTTAAAAGAACTTCTTCAGGTAGAAGGAAGATTAGGTGTCAATCTGGATCTACACAGAGTAATTAAGAGCAGTGGGAGTGGTAACTATAAGGATTAGTAGATCAAATTTTTTCATATTATTTACATCTTTTAGAAAATAACTGCTTAAATTAAACATAATGTAATGTAGGATTTATGTAAAAGTAAAATGTTTGACAAGAATGGCACAAAGGATGGATAAATGAAATATATTATTTTAAGTCTTACAGTGTACTTGAAGTTGCCTAGTAGATTGTAGTAAAAAATATTTACCATAAATACTAAACCAACCCCTAAAATAACAAAAGTAAGTTATAGCTAATAAACCAACAAAGGAGATGAAATGAAATAATAAGAAACAACCTAAAAGAAGCCAAAAAAAAAGGAAAAGGTAAGTAGCAGATGGGAAGTTAGGAAGCAAATAGATGATTAAGATGATAGACTTAAACCTAACTATATTAGTAATCACATTAAATATAAATGCACTAAATACCTCAAAAGGGAGAGATTGTCAGTGTGGATTAAAAAGCAAAATCCAAATATATACTGATTTATGAAAACTGCACTTTATATATAAAGACACAGTTGAAAGTAAAGCAATGGAAAAAATACACCCATATTAACACTAGTCAAAAGAAAATTGGAATGACTACATCAGTATCACAGATTTCAGAGCAAAGAATTTACCATGGATAAATTAGATCATTTCATATTGATAAAGGCATACCACATTTTATTGCATGTCACTTTATTGTGATTTGTGGATACTGCATTTTTTACAAGTTGAAGATTCAAGACTTCAGTGAAGGAAGTAATTGCTAATGTGGTGGAAATAGCAAGAGGACTAAAATTAGAAGTGGAGCCTGAGGATGTGACTGAATTGCTGCGATCTCTTTAACGGATGAGAGGTGCTTCTCATGGATGATCAGAGAAAGTGGTTTCTTGAGATGGAATCTACTCCTAGTGAAGATGCTGTGAAGATTGTTGAAATGACAACAAAGGATTCAGAATATTATAAACTTAGTTGATAAAGCATCAGTAAAGGTTTGAGAGCATTGATTCCAATTTTGAAATAAGTTCTCCTGTAGGTAAAATGCTATCAAATAGCATCACATGCTACAGAGAAATCATTTGTGAAAGGAGGAGTCAATCTATGTGGCAGACTTCATTGTTGCCTTATTTTAAGAAATTGTCACAATCATCCCAACCTTCAGCAACCACCACCCTGATCAGTCAGCAGCAAAAAAGATTGACTTGCTGAAAGCTCAGATGATGATTAGCATTTTTAAAAAATGAAATATTTTTTAGTTAAGATATATATGTATTATTTTATTTAGACATAATGCTATTGTGCACTTGATAGACTACAGTGTAGTATAAATATAACTTTTATATGTGCTAGGAAACCAAAAAATTTATTTGGCTTGCTTTATTGCAATATTTGCCTTATTGTGGGTGTTCTGGAACCGAATCCACAGTATCTCTGAGGTATGCCTGTAAAGGGTTTAATTTATGGGGAAAACATACAATCCTACATATTTATGCAACTAAGAGACCTTCAAGGTATGGTATATGAACCAAAAGTAATAGAATTGTAAGGAGAAATAGAATAATACACAATTATAGTTGGAGATTTCACTGCCCCTCTCTCAAAACCTGGTAGAACAAGTAGACAAAAAATGAATAAAGATACAGAAGATTTGAGCAATTCTGTTAACGAGCTTGACCCAACTGACATTTATAAAATGCTCCATCCTACATCAGCAGAATATACTTCTTTCCAAGTGCACACAGAACATTTACTAAGATAGACCATACTCTGTGCCAAAAAACAGGTCCCAATAAATTTAAAGGCAATTCAAGTCATACAAAATATGTTCTCTGACCACAATGGAATTTTATTAGAAACCAATAGCAGAAAGATAACTGGAACATCCCCAAACATTTGGAAACTAAATAACATGTCTAAAAAACCCAAGGGTCATGGGAGATATCAAAAAGGAAATTAGAAAATATCTTGAACTGGGGTGCCTGGGTGGCTCAGTCAGCTAAGCATCTGGACATGGGCTTAGGTCATGATCTCCCCATTTGGGAGTTCGAGCCCCATGTCATGCTCTATGCTGACAGCTTGGAGCCTGCTTCAGATTCTGTGTCTCCCTCTCTCTCTCTCTGCCCACCTTCCCCCGTCCCTGCTTAGGCTTTCTCTCTTGCTCTAAAATAAATAAACATTAAAAAAATTTTTTTAAGAAGAAAATGTCTTCAACTGAATGAAAATGAAATACAGCCCACAAAAACTTACAGGATGCTGCTAAAATGGGAAATTTGTGGGCTACATTCCCACTTTAGAAGTGCACAAAGATCTCAAATCAGTGAATTCAGCTTCCATCTCAAGGAAGTAGGAAAGGAAGAGCAAGAAAGTAAGTGGAAGACAGGAAATAATAAATATCAGAGTGGAAATAAGTGGAATAGAAAACAGGAAAACAATAGAGAAAATCAGTGAGATCAAAAGCAAAGATTAATAAAACTGATGATCCTGTAGCCAAACTAATTAGGCAAAAAAGGGAGAAAACACAAATTACCATTGTCAGGAATAAGAGGAGTAACATCACTACAGATTCTACAGATACCAGGAGGGATAAAAAAAAAAAAGCAATACTTTGAACACTTACAGTTTTTCAATCATTTAGATGAAATGGACAAATTCTTTGAAGACATAAGCTACCAAAACTTATTCAAGAAGAAACAGATAATCTGATAGTTTTGAATTTGTAATTAAAAAATCTTTCTACAAAGAAAGAGATGTGAAAGCATATGTCCTTTTGAAAAAAAATTATACGTTAATATGGGTAGCAACTTCACGTGTAAAGGTCAGAGTTTAGAAACAAGGCAAATGTAGATCAAAAGGTGAATAGGTAAACTATAGTATATACTATAGTTTGGACAATAGGATGCTACTCAGAATAAAAATTAACTATTGATATATGTTCCAAAATGATGAATCTCAAAGTAATTATGCTGAGTGGAAAAAAGCCAGATGAAAAAATAAAACATAAGACATGATTTCATATTTATATGAGTTTAGAAAATGCAAACTTATCTGTAGGGACAGAAATCATATTAGTACCTTCCTTGGCAAAACTTGTTGGAGTGGGGACCAGGGAGCACGAAGGGCATGAGAAAACTTTTGTAGGTGTTAGATAGTTCATCTTACTTGTGGTAGTGGTGTCACTGGTCACAGGTCACATAAGCCCAAACTGGTCAAATTGTATTTAAATATGTGCCACTTATTGTATATTAATTATACCTCAATGTAATTTTTCTTTTTTAAGAGCTCCAAGTGACTCACATGGATTTGTGACAAATTTGAGAATCAAGACAAAGTTGGGAATCATTGCTCCAGTCCCTCAGGTCCCTGGTTCCACCCTACAGAGATGACCTATTCTAGGCAGTTTCCTATTCTGAAACTGGAATAGTTTCAATTTGGAAATATTATGCATATACAGGCATATACAAACATATATATTCCTTGTTTTAAATTCACAAACGGTGAGGCACGTGGGTGTCTCAGTCAATCAAGCATCCAACTCTTAATTTAGGCACAGGTCATGATCTCACAGTTCATGGGTTTGAGACCTGTACTGGGGTCCGTGCTGGCAGTGTGGAGCCTGCTTGGGATTCTCTCTCACTTTCTCTCTTTGTCCCTCCCCCACTCACGCATGATCTCTCTCACTGATTCTCTCTCAAAATAAATAAACAAACTTAAAAAAAAATAAATTCACAAATGGTAGCATACTTTATACATTTTTCTGTAGTGAACTTTTTTCACTTGGTATATCTTGGAGTTCATTCCATTGCATGGAATGATTTCACTTTTTAAAATAGCTGTATGTGAATCTATTGGGTATAAATCCCAATCATTGTGACTACATGAGCTTGGTACTATATGCTTATTTTAAAACTTTTTGGGAACAAAGATGTTACTTGATAGTTGCTAGAATTAATTTTTCTTTTAGGCTTACCTTTAAGTCCTCATTTGCAAGCTACATAATATGACAAAATGCTTTCATGAAACTCTGTGAGTATATACATTTTTTAGAATGCCAAATTCTAAATCAATATTTTTTTTTACCAGTAAAGTCTGTATATCTATGTGAAATGTTGACAAGTATTACACTTTGAAAAGTTATTATGACATTTTATTTGCTTTCCTTGTCCCCTCAATGTGAAATTTGGTGTTTGATTTGTTCTTAATGAAACACAAGTTTTTCAATTTTCTAATTTTCTTCTTGTCCTTTGGTGGTTAATTCAGTGTTGATCTTTAGGCCACAGCTATTCTGGAGATGTATACTGTGTAAGCTAACCTGTTATGAACTTCCATTTTTGGCAAAAAAATTCTTTGGCTAAATTCTTTTTTATTTATTTTTTTAATTTTTTTTTTAATTTTTGAGAGAGAGAGAGAGCACGAGCAGGGGAGGGGCAAAGAGAGAGAGAAACACAGAATCTGAAGCAGGCTCCAGGCTCTGAGTTGTCAGCACAGATTCTGATGTGGGGCTCAAACTTGTGAACTGTGAGATCATGACCTGAGCCGAAGTCAGACACTCAACCAACTGAGCCACCCAAGCACCCCTCTTTGGCTAAATTGTTGCTAACTTTTTTTTTTTTAAACAGCAGCAAGTACACCAAGTCAAATGGGTCAATACCAAAATAATTCTTTTTTTTTTTTAAAGTTAATTGCATTCTTTAGTTGATAGACTATGTTTCAACAGGAAGACCACTTTCTTTTTTTTAACATAATTTATTGTCAAATTGGCTTACATACAACACCCAGTGCTCATCCCAGCAAGTGCCTTCCTCAACGCCCATCACTCATTTTCCTCTCTCCCCCACCCCTCCATCTACCCTCCGTTTGTTCTCTGTATTTAAGAGTCTCTTGTGGTTTGCCTCTCTCCCTTTCTGTTTGCAACTATTTTTTTCCCCTTCCCTTCCCCCATGGTCTTCTATTAAGTTTCTCAAAATCCACATATGAGTGAAAACATGGTATCTGTCCTTCTCTGACTGACTTATTTCACTCAGCCTAGTACCTTCCAGTTCCATCCATGTTGCTGCAAATGGCAGGATTTCGTTCGTTCTTATTGCCACATAGTATTCCATTGTATTTATAAACCACATCTCCTTTAACTATTCATCAGTTGATGGACATTTAGGCTCTTTCCATAATTTGGCTATTGTTGAAAGTGCTGCTATAAACATTGGGGTGCATCTGCCCCTATGCATCAGCACTCCTGTATCCCTTGGGTAAATCCCCAGCAGTGCTATTGCTGGGTCATAGGGTAGTTCTGTTTTTAATTTTTTGAGGAACCCCCATGCCGTTTTCCAGAGCAGCTGTACCAGTTTACGTTCACACCAACAGTACAAGAGTGTGCCTATTTCTCCACATCCTTGCCAGCATCTATAGTCTCCTGATTTGTTTATTTTAGCCACTCTGACTGCTGTGAGGTGGTATCTCAGTGTGGCTTTGATTTGTATTTCCCTGATGATGAGTGACATTGAGCATCTTTTCATGTGTCTCTTGGCCATCTGGATGGGAAGACCACCTTCAAAGTCAATGGACCAATTTACTTGGGGGCCTCAATTTTCTAAAGGCCGTTTTATGTGTCCTTTGCAGGTTTTCTATAATTTTCTGTCTTAAAGCAACAGGAATCTCAGAGTCCATTATCCAAACTACCCATATTATCATATAGTCTGTACTTACTAGGTTTATTAGTGAGTATTGAATCTTTTCATGACTAATGATATTCTGAACTTCTGGCCAGCATTTCATCAAATGTTGAATAAGTACAGTTCAGATCAGTTGAGTATTGGTTTTATATTCATTAGCTGATGAAGTGAGAGATTCATTGCAACTCCTCATAGGGAATTCACTCACTCATTTTTCATTCATTAAACTCTACCTTCCTATAGTCTGGTGTCATAGGTCCTTGTTCACCTCTTTGTCCTTCATCTTGTATGATTTCAGGGGATTGACCCTATCCTCTCCAGTTATGGTTGCTTGTATTTATATGCCTGAGGTCATGTTTCCAAGGAGTCTACAGTGGCACAAATGTACATGTTTTGAATGTTGTCTTTCCTGAAGTGGGGATCTTTTGGCTGAGAAAATGGTTTTAGTGACCCGTAAACTATCTTTAAGACCCATCTCCATCTCTGAGTACGTTTTAGTTTATTCAGGCTGTGTCATTCTCTAACCTAGGGAAAGTGTGGAGAGCCTGATCCAGAAGCATTCCTATGCCCGCTCGCCCATCCGTACCTATGGAGGAGAAGATGACGTGCTGGGGGATGAGGTTCAGACAACACAGAATAGAGGTAAGGCAGCTTCCGGGCTAGGTAACTGCTGGGAGCAAGAGCACCGGGAATGAGGAAGAGGCAGGTAGGTGAGGAGACTCCTAGTCCTCAGCATGCAGTCTGACCCAAAAGTGTTTCAGGAGTTTCTTGAGGAAGGGACAGCCCCTGAGCCTGATTTTCATACAGGTCATTATTTTGCCTCTGAGTCTTTTTTATTTTTATTTTTTAACATTTATTTTTGAGAGAGAGAGAGAGAAAGAGACAGACAAAGCATGAGCAGGGGAGGGGCAGAAAGAGAGGGAGACACAGAATCTGAAGCAGGATCCAGGCCCTGAGTTGTTAGCACAGAGCCCGACGCGGGTCTGGAACTCAAGAACTGCGACATTGTGACCTGAGTTGAAGTCGGACGCTTCACCGACTGAACTACCCAGGCGCCCCTGCCTCTCAGTCTTAGATGATTGTTCTGCCTAATACTTTCCTGTGGTTTGTTTTCTAAGTGAAAGAACACCGAGCTTCCGAGTCAGGGCTCAGGAGTTACTTGTCTGTCATCTACCACCAAAGAGGTATTGGACTTTGGGGGCAATCCTTTAGTCCTACTGAACCTCAGTTTTATCAGCTGAAAATCAGGGAGTATATCTGTTCCACTTATAAGAGGTTCCAGGAATATCTTATTAGGATCAATGACTAAAATGGAAAACCCTTTTAAAAAGAAAATTTTCCTAGTGAAGGGCATTATGTAGACGCGGTGGCCCTAGCGGTGACAGTAGGGGAGTATTGAAAAGTTCCTCTGTCCCAAAGGCTCACACAGGAGCCCTCCACATCTGCGAGTCCAGCAAAAAGAAATCAGATGGTGCCTAATACTGGGTGTAGGGATGTTCATGTGGGGAGAGAGCCTTCTGTCATATTTTTATGTCCTTTCTATGGAATAGCATAATCTGTTAAAACATAGGACATCTTATAGGATTTATCACTAAATCCAAATGAACTACTGGTAAATTTTACAGCTGGCAAATCCAGTGTCAACTTGTGTTTAAATTTGTGGATGCTGTGATGAGGGAAAACTTATTCTTGTAACTTGTCAAATATTTAATAAAGAATTATGGAAGCTAGAAAAAGAAAAACACTCTTGTGCGTTTTCACAATGCCTTTAGAAACCAACTAGCTTTGTTGAGGCTCATATGCCCCTCTTCCTTACAGGGATGCTATAGAGGTTAGAACAGATACCAGATATTTGGATCTCCTTTTTTTTTTTAATGTTTCTTTTTAATTTATTTTGAGGGGGGCAGTCAAAGAGAGAAGGAGAGAGAGAATCGCAAGCAGGTTCCATGCTGTCAGTGCAGAGAGCCCAAAGTGGGGCTTGATCTCACAAACTGTGAGACCGTGACCTGAGCCCAAATTAAGAGTCAGATGCTTAACCACCTGAGCCACCCAGGTACCCCCGGAGCTCCTTTAAAGGGAATCCACTTATTCCTTTCAGGCAGGATACTTGTGTTTTGACCATTTTCTAGGAGCATACAGGCCATCTAATGAGTTAAGTCTTTTTCTATTTAGTAAATTCTCTCTTCCTTACGGTATAAATAATATCTTCTTATCTGGAAAGGTAGTTCTGACTCATAGTTGGTGTGTTTATGTTTTTGAATTGCAGATCTATTATATATTTTTTAAAAAATAAATCAATCCACACAGATAATGTAATTCTTGATTTGTACACTGAAATAGAGTTTCTAGTCTAATGAGTTGTTTTTTGTTTCAGGATCAGCCTTTACGACATCTGATAATTTGTCCCTCAGCTCCTGGGTGTCTTCTTCCTCCACTTTTCCTGGATTTCAGCACCCCCAGTCCCTCGCTGCTCTCGGCACCAGTACAGCATCCATAGCAACACCTATTCCTCACCCTATACAGGGTTCTTTGCCGCCGTACAGCCGACTCGGGGTGCCTCTGACCCCATCGGCGATTGCTGGCTCCATGCAGGGGAGCGGCCCGACATTTCCCTCCTTCCACATGCCCCGGTATCATCACTACTTTCAGCAGGGGCCCTATGCTGCTATCCAAGGACTGCGCCATTCCTCCGCGGTGATGACACCATTTGTATGACTCTTCTAAGCCTAGGAGAATCCCAATCCAGAATGTGCAAATGGGTATGGAAATGGGGGACAGGGTGGGGTGGGTGGGATGTAGGGTATGGAGCAGGGGCTCTCCAGGAGACATGGGACCTATTAAAGAGGAGAGCTGGACTCACAGTAAAGCCTACCGCCGAGGGAATGCACCACAGACCAGGACTCATGTATAGCTCGGGGATAGCTCTTGGGTTCAAGACAGAATCAGTGTCAAGTTCTTAGGCAGCCTAAGGATACTAACTTACCCAGACAATAACACAAGGCAGATGAATCTTAAGGTGCATTATACCTAGCGGTTAAAAATGCTGTGTCAGTGCAGCAATGTATAAAATCAATGTGTAGAGGTTATCTTTCTGCTTTTCACAGGTTGAAAGAATCTTCAGAGAGGCAATATACATAACCTACCAACCATAATGCATAATGACTAACTTAAGTCCATTTCTCTCTATAGAAAATGAGAGCCAACAGAGAAATATTTGTCATGCTGTGGCTTAAGCATGTTCAGTTTTCCTTTGTATTAGTTTGCTGGGGAAAGGGCTGAGATAATGCTAACGCATCCTATGTTGTGGATGAATAGATGGTAATGAGCTTACAAAGCTCTTTTTGTAATACTGAAGGGCCAGTACCTGACAAGCTCTTTTTTCTCAGTCTTGTCTTCTTCCTAATTCTCTTTCTTGCAATTACTTGTCATTTTATGTAGGAAAAACCTATATACAATTTTGAAGCAAGAGGCCCTATGTGTTACATTATAAAACCGAGGTTATCTTTTTCTGGGCTGCATTCTAAGTATACTTCTGACTCACTCACTGAGGAACACTTCTAAAACCTCTACATGATGACACATGAGGCTTTCTCTCAATCTGCAATAACAAGATGGTTGCCCTGTCCTGAAAGGAATTTCTCTGCCATGGGTACCAAAGGCCCCTTTATTTTTGCTTCAGCTTCGGGAAACTTTATGGATGGTAAAATGCACCGGGCCACATTCTCATCTTTGGTAAATCGGCTTTGTATTAGATTAGCCGTTACCACTGACTGATGAAGATTTATGAATGACCATTTTGAATACCCATATAGCCACCATTTAACCTATGTTCCCGAGGAGTTATGTGTCCATATATCTGGTTTGTCCTTCTTTCTTACTGTTCCGTTCAGCGACTCCTTTATCATCTTCCTAGTCCATTATATGAAATTGTATGTCAACTCAGTGACTCCCTGACTGAAACACTGGCAGTGTTTATAAGTCAATCCGAAGTATTTATCCACTTAGAGTTCTTATTGTCTTCTTAAACCTTCCTTTAATGTTTAACAATTAAGTATATTTTAGTTATATATTATCTCTATATTTAGGGGGCAACACGTATCTAAGCATTTGCAGTCAGGGTAGTATTTGGCGTTTTGCAACTTTAATAAAGTTTATAGTCCTTCAACTTTATAGTGCATTCTAGCTGCAAGATATAACCTGTCTTCTTTACAAAACTCCCCACAACTCTATTTTATCCTAATTAAATTGTGTATCTACTTTGGTCTGACTGCAAAAGTATTGAATCTGTTAAAAGAGATGGAAAATATCACTGCTGAGAGTAGAGGTGGGAGTAAATGCAATATACTTACCAGAGTGCATGGGGTTTTATTTAGTTATTTTGTTAGGCTTTCCCATATCAAATGCCTTTCTCGGGCATTTCTAGTCTATGAAACAAGGCATAATGGCATAGGCTGTCCATGTGATGCCATTGTTGCTGGACTTTGCAATTGTTTTTCTCCACTGTGTCCTGAAGTTGACTTATGGAGAAGCATGGACTGTGCTACCCAAGCATCTCAAAGTCCTATGGCAGATACTGTAGGCTAATTTCTAACTTCTTGCATGCTATGCTATAGTATCCACAGGTAGTTTGTTTTCAAACACAGCACAGATGTGCGTTTATTGGAAAAAAAAAAAAAAGCAGCTATGAGTAATGTTTAAGTATCCACAGAGCTTAGGATAGGGATTTGATACTTAATAGTTGGCCTGTTGCCAGTGCTCCATTTAATACACAGTACTGCTGCTTAAAGCAGGAATAACAAAACTAGATGCTATTTAACATGATGCTACTCAATATTCTGGTAAATTACTGGTCTACTAGAGTGAATCTGTATCTGAGTTTTCTTTTCAATGAGAATGAAAAGATCATTTTAATTCCATTTAGACATTTTCCCCAACTGACGTATCTTAAAAGTGGGTTTGTTTTTGTAATATGTCTTTACCCCAGTATTTCCTGACTTCATAACTTTATTTTATAATTAAGCAATATAAGACTAAAAATAAGTAGAGTGCTTAGAGAAAAGCAAAGACTAAGATACCAAAGCATGCTCTTGGGAAATAACACCTGAAATTCTAAACTGGATATGTTTTTTTTAAAGTATTTGGCATTATTTGAACGAGAAAGAAAAAGCACAAGTGACATGGAGCTTAACCTCATCAAAGTCACCATAGCCATGAGAACCAAGGGAAGAAATTTATCCCAACCCCCAGGTCTTTCTAAACTATTCTGGTTGCTGATTCTTACTTAACTCCTCAGGTATTTAAGATTTTAATGTCTAAGATCTACTCTACCAAAAGCAATTGCAAGAATTAGACAGTGGGAAAGCCAATTGAAAAATTAAGAGCATGAGTTACAGTATATTTGGAATAAATGCAGCCCCCCCCCCCGGGTATATTACAGTATCAAAAAGCATGGCTAACGTTCAGTGCTGCTACAAAGAGACCCTTCCAGAACTGCTTTATCTAACCTGGAGGAGTTAATTTATAACTTCGTAGCTTCTGCATATGTGATTTGTTTTTAAAACACTTATCAATAACGCTGAGTAAGTTCAATTATTTCTTTTACTTACCAAGTGTTCCCCCTCCTTCATCGACCCTTAGCAGTATGTAAGTAAAGCATATCCATCTTGTGTCTATCATATCACAAATTATTAGGTTATAAGGTCTGCATTAATGAATTTAGGTTGCATTGCTGTCCCTTTGAGTTTATAATGAAAGTTCGTTGTTATTCCCAGTAGGTAGGCACAGAATGGGAGATATTAAGATGTTGAGAAAAACCCTGTGTAGGGCTATGCTATAGGAGTTACATTAACTTCTGGGGTATTCCACGATTTCCCCTCCCTCGCTCTCATCCACATCTCTGTCATTGTGTTTCTCTAGCCACAACATCCCCTGCTCCCCCTGTGCAAAAGAAAAAAAAAACAAAAAACAAAAAACACTCTCCAAAAGTACAAGAAAAAAATATTTTTAACGAGAAAAGGATCACCATTCCTACACCTATGAATTTTTCAGAGAGATGTTGGGATATTTAACCATTTCTGAATTTCATGTTAGCTCTTCAGGCTGTCTTGCTTGTATTTAAGCTGAATCATATTGAGAAAAATGAGCTTCAAGAATGACTTTATCACCCCATTAAATATGCAGTCAAGCTTAGCCATGACTCAGCAGCTAAAGTTCGAAAAATTCAGTTATATAATGTACCACGGTCACATACTGTGAGGAAAACAATATTTTTACTCAGTCTTCCATTGACTAAGTAGGAAACTGTTTTCATTATTAAACATGTATGGAATTGATAATTATTAGAAACAAAACAATATTATACCCCAAATCTAGACTGGAAAGAAACAAAGCACTGGACAGAAAAGATTTTCAGTTGGCTCCTTTAGACAGCTTAGGTGGAGGATGCATTTTACATGTTTCATATTATTTCAGAATGCAAGGATTTTATGTAAACAGGCAAAAGGAAAGTTATACATTCTTAACTGTTTAGAAAACCATAAAATGATTTCTTCACTACTATTCCATGCCAGTTATAAAATACTCTAATACTTCTCTTTCTTTGGCATGCTTAAATATGCAAAGTTTCATTTATAAATATTTGATAGGCAAATAATCCGTATTTTCTCGCTCTTCTTTCTCTATCCCTCCCTCAATTCCAATGTCCTTCCCTGATAATAAGAAAATAAAAACATTGGTAAAATAGTACATCTGGACAAAAAATACAGTTTGTTGTATTTTACTTCTAATACATTAAAATATGTATTTAGTTGTTTTTTTCTTATTTTCAGAATGCTAAAAAAAAGTCTTTTATTTCCTAGAGGATAAAATTGGATATAGCCTCTTTAGTAGACTTTATCACAGTTATATCGTTTGCTGTGTCCATTTGCTTAATGAATTGCGTGAGAACAGTCACTGTAATGAAGTGTGTGTGTTGGGGGTGGGGGGAAGGGCATGGGAAATGTTTTATGAAAAAAGAAGTTATAAGCCTAATACTATGAAGTAACACCTAACGAAGTTCTTTTTAAGTGCAATATATTTATTTCTGCTAGAAATGTATTATCAACATTATGTAATATTTGAAGCATTACATGTTATTTGTAAACAGCTTAAAATTATATATTACCCAAAATTGTACAGAAGTACAAATGTGTGGATATTAATTTCTTTCATTAAAAATGGTGTGTTTTGATATATATGCACACATTTACACTTTCATTATCTTACACACTTTGCTTTGTGACTTTTGGTACCTGTTTCCTCACCTTGAAAAAAAAAAGGAGGATTAGGTAAGATTAGGGGTCATAGCTGGCCACTCCCAGGCCAGACACAGCCAACCGGATTACTGTACAGCGTTTGGGTTTTGTCTTTAATTGTCTTTGGAAGCCTTTAGAGAAAACACTACTCTCAAGTCCCCACTGGTTCCCTAGTCCCCTTCATTCATTTATTCCACCTGATGAAATCTTAAAATCATGGGACTTTACACCTCTCTGTATGGAATGATCCTGAAGACTCCATAAAGCTTAAAGATCTCCCTCTCATTCTAGCCATAAACTCTTGCATGTGCTGTAATGATACTACAAGCAGGCTGACACAAAATAAGATTAGCCAAATTCAAAGTCTTAATCCTTCCATGTGATAGTCCTTCAGAATATTTGACGTTATCATACCTTGTGCTTTCAGAAGTCTGCTCTATTATACTTAATTTTTTGCGCATGCTGAACACCAACCTTTTAAAAATCTCTTCTTTGGAATAATTCCAAGCTTACTGAAAAGTTGCAAGGATAGTATAAAGAAACGCTTTATATTCTTTACCCAGATTCACCATTGTTAATGTTTTGCCCCATTTGATTTACAATTAGCATTCACATTGAGTGTCCCCCATCCCCAGTCCCAACACACATGGTATACATAATTTGTTTTCCTCCATTTGAGAGTAAGCTTCACACATCGTGCCCCACTATCCCTATGTAATTCAAAGTGCACATCCTAAAACCAAGAAGATTCCATTAAATATCATCAGGAGAGGAGCGCCTGGGTGGCTCAGTCGGTTGAGCGTCCGACTTTGGCTCAGGTCATGATCTCACCGTTTGTGGGTTCGAGCCCCGTGTCGGGCTCTGTGCTGACAGCTAGCTCAGAGCCTGGAGCTTGTCTTCAGATTCTGTGCCTCCTTCTCTCTCTGCCCCTCCCCCATTCATGCTCTGTTTCTCTCTGTCTCAATAATAAATAAACATCTAAATAAATAAATATCATCAGGAGAGTTAGCAATTTGGGGAAATTTAATGGTGATAAAATACTGTGATCTACCTTCTGGACTCCGGTTTTGTCAAATGCCCCAGTGATGTCCTTTGTAGCATATTTCTTCCTTCAGTACAGATCCAGTTCAAGATTACATATTGCATGGAGTTTTCCTGTTTCTGCAGTCTCCTTTAAAGTGATACAGTTCCTCAGCCTTTCTGTGCCTTTCATGGCAAAAGAATTCCTATTTTTCAATGTTTTATAATTTATTACTATTCTTAGTTATCTTGATGCTCAAATCACCCCAGAGTTGGTCATCAGGAGCCCCTTAAGCTGGCTCCTGTGTCCTTTTGACATGCCCTACTAAATTTTTTTTTTTTTTTAGCACTTCAGTTTCTGGCATAACACGTTGTCTGGGGTTCATCTCATACCTTTTTTGGAACCAACCATTTCTCCAAGGAGCCCAGTTTCCTTTTAGTTGGGGAATATATTAGAAACCAAGATCTGCGTACCAGATATGTGCCCAAATGAGCTATGTTTGTTTCTAGGCCCTCTCAGCCCCAGAGTTGGGAATACATATATGTATATAAACACATACGTGTGTGTGTGTGTGTGTGTGTGTATACAGCGTGTATTGGAAATCATGAGTCTGTGCTGCTATCTCCAATTCCAGTACACTCCCACAGGGGCCTTTTCCCTTTGCTTAGCCCCATTTCGTATCTGCACGTATCTTCTCCCTGGCTCCCAACATCAACATACTTATTTACTCAATTCAACCATATACCCCAAGTAATTTCATCTTGCTTCACTCATAAAACTGCAATAAACAAACCTTTTAAAAAGAGTTCAGAATTTGTTGGCAGTTGGTCCCCTTCTACTCCCTCTTTGACCAAGGGAACACAATCAAATCGCATGTTTAGCCATTAGATTAGTTCCTTCTTCATTCTATATGGTTATGCTATTCATTCACAATACAACTGGGTTCACTTGTTTAGTTGCTTACAGTTTTGTTTTTGTGGTCTTTTTAAAATGATAAATATTTATTTTTTTAAAGTAAGCTCTACACCTAACATGGGGCTTGAGCTCACAAACCTGAGATGAAGAGTTGCATGCTCTACCGAGTAAACCAGCCAGTTGTTTTTAATTTTAAGGAAGGATTTTTTCCCCTTCTCATTCTTACTAATTAAGAAGAAAAAAACATACCACATTAACATACTTCCAACAAAAACCTCATAGAACTAATAAGAAATTCTATCTAGGTTGTGGGATGCAAGGTTAATTAGTAAATTGCTTTCCTATATATCACCAATGAACAATCTAGATTTGAAATTAAAAATACAGCACCATTTGTATCAGCACCCAAAAAGGGAGAAAATATTTAGGTGTAAATATGTACAAGATCTATGAGGAAAACTGTAAAACTGTGATGAAAGATGTCAAAGAAGATCTCAATAAATGGAAAGAGATTCCATGTCTGAGGATAGGTAGACTCAATATTGCCAAGATGCCAGTTCTCTTCCACTTAATCTATAAAGTTGACACAGTCCCAATGAAAATCCCAGCAAGTCTTATGGCTCTCAACAAACTGATTCTAAAGTTTATGTGGAAAGGCAAGAGACCCAGAATAGTCAACAAAATACTGAAGACGAACAAAGTTGGAGGCTGACTTCAAAACTTACTATAAAGCTAAAGTAATCAAGACCGTATGGTGACATAGTAGACAAGTAGATTAACAAAACAATAGTCCACAAAATAAACCTTGTACTTTGGTGTTGGGAAAATGGTGCACTGGTTTGGAAAATAGTCTGGTAGTTCATCAACAGGTTAAACACAGGGTTACCATATGGCCTAGGAATTCCATTCCTAGGCATACACCTAGAAGAAATGAAAACATGTCCACACAAGAACTTGTACATGAATATTCATAGCAGCATTTTTCATAATAGTCAAAAAGTGGAAACCACCCAAATGTTTACATTTGGATGGATGTGAATGGATACAATTTGGCATATCTATACAATGGAATATTTAGCTATAAAAAGAAATGAAGTACTGATAAATGCTACAACATGGATGAAACTTGAAAACATGGTAAGAGAGCCAGACATAAAGAACCATGTATTGTATGATTCCATTTATATAAAATATCCGGCATAGGGATATTCATGGAGATAGAAGGTAGATCAGTGGTTGTCAGGGCTGGAAAGGTAGGAGGAATGAGAATTACTGCCAATGGATATGGAGGTCTCTCTAGGGGGTAGTAAAAACATGGAATTAGTGGTCATGGTTGCACATCCTTGTGAATATACTAATGTCACTGAATTCTACCCTTTAAAAGAATGTCTTTTATGGCGTTTGAATTATAGCTCATTGTTATTTTAAAACATGAAAGAAAAAGCTATGTGGCAAATCTTTTATTTTCAGTCTATAGTGCCCTACTTGTCAACTTTGAGGACTTCCAGGGGGAATAAATCTTACGTACTAGTCAGTTGAGCGGGCCATCTAGAATCTTCTCCCTGCCTCATTTTTTTTAATCTGTAGAAGGAAGATAATACTGCCTATTTGATAGCATTGTGTGTCCTTAGGCTCTCCATTTATATTAATTTATTTTTAGCCCCTCTTTTTTTCTTCTATTTTCCTAGAAAGAATCATAGCTAGGTCTTTGTACTCCCTGGGGGGAAAAAGATGATATAAATCCCTCTCCACCCCAAGCCTTGATATGGTAATAATTGCTACCTTTTACGGAACATTTGCTATATCTATACACTTTATATACATTATCTGACTTAATCTTTACAACAGCTCTCTGAGGTAGGAGATAACATTATTTCCATTTGAGGTATGAAAAAGCTGAGGTGGAAATTAAGTGTTCAGAACCTACCTCAGTGAGATAGGCAGGATTCAGATCCTGTCTGTACTCATAACTGAGACACTGTGATAATCCCACAAATATTTCTAAATTTTAAAAAAAAGCATATTGCTTTTACTAAACCCATATACAGAACCTTAATCAGGAAACATAAAAGCTGCATGACCCCACAAATTTTCTTGTATTGGATTATATAATTGTCACTGGTAAGTGTCTCAAGAAGAGTTTCGGATTATGGCAAAGAATAGGAGGGAATTTTAGAGGTCCACATTTATCTTTTGGGGATGGGTCAATATATATGTGAAAGCCTATCTCTGCTGCCCAAAGCAAGAGTCTGGTGGTCTTGATGTCAACACTTAGTACTCATTTAGGGACACTTTTCTTTCTCCCTTAAACTCTGGTTCCAAGTTAGTTCTGCTAGAGCATAAAAGTAATTAGAAAATAGAACCAATGAAGCCCATTGTACTAAATGACTAGTCAGCAAGTGGAGGCAGGGAGGAACCACAAGAAAAGACCAGGGATGCAGCAGGGGCCAAGTTGGGGCTGGGCTGAACAGGTTAGAGAGAGATAGGCTTAGCTCATTAGGGTTGGCAGTACAGGATGGGGATACACTGTGGGGTAGACTGCAGAGATGAAGACCTGAGGGTGGAATCCAAACATAGCTGGACACAAATGAGAGAAGGGAAGCATTGGTAAGAAGGGAGTTGGGTACAAGGCACTGTATGACTCAACAGGTATATTTTTCCAGCTACTTAAGTATATATACAAATATTAACCGGAATTAAATAAAAGGCTATAATAAGGCCTTGTAGTCCAAAGTCTTTATTCCATGGTTGGGAAAATAAAAGCTAGAGAAGTAAAATTAATTGTCCAAATCATACTGGCCCTAGTACAGTGATATTTCTAGACCACTATGTCATAATCAAAGTTAAATCTTAAATCAATCTAAAATATGTGATATAAAACATAGCACACACATGCCTTATGTAGCATTGCTGTTTTGCTATGTTTTGCATTTAATCTGCCCACAAATATACTACAATTCACTCTTTAATATAGTCTAAGACTTTTGGTTATTAATATTAAATGTAGTAATTCTAATAGTAGTTACTTTGGTAGTAAATAGAAATAATCTCAGTATACTGGAGTTTGTACATGGAACTACCATCATTGGGTTCATGTAAAAATAGATTTTTGGGGGTGTGGTATATGTATATATGTATATATACATATATATACCATGTATATACATATATATACACATATATATACCAATATATACATATATTGGTTAAGTCATTTAACAATGATTACTGAGTACCTTTCTCTTCAAATCAGTATGTATATACTACACCATTAGGCAGTGTCTCCATGTGGCGTGGGGGTGGGTGAAGGAATTCATGGATTTCCCCCCCTTCCTTTGAATAAAAATGCCGATATAAGGCTATTCAAGATCAAAGAGATCTCATTTCATATATTATAGGCCTGGGTAACAACTGACCAGAGTATGCGTAGTGGAAGGAGCTCCAGTTTTGTTTTTGTTTTATTATTATTTTTTATTTTAGAGAAAGGGAGAGTGTGTGAAGCTGGGAGAGAGGCAGAGGGAGAGAGAATCTTCAGCGTGGAGCCCAACATGGGGTTCGATCTCACGACCCTGGGATCATGACCTGAGCTGAAATCAAGAGTCACTCAACGAATTGAGCCGCCCAGGCACACCAAGGAGCCCCAGTTTTTTTTTTTAAATTTTTAAATTTATTTTAATTAATTATTATAGAGACAGAGAGAAACAGAGCATGAGTAGGGGAGGGGCAGAGAGAGAGGGAGACACAGAATCCGAAGCAGGCTCCAGGCTCTCAGCTAGGTGTTAGCACAGAGCCCAACGCAGGGCTCGAACTCACGAACTGTGAGATCATGACCTGAGCCAAAGTCGGATGCTTAACCGACTGAGCCACATAGGCGCCCCAAGGAGCCCCAGTTTTTAAGGAGAACAGGTCCCTCATATACACAAAGTAGATTAGAACTCCCAGAAATTCCAACTTATCACAGGTACCTTTCTCATTTGGATGAAAAGACAGCAGTATGCAAAGCATTACATACAGATGTATTTACATTCAAGCTGCATGCTTCACTGACACCTGGTGACTTTCCACTTTCCCTATGAAGAAGCACCTGCATCCAACTAGAATTTAAGCAGGCTCCGTAAAGTAATTCAGTAGCAGCAAATATACTATTTAAAAATGAATCAATCCAAGATACATGATGGTTAGATTGAAGTAGTTATTTTATAAAACACACATGTGCAAAAGCATTTCTTTTATTAGAGGCAACTTGCTGAAGAAGAATTTGGGAAGATTTTTTAACATATAAAAACAGACCAATTAGAAAATACATAGCCACCAAGAAGCACATACCTATGCTTATCCTATTTTTTGGAGACAAAAATAGAGATATGCGATTAAAGTTTTTTTTTCATTTTTGTAAATTTATAGAAAGTCCTGCAAAAATATAAAAAATGAATCCCGTTTGGTTCACCTTTTTAAAACTTATTTAAAATGAATAAAATTACTTATGTGGAGTTGCATTTGGAAATTCCCTAATTTCATATTTAGCAAATGGATTTATTACAAAAACAGTGATTTTTAAAAAATAAATTTTAAAAATACCTACATTTTAAAGATTCTGATTTACAAGTCATTATTGCCATCTGCTGGTTATTTTATATCATTGCATTTTTGTGGTAAAAATTACTAATTGCTTTAGTAAGATACTAAGAGAAAATAGATGAGTTTTAGATATAGACTAATTAGAAATCTCTACGTAAAAGAAATAATTTGATACATTATTAGACATCTTCGTATTAATAGGATCCAATAATGTAAGAATATATTGCATTATATCAAACTATAATGTGCTATTTTAATTGTCAGTTCATCATAGAATAAATATCAGGCATACTGGTTTAAGTTATTATAATTAATAAGCATGTAGCTAAAATACAACTCAAATAACTGTTCAAAACAACTAGGTAAAACAAGTGACAGCTGTTGGAAGTTATAGAAAGATGAAAATGTGCCACGATATTAGTCAACTGAATAAAACTAAGTGCCGTGGTTTCCCTCCCATACACAAATCTATTCCCCTTCTTAGTAAATAAGAGAATGCATAATTATTCAGGCAATTGTCTTCCGGTTTTTTGCATTAACTAATGAACCTAAAACTCATATTACTGTTTAATAATATGACTATACAGAAATATAATTTCATGAAAAAGAATCCAGGTTAGCAAATATTCATGGTAAGTAATACTTACTAGTATATTTTTAATATGCTCAATCTAGAGCAAGATCTAGGAACTTTTTTAAATTAAAAATGTATTATGTTTTACGTGTTTTAACATTTGTCAGATGAGAACACAAATATTAGAGTGGCTAAGTTACTAGCTCAAGGTCACACCATAGTAATCTTCCCTAGATGAACCCACTATGTAAAAGATTTAAAATGGAGCCTGGCATATAGTTAATTGTATGCACTTACTATATGCCTAAATCTTATATATCCTGCTTCTTATACCTTAAACATTATATCTTGAGTATTTTTCTATATTATGAAACATTCATTCAAATGACTTTAGTCAATAGGAATGTTTCACTGCATGGGTATTCTATAGTTTCTTATTTGATGTTTAGGTTATTTCTAATTTTCACTGATAGAAGTAATAATGCAATGAACATTCTTATAAAAATTATTTTTTAAATGGTAAAATTGACCAGATTTGCATTTTCAAGGGCTAAACCAAGGGTAAGAATATGCTTTATTCTGTTAGTACACTGAGTGATCCAAAAGGCAACTGGAAACTCCAGGAAACAAATTAACAAACTGGCCAAAAAGTATAACATAGGAAATAGGAAATAGGCAAAAGAAACTGAAGGGTAGGAAACCAAAATCAGAAAGTTCAGTTCAGAATTGTCTAAGAAAATGACACTAAAAATGACATCAGGTCAACATTCCAGTAGCATCCACTCCTTTCTTCTCACAAAAATACCCACCCTCATGAAAAACAAAAACATAAAGCATATAAAGTCACTTAAATGAATAATCTATTAACAAGGACCCTCAAATTATCTTAAAAATATTCAACTACATATAGGTCAAAAGAAATACATCTGTTAAAATAACAGACAGTCGAAGGATAAACAGACTCATTGAGCAATCACAATTTTTTTTTAAAGCACACATAGCCATATTAATTTCAGGTAAAGTAGGGTGTAAAGTTCATCCAACTTGAAATGTCTATGGGAAAAAATAAATTTCCCAAATTGTCTCCAGAAGAAGTAGACAATGTAAATAGACCAATAATCATGAAGGAAACTGAAAGATTAAAGAAAAAAAAAAGGTTTCCAAACCAGATGTTCTAGTATAGACACAAAGGTACAAATCCACCCAGTTCATTTTATAAATCTAATATAACTCTAATAAAAAATAATCATAGCATTTCATTTACTGTTCTCAAAAAATATTAAAATACAGAAAAATAAGGTATTTTGAGTTTGCATATTTATTCAATAATATATTTTTATCAACCACCCATAAATACCTTTCATTTTAAACTCAGTATTGGACAATTTACTAGGTGTTAAAACTTGGACAAATTACCATATCCTTGATCCTCAGTTTTCTAACTTATACAAAGTTATTGCATGAATTAAATGAGAAAATATTTTAAGCACCAAATACAGTGCCAGGAATGTATAAATGCTCTTTGAAAAAAAAGTTACAAAACAAATTAATAACAGTATTTATTTAATTTAAATAAGTGACAAGAGGAATACTATGGTCAGTAGTGGCTTTAGATCTTCAGAGAAAGGGGAATTCATGTGGGCTGGGGCTTGGAAGGTGACAGAATTCAGATGTGCAGGGAGAAATGGATGAAAAAGCTAGGGGATGGCTTTCTGGTATGAGCAAAGGGATAGATAGTTACGGAGCTCTGGACCTTACTCAAAATTACTGGAAGGTTTGTGTCCAGGGAAGTGGGAAATTGAAGTTGAAAAGGCAGATTCGGACAGATTATTGAAGGCACTGATGAGTAAGCAAAGAAGTTTACATTTCATTTGTGGGCTATAGGAACTACGAACACTTTTTTTTTTTTTTTTTTGAGATAGAATCTGCACTCATGTAAGCAGAGGAGAAGGGTGGGGTGGGAGAGAGAGAATAGAAAGCAGGCTTATGCTCAGTGCTGAGCCCCACTCAGGGCTCCATCCTATGACCCTGGGATCAAGACCTGAGCAGAAATCAAGAGTCAGACGCTCAATGAACTGAGCCACCTAGGTGCCCCTACCATGAACATTTTTGAGGGATGTTAAACCAGGAAAATTAATCTGGCCAAAATGAGACATAGATTTGATGGGGGAGGTGGGGGGATCAGGGAGTTCAATCTGATTCATCATAAAACAGATGGGAAGTGAAGATGTGTGGACTCCAAAGGTGCCAGAGGACATGGAAAATGTCAATGAATCATGTCCATCTTTGTCAGGCGCTGTCGAATCGTGTTTGACTACGTAGTGACTCTGGGGCTGCGTAGGGTCTGGTTTAGGAAGGTGAGAGCACTGAGGACAATGGTCCTATGCCCAGGGAATTCTGTCTTAGCAACAATTATTAGATGGGACACACACTTTTCACTTGTGAAAATTAATAAAGGGAAACCTCATTTCAAACGGAGTCCAAAGGCCAGAAGGGGGAGCTACCACACTGTACCACTGGAGGTCAATTGCCCCTACAGAAGACTCGTCAATAAGAAAGAATCATCAATTACAAGTCCTTACAGAGAAAGATGTACATTGTATCTCCCACAAGAACTTCCGAACGCCAGCAAATCGGCCAATGAGAAATCCTAATCACCTTGCACTCTTAATGTTCCAAATAACCCCTCCCAACTGTCTCCTAATCAGTTCCTCTCCGTTGTACTTGCCTCTGGTTTTGCCTACAGCTTGCATGTCCTGAATTGCATTTCTCTGATATTCCTAAATAACCCCCCCTTTTTTTTTGCTGATAAAATAACTTTAAATTTCAAGGTCCACATACTTCAAGAATGGATTCATAAAATGCTGCCCTCCAAAGGGAACCGGGGTGTCACTGAACTTATGCCAACCTGAGGCCTGAGGTTAGACCTAGCCTGCATTCCCACATGCTGCCGATGGCCTTCGACCAATCCCTCTCTGTAGGAGGCACTTAATGTCCAATGCAAGGTGTGCATAGGAGGAAGGAGAGATGTTCCCAAAGTGCCAGGCACGCCACTTTCTTCCCTCCCTCTCTTTCTATGGTTCTTTCTTTCAACTAAACTCTCTTTCCCTTTTAATTGCTCCCTTACTTTTGGTTAAAATAACAAAGCTAACCCAGAACTGGAAAAAAAGAATTACATCGGAATTCCTCCTACTTCTGCGCCAGCAGGACCATGGAGTCAAGGTGGGCTCAGGGCGGCCAGCGTCCAAGGACGCGCGCGGGGATTCGAGTGGGGCAGGGAGCGTGTGCTGCGCGCGAAGCTGTGGTGGGGACAGGGGTGCGCCTGGGGGATGCACGGGGTGCAGAGTGCAGGGGCTGCGCGCGTGCCGAGCGCGGAGCGCGGGGCGGCCCGGACCTCACGCCCCTCCCTCCTGGTTTCCCGGTCGCCATGACGACCGGGCCGCCAGCAACGGCGGCGGGGACGAGTCGTTGATGCTGCGACCAGAGCCAGGCCCCCAGCGGACCTCGCCCGGCTGGGCTGGGCCCGCGCCAGAGAAGAGACCCAGCTCCATCTGAACAGAGACTATGAGAAAATGGTCGGGCAAACGAGGAGTAAGCTCAAAGAAGCGGCTTCAGAGCCGGTGCAGTCCTCGCGCTCCGTGCAGTCCAGGCGGCGGCGCCGGGCCACCGGAGCCGGGGAGCCGGAGATGGAGGAGCCGCAGGCGGAGACGGAAAAGCCGCAGCCGCCTTTGCCCGTAGGCGGGGGGAACCTGCCGGGGGGCTCCCGGGGTTACTCGCCGCGGAGGACCCGAAACCTGAATGCGCAGAATTGCATGCAAATAGACGTGGTCACAAGGACCCTTCTTCTCGGCCGCTTCCAGTTCCTCAGCTGTTTGCTGGAGCATTTCCGAAATAAGCTGCAGCAGCTTCGGAGACGTCAGGTCAACAGCAGGACCTCCTTAGGCATAGGTGAGCAGAGGGGGGCGGGAGAGCCCGTGGCAAGGCCCGATGGCCTCGGAGCCTCGAGTATGAAGTGGTTTGGGTGAGTCCTGAAGATCAGCTTAACAAACAAGCGTAGCAGTCCTAATGACTAGGGCCAGGCTCTGGAAGATCGCTGACCACAATTCCAGCCCACCTGGTTCTTGCTTTAAAACATAATCCCGGGCTTTTTTAGGGGGTGGGGCATAGTGATCACCCCCCCCTCCCCGTGTCACCACCAAAATGTCGTTTTAATCAGGGCAGCCATTTATCACGGGTTCCAAAAATGATAGGCTAGTTCTTGGGGGCACACATGTTCCTCTTGTACCTTAAAGCAAAATAAAGTGTTGTTTTAATTCGCTGAGAACCTTTAATAGTGTCAAATTAGGCAATATATTGCCTCATGTCAGTACCCGTTTACTTCCGTCTTGCTGTGGAGCTGCCCTGCTTGGATGTGGGGAATTTTCTTTTTTTTAAGGACTTGAAAGATTTTTTCTCTGTTTACATTCTTCATTTTCTGTAGTTCAAGAGTTAATTAAAATGTTGCTGTTTCAGTAAAATCAGATTTGAGCCTAGTCCTTGGTCAGACTGGCTACTGAAATAGGTGGGACATGGAGAAATGTCTGCTGATGTAAGTTGTTGTGATTTCTTTTCATCATAAGCTGACTGCTGACGTTAAAGAGTGGGTCTCCACATGTGGGGTGTTACAAATACTAGTGGAATAATAGATGGGAATTCACACTTACATTTTATCAGATGTCTAATTGTGGCAGCAGATACATGCTGCATCCAGAATCAGCATGGTCTTGGACACCACGTTGTTTTACCAAAACAAACACCAGTTCCTGAGCACCCATGTCCGGTGCTGAAGGCACTCCCTGAGTGCTGGGTGAAATGAGGACCGAATATATTAAGTGCTAGGCGACTTCAGAGGAGCAAACTAATTTAAGATGGGAGGTGAGAAATAATGTCAGCGAAGACTTTTAGGAAAAGGTGGGATTAGAATTGTGATTCAAAGGTTAACATTCGCATGTGTGAGGCAGAGGACAGCAAGTATTAGAGGCCCATAGAATGGCATAATTGACGTGGAGAAAGTAAGAAAATATAAAGGTGAAGTAAGACTGAAAAGGAAAGGGACAAAAGTAAGTTCACAAGTTTGGCTGGGACCAGCAGTGGAGAGTCTAACCTAAAACTCGGCTTAAGGAATTTGAACTTCATTCTGTGGAAGGCACTGATGGATTCTTTAAGGAAACACAACAACAACTTTAAGGAGGTGAAATGCACATCATATAAAATTAACCACTTTAAAGTGAACAATTCTGTGGCTTTTAGGATGTTCACAGTGTTAGCACTGAATAATTTTAAAATCAAGCGACATGATTGACTTGGCAAGGGTTTATCAAATGGACCCAAGACAGATGGAGAAGAGCAGGAAAACATGATTGGAATACCAGAATCAAGGCAATCGTGGTCTTAGTGAGGGTAGCAACAGCAGGACTGGAGAAGAGGGGACAGAGGTGAGAGTCAATGGAAGCATATTGTGAGGGCTGGGTAGGTGGTGAGGTAGACGAGGTCGGAGGACAAGGGGGAGAGAAAGTTCAGCAGTGAAGATTATAGATTTGGGAATTATCCATGAAGACGTGAGCTGAAACTTGAGGATTGAGATTCCCAGTGAGAGAAAAGTGGGCAAAGCAGAGATACTTGAGAAACCCACTTAATACTTAGTTTCCAGAGAGGAGAGGAAAAGGAAAAGCCAGAAACATGGAAGAACTGGAAAAGCTGCTGTGATAAAAGATGAAGAAATCCCAAGACTCTGGTCAGATGCTAGAGAGAGGTTTGAAAAGCATAAGAGTTTAAAGAGGCCGTTGGTCATTTTTAAAAAATAGTTTTAGGAATGTAGAAGAAAGAAGTTGTCCAAGAATCTTGTCAGCAAACAGGGTTATGAGTGGGGGAGAGAATATGTCATAGTTTGAAGTGAAGGGCTGTTAGATCAACGGAAGTTTTAAGGTTTAGGAGAATTGAAGGCTGAAGGGAAAGATCAAGGGGAGAGGGTGAGATTCAGGTTCCAAGAGAGGAAACAGTCGATAGAACAAAACCTTGGAATCTTTGAGAAGGGTGGGATTAGAGGCACAAATTTGAGAAGCTAATTGGAAAAGAGAAGAGATACTTCCTTTGCTGAGATAGATGCTAGAGAATAGAAAAGCAAGGACTAGCAAATACAGAAATGTTTAAGTGGATATAAAAGAAGTTAGGAGTGCTTGCATCAAATGATTCTGTTTCAGTGAAATATGAGGCTAGGTCACTTTCAGAGGTGAGATTGACAGGATACAGGGGTCAGGAGACATGCTTTTTGTCACAGCTTTGGAAGGGGCTGTGATAAGCACTTTGTGCATTTAGAATATTGGCATCATTGCACCTTATCATTTTATCAGGTGTGGAATGTGGGGTAAGGGGAGGGAATGAGAGGCATAAGAATATTTTGAAGATTTTTGGAAGGCTAGATGGATTTTGTAGGAGATTTGGTCTTTTCCCTTCCCTTAAACATCATTTTTTAAGAGTTTTTGCCAGTATATATAATTGCCTAGAGAGTGAGAAAGAGATTACAAATATGGTTGAATAAGATAGTGTATATCTTAAGACTAATTAAAGCTTGTCAAAGGGGCATCTGTTTCAAGTCGAGAGAGAAGGTATAGGTTTAATTTCAATGTGGTTCAGAGTAGATTACATATGAGATAGAAAGAGCTAACATATGTAGTAAATATGTACTTTTTCTATAAAGAACCAGGTAGTAAATATTTCCGGCTTCACAGGTCACATCCAGTCTCCATTGCCTGTTCTTCTTCTTCCGTATCTGTATAACCCTTTAAAAAGGTAACAAGCATTTTTAGCTTGTGGACCGTACAAAAACAGACCATGGGCTACAGTTTGCTAATCATGTAAAATCAAGTTAATCAAGTAAATCTTCTGAGAAGTATTGAAGAGGGGTAGGGACCAGATGGTTAGGAACATGGAGGACAAGAGCTTGGAGAAGCATGGCTGGGAATTTTTTCAAAATTGCAATTTATTATTATTTAATTTTTTATTGACTTACATTTATTTTGTTAGTCAAGGTGAGTAATTTCTTGAATTTTTAAGAGGCTCAAATTGGTGGTTTGATAAAATGATTTGCCAAGCATATTTGGGACAACCACAAGAAATACTATTATAAAATCTTGGAGGGGAGACAGGACATTAGGAATAGCTGAGTAAATTCACTCCTCTGTACTAGTAACAAAAATACTTGGGAAATTGTCAGAATCAACTTTTCAAAACTTTACAAGATAACCAAAGGGTTACAGTACTCTAGAGAGCATGTATTCAACAAAACTAGTGCAATTCTGTAAGAACAGCAGTTTGTAACGTTTTAATTAGGCCTCATCCCATGCCTCCTCCCCAGATCTGTTGTATCCTTGAAAACCAGTAGTATTCCAGCCACCAGAGGAGACGGACAGTGTTTGGAGCTCCTCAAAAGAACCCATACCCACAGGAGTGTCACTGTTTGACCTGTCTCCACACCCTCCGATAAAGCCTCATTCATAGGGCACAGACAGGGCAGTTCTAAATGAGTCTCCCAGGCCAGGGGTCTGGGAGCAATCAAAGGCTCCATAAATAGGGGCTTTCAGGTGTGCTGCTGAGGAAGGCATTTCCTGCATTTAACAATCTTCTGATGAGCTCGAGGGAAAGTGGTCTAGAGTGGCTCCTGGAGGCTGGATTCACTTCTGAAAGGATTGAGCTGACCATAGTGTATATATGTGCTTGGTTTAAACATTTTATTGTAAAGAAATAGAGAATAAGAGGGAGAAGAGAGAATAAACTGAAAATCACGAAGAAGCTCAAAATCAATAATTTCACCACTCTTTTGCAATTACTGTGAACGAGATCTAGTCTTCCAAATCTTCCTTTGCTCCTCAGCCCTCCCTTGCAGAGGTGAGAACTATTCACAATTTGTTTTATGTCTGTTTGTAAATTTTTCCTATTTTATACAGATAGAATTAGCTAGCCATCTTGCTAGTGTGTGCTCTGTCTTTAGGCATATAAGGGAATGCATTTGAAATAGTTGTTTTAAAGGTATATTATGTATGATAAAGCAGCTTTTAATGACTTTTTTGTTTGTTTTTCCAGCTGCCTTTGTGGGAGTTTTGCACTGGTAAGATTAGTTACAGTTTTAAATAAATAAAAACATTTGGATTCAAAATTGACATTGCTGTTTGCATACAAACAGTAAGACAATAACTGCTTGCTATGTGTATAGAATATGTGTGCACCAGTTTACACATATTTATTATTTAAAAAAAACCATATGTGAAGCAGCATTTACAAAATAGATGCATTAGGGGAATAGTACTTATGAATTAAAGTATTTTGGTGTTACCAAAGGATTCACCACTATGTTTCTTAAACACCTAGCTTTTCTTGTGTATTATGCATGTTTATTTCATCTAAAAAATTCCCTTATTTTATAGTAATTGTGTGTTGTTAGTGACATAAGGGTGGAAACAAAGTTTTAGTAACACTTGTCAGTTGGAAATCAGGTAAAAATGAAAATAAAGATGTTACTGTGGTAATCCAGAATTAAATGAGCATGCACATGTACCATATTTTACACAAGTGATCTATCTGTAAAAACTGTATGTAATTTAATATTTTTCCTCTGATATATTTTCATTTCTACCTGAGCTCAGGAATTTTTACTCTTAGGAAAAGTGGGATCTACCTCACATCTTTTTGGGACAGTGTTGTTCTGGCCATTTAGTCTGCAGGGAGATTTTGATTTTAGAACTAAGGCTGTAATGGTAAGAAACATTTCCTGTAGCTACTGGTACCCTAACATATGTCTTAATGTGAGTCAAGGTAAGTGGAAGACAGGGTTGATATATGGAAGTTTGCTCTCTATGTATTTGGAAAGCATCTACTCTGTAAGTTAAGGATAGCAGAATTGCTGACTAAATTTAATTATCACATGGGCTCCTGTTTTCACGGCCTGCGGCTGTTTTCTTGCATCTCTCTAATAAAATATCTTGAAATACAGTTCTGTGTTCATTGGCACCTGAAAGTTGATCTGTTTTATAGTATTCTATTTATTTTAAAACTGCTTTAAATTAATTTTTTAAAATTATAATCCCGCATGCTTTTCCATAGTTAGTTACGGAGGCATTGCCCAAACCTGGTACATTAGAATCACTTGTGAAACTTAAACAGAAACTTGCCTCTGTTCTGGTTTAGAGACCTGGAGCGGAAGAGGGGTGAGGCAGAGAGGGAGTTTTAGATATACAATTGTGGTTAAGAACCAAGGAGTTAAAGAATTTCACCTCTGTACACAATTATAAATGCCTAAAAATATACAAATTATTAAGCAAATTATAAAATTATCTCATTATTTATTACACAAATTTATGTTTCTTTTCATGATTTTTGTACTTTAATACTTATTTTAGTACTGGTTTTGAAATGTTCTTATTCTTAGAATATGGTGCATCATTTTTTTTTCTAGGATGCATTTAGTAACTCTTTTTGAAAATGATCGTCATTTTTCTCACCTCTCATCTTTAGAACGGGAGATGACTTTTCGAACTGAAATGGTTAGTTTCTTATAATAAATTAATTTGTAGTTTAAGAATAGTAAGACTATAAGGTGGAAATGTATTAGGAACTGGAATGAATTTTTGTGGAATTGCACTGCTTCTCAAGCTATAACTTAGGTTTAATATTTAAATAGAAAATATTTTCGGATTCTTTTACTTATGTCATTACCCTACTCTTCTAAAGACGTTTTTTAAAGATAGTCAAGATCAATCAGAAGAGCTGGGGAAGAAGGAAAACAAAGATAACATTTAAGAAGTTATATAGGGGTGCCAGATATTATCACAAATTGCTTGTTCTCACCACCATTCGTTTCCAGGACTTTTTTATTATCCCAAACAGAAACTATACCCATTAAACACCAACTTCCCATGCCCCTGTCCCCCAACCCCTCACAACCTCTGTTCTACTTTCTGTCTCTGCAGATTTATCTGCATACAATATTTACCTCACTCACTGTTTTTTAAATTTCACCCTGATAGTTCCCTTAACCCTTTGAAGAATTGGATATATTAGCATTTTTATGGTATTTAACTTTTTAATATTTTATACATACTGTTTCCAAAGAGAGTATATAAAATATTATTGAATGTGTAGCTGTGGTGGGGTGTGGGCTTTGATGACAATAACTGGATTCAGATAGTAGGTCTCTGCTTCGTGTGTGACAGCTAGTCAACCTTTCTGATTCTCAGTAATCTCATCTGTCATCTAGAAATAATGCCATTTTTACAGGATTTTACTGAATATGAAGGGAGATAATGAATGAAGCATATAACACAGTACCTGGCACAAAAATAACAGATGTTGTTAACAAAAACTTATTTTTATATGTTTCTATTTCTCTAATTGTAGACTTATGCATATTAAATATTCTTTCATTGTAGTGTTGTCTTACCTTTCTAAGCAGAAAGGAGCAAACCTTATATGAACTCCTATTTTACCAATCAAACTATGGGGAAATCCTTTTTCAGACATCAGCTAAAACAGAACTTCAATCTAGTAGCCTCTAGCATTGCTTAATCTATTAATAACAAAGTAGTTTTATGAGTCAGGAATGAGTGTAGAGTTGAAAATTATTTTTAATGTTTTTGGGAGCATGTATTACAAGCAATGTGGCCCTTTATTTGCTTTTAGGTTTTAGGAAGAAAAGCAGGAAATTGATGAGGGAAGTCATATGAAACAACATGCTTTTGTTAATCTCTGAATGTTAACTAAACAGCACTTTTGCTGGCCTATTAAAGTCTTATTTCCTATGCTAGCATAATACACTCAGGTAATCCCCTTTCCAGGACTGCATTTGTGTCATGAACAATGGTCAGGTGACATTTAGTTAGCTTTCACTTTGTGCAGAGCCGTTAGATGGAGCTAGGAAGTAAGTTGCGAGCATGAATCATGTCTCATTTTTGCTTGTGATCATTGTATGTTGTTAAGAGGTGGAAAAAAGTATATGCAAAGTTGTACAAGATGAAGGCTCTCTGTTTATGCCAGAATTCATCAGATCTCAGCCTCTAGGAATCTTATAATGTGGGGGCAAAATCAGGCTTGCTGGAATTACAAATATATTGTATTCCTGTCTTAAACCATGGTCTGAAAAATTCCTTACAACATTTAACCACCCTCCACCTCTTTTCAAGCATACAGAAAACATGAAAGAATAGCACAGTGATAACCTGAAACTGCATGTCTTTTTCAAGCCCAAGAATGCAGTAGCAAGGAGAAATTAGGAAGTTTCACTATCGACCTTTTCCTTTTATTCAGAAGAAATTGTTCTAAAAACTTTAATATTTAATTATATCAAAAATTTGTACATTTTTTAAGGGACTTTATTATTCCTACTTCAAGACCATTATTGAAGCACCTTCGTTTTTGGAAGGACTGTGGATGATTATGAATGATAGGCTCACTGAATATCCCCTTGTAATTAATACAGTGAAACGCTTCCATCTTTATCCAGAGGTGAGTACTATTTGGGAGAAAATATTTGTAGAATGATCCTTTTTTATCAGATAAAAATAGTAAGTAAGCACAATGATGTCATAAAAAAGAGGGGACCTTTAAGCCTTATTGAATGTATGTGTCCTTATAGTTGAGCAGATAATCAAAAATTCCTCTCCTAAATTTTAAATACTCCAGAAACTAAGCTGACATAAACTCAAAGAAATGAATGTTAATGTGAAAGTGACTAGAATAATTAGAGTAGCCAAATGGGAATGAGTCAAGTTGTGTTCTAAATGGGGATCGTCTGTTGGCTTTGGAGACCCTGCAAATGGGCAGTACTGGTCTCATGAAGGGACACTGAAAGTCGTGAACACTAACAGTGACCTTGGATTTACATTAATAAAGCAAGATTTATTTAGTTACATAGAGGTCTATGAATATCTTCCAATGCTTAGCCTAAAAGAGTATGGATTTTATCATAGTCTGCAGATTCTAGAAATTGGAAAAATGACAACAAAAATTATTCAAATTCTTGAACTTAAGAGTTCAATTTTTAAACTCTTAGATAAATGCTGATTTGATGTCATGGTTATGCACTACTTTTGGGTTATCTCAGAATCCAGCACATTTGTTAAAATTCATGCTTTTTAAGCCTTACTTCATATTTTATAACTTTAAAAAATTATTATTCCTTTGATTTTGAAATGTTGAAAATTACAGAATTTAGAGAAAATAAGCAATTGTGTGATCAACCACTTAGAATAAATGAATGCTATTCTTTTGTAATTTTTGCTTCAGGTATGTTTGCTCCTTTGCCACTCCCACAAGTGAGTGTAATGTGTGTGTCCATCATTCCTGATTTTCAAGGATTGCTTCATGTGTTTTTGTAAATCCACACAAATGCTCTCACACTGAATAAAGCACTCTACAACTTTTTCCTCAACATTATTAAAAAAATATTTTTTATGTCTTTATTATTTTGAGAGACAGAGCGAGCGGGGGAGGGACAGAGAGAGAGGGAGACACAGAATGGAACCCTGTGTATATGTATATATATTTTTAAATTTTAACCATTTTATGAATTGCAAAGTTACTTGTCCATTTCCCTCTTTGTGGATATTTGTTTCCAGATTTTTAAATAGTCCCAAAGTATATATTCTTGTATGGGTTTTCTATTGTGTATATGTGCAAGACTTTTTGGTAGGATATATTCTAGAAGTGAATTACTGTGTTATAGAGTATTCATCAGATATTCCTAAATTCATCAGATATTCCTAAATTACTCTCTGGAGTAAATGTAGCAATTCACACTGCTATGTAGGAGTATTTACTTTTCATCTATCCTTATTAGGTTTCCATTTATCAAAATTTCTGAATTTGCTCTTTTAATTGCTGTGATATGCTATTTAATTTGTACTTCCCTTATTATTTGTGGAACTAAGAATATTTACATGTTTAATAATTTGGATTTTTTATTCTATCAATAACATGTATAAATCTCTGTCACCACTTGATGGATGTTTACTTATTGCTTTGTTGCCATAATTTGTATATGTTGTAGAGTAATCCTTAGTAATATGTGCTGTACATATCTTCTCTCTGGCTATGTTTTGTTTCTTTAATCAGTTTTGCTGAAGTATAACTTATATGCTATAAAATATATTCATTTTGAGAGTACACTTCTTTGAGTTATATGTTTGACAAATGTGTAAAACTGTATAAGCATCACAATTGAATTCTGAAACATTTTCATAATTCCAAAAAGTTCCCATGTGCTCCTTTGTGCTTTCCCCACTGAGTTGTCTCATCATAGGAGTAGTGAGTTGGAATATCCTTGCTTTGTTCCTAATCTTAGTGGGGAAGCTTCAAGTTTCCCATCAGTAAGTATAATTTTAGCTGTAGGTTTTTTGTAGATATTCTATGTCAAGTTAAGGAAGTTCCCTCTATTCATAGTTTATTGAGACTTTTTTAAAAAATCTTGAATCGTTGTTAATTTTGTCAATTGCTTTTTCTGCATCTATTGATATAATCTTTTAATTTTTCTTCTTTGACCTGTTGATATGATGGATTATATTAATTGAATTTCAAATACTGAACCAGCTTTACATACTTGCAGTAAATTTCACTTGGTCAATGTATATACATTTTTTTATATATTGTTGTATTTGATAAGCTGATTTTTTTTTGATGATGATTTTTCCATCTGTGTTCATGAAAGATGTTGTTTGTAGTGTAATTTTTTTTTGTAATATCTTTTTCTGGTTACCAAACCAGAAATGCTGGCGTCAACAAATGAGTTCCTATCTTCTGGAGGATATTCTAGAAAAGTAGTATACTTTCTTCCTTAGGTGTTCGGTAGAATTCACTGGTCACCTCAGATTGGCCTGGTACATTCTGATTTGGAAGGTTATTAATTATCACTAAATTTATTTAATAGATATAGCCCTATTCTGATTGCCTATTTCTTCTTGTGTGAGTTTGGCAATTCTGTCTTTTAAGGAATTGGTTCATCTAGACTGTGAAATTTATGAGCAAAGGGTTGCTCATTACTTTGTTATTTGCTTAATGTCAATTGGATATGTAGTGATGTCTTCCCTTTACTTCCTGATATTAGTAATTTGTACCCTCTCCTTTTTTTCTCAGTTAACCTGGCTAAAGACTTCTCAATTTTACTGATGTTCTGTTGTTAGATGCACACATGTTTAGGATTATGTCCTATAGAATTGACCCTTTTATTATAATGTAATGCCACTCTCCACCCCTGACAAGTTTTTTATGGTAAAATCTACTCTGTTTGAAATTAGTATAGTTACTCCCACTTTCTTTTAATTAGTGTTAGCATAGTATATCTTACTCCATCTATTTTTAATCTACAAGGTGTCTTTATTTTTAAAGTTGGGTTTGTTTGTTTGTTTGTTTGTTTGTTTGTTTTTAAGAACATACGGTTGCGGGGCAGCTGGCTGGCTTGGTCCAGTCCGTAGAGCATCCCACTTTTGATCCCAGGACTGTAAGTTCAAGCCCCACTTTGGGTGTTAAGCCTACTTAAAAAACAAAAACAAAAACAAAACAAGTCACATATGATTGGGTCTTTTCTGATTCACTTTGACAATCTTTGTCTATGGATTGCTATGCTTAAATCATTGACATTCAAAGTAATAATTGATAAACTTGGATTGATATCTACTATGTTTGTTACTGTTTTCTATTTGTTGCCTTTGTTCTTTTTACTATTTTACCAACATTCTTTCTATGCCTTTTGTGGTTTTAATTGAGCTTTTATGTTATTATATTTTCTGTCCTTTTTTAGGATATCAGTTATAATTCATTTTTTTGGTTGCCCTAGAGTTTACAATATACATTTATGATGATCTAAGATCACTTTCAGGTAACATTAAACCACTTCCATGGTAGTGCCAGTACCTTATAACAATACTGGTAATTCCTCCCTCCCAACCCCTGAATCCTTTGTCATTCATGTCACATATACATAAACTTACATGCATTTATAATTATACATAGTTGAATACATTGATATTACTATTTTGAACAAAACATATATGTTAGATCATTTAAGAATAATAAAAAGGAAACTTTTTATCTTTACTTTTCTTATTTTGATGCTTTTTTTCTTTAGGTAGAGTCAAGTTTCAGATCTATATGTTTTTCTATCTCCTCTAAAGAACTTTTTTACAAAGTCTCTCAATTTTTGTTTGTCTGAGAAAATCTTTTATTTCTCCTTCACTTTTAAAGGATATTTTCACATGATACAGAATTCTAAATTGGGTTTCTTTCTCCCAGCACTTTAAACTTATCAAACCAGTTTCCTCTTGTTTGAATGGTTTCTGAGGAGAAGTCAGATATAATTCTTAGCTGTATTCCTATATAAATAAGATGTGTTTTTTTCTTCTGGCTTCTTTCAGAATTTTTTTAATCTTTGATTTTCTGTAGTTTGAATACCATATCCCTAGGTGTAGTTTTTTTCTTTCTTTTTCTTTCTTTCTTTCTTTCTTTCTTTCTTTCTTTCTTTCTTTTTTTTTTTTTTTTTTTTTTGCATTTATCATCCTTGGTGTTCTCTGAGCTTCCTGGATCTGAGATCTGACATCAATTTGAGGGAATTCTTTTTTTAATATTTATTTATTTATTTTGAGAGAGAGAGAGAGAGAGCACGCCCACAAGTGGGGCAGGGGCAGTGAGAGAGGGATGATAGAATCCCAAGCAGGCTCTGCGCTGTCAGCAAAGAGCCAGACATGGGTTCGTGAGATCATGACCTGAGCTGAAACCAAGAGTCATATGCTTAGCATACTGAGCCACCCAGGCTCCCCATGACATCAGTTTGAAGGGATTCTGAGTCATTTCAAATATTTCTTCTTTTCCCTTCTCCCTTCTTCTGGTATTCCCATTATATATAGGTACACCTTTTGTTGTTGTCCCACGGTTCTTGAATGTTATGGGATTTTTTTTGTTATTTTTTTTGGTTTTGTCTTTTTTATTTTTGCTTTTCAGTTTTGAAGTTTCTATTGAAATATAGTCAAGCTCAGGGATTCTTTCCTCAGCCATGTTCAGTCTACTAAAAAGCCCATCAAACATGGAGGAGGGCACTTGTTGGGATGAGCACTGGGTGTTATATGGAAACCAACTTGATAATAAACTATAAAAGAAAAATAAATAAATACATAAACTTCTAAAAATAAATAAAAAAAAAGAAAAGAAAAAAAAGCCCATCAAAGGCATTCTTATTTCTGTTACTTTTTTTTATCTCTAGTAATTGTTTTCAGTTCTTTCTTAGAATTTCTCTTTCTGATTATATTACCCATCTGTTCTCGAATGCTATTTACTTTATCCATTAGCACCTTTAGCGTATTAATATTTTTGGTCTAAATTCCCAATTTGATAATTCCAGCATCCCTGCTATGTCTGGCTCTGATGCTGTTCTGTTTCTTCAAACTTATTTTTGGCTTTTAGTACGCCTTGTAATTGTTTCTTAATAGCTGGACCTGATGTCCTGGGTAATAAGAACTGCTGTAAATAAGCTTTTAGTCGTGTGGTGATAAGAGGCATTCTATAATCCTATTACTAGGTGTCAATCTTTTATGAACCTGTGCCTCTGGGCTCTGAACTTCACAAGTGCTTCTCAGGTTTTTTCTTCCTACTTAGGTGTAACTAGATGGCTAGCTAGCAGGAGCTGCTTCCCTATATGTTAGGCTCTGATAAGACCCTAGCAGGTTAGCCTCTAGTAAAAATAATTTCTCCTGAGACAGGCTTTGTTAAGAAAAACACAGTGCTCTGGTCCTTTTTCCATTCCCCCTGCCAGAAGTGGGAGGAGATTTTTCTCTGATATTGACTGTAAGAACCTGTTGGGCTCCTAGAAGTAAAACTCATAAATGTGCTGGCACTTCCCTATTACTGGGTCTCCCTGGAGTTTTTGATTCTCAGACTTGTCTACCCTGTGCCTCTAGCAATTTATCAATTACAGTTTAGTTTTTCCTACTCTCCAACTGGTTCCCATGGAGGTTTTTGCTCATGAGTTTCTGTTCTGCTAAGTTGTGATTCTCTCAATTTATCAATTCTCCAATTTGGGGAGCATGAGTTTGCCTTGTGACCTAACTTCTCTTATGGATCTAAGAAGAATTGCTGATGTTTTAGTTTGTTCAACTTTTTACTTGTTAGGATGAAGTTGCAACTTATACGCTTCTTAGATGCTGGACTTGGAAACTTTGTATTTCATTTTTATTCAATTTAATATATATATGTGTATATATATATATATATATATATTTTTTTTTTTAATTTCCCTTGAGACTTCCTGTTTGATCCATGGATTTTTTAGAAGTGAGTTTTTTAGTTTCCAAGTGTTGGGAGATTTCCTTTTTATCTTCCTGCTACTAATTTGTGGCTTAAATTCATTGTTTAGAGAAGCCACTTTGTATCATTTTGATCTTTTAAATTTGTTGAGGTTTGTTTTATGGCCCAGAATATGGTCCTCTTGATATGTATTCTGTGGGCATTTGAAAAAAATATGCATTGTGTTATTATTGGGTGAAGTATTTTATAAATGTTGATTAGATGCTGTTGGATGATAGTAGTGGTGATATTTTCTCAGTGCTTGCTGATTTTTCTGTCTTGTTCATCTATCTATTGTTGAGAGAGGGATGCTAAAGTCTCCAACTGTAATTGTGGATTCATCTATTTCTCCTTTTAGGTCTATCCATTATCCTTTATATATTTTACAACATAGTGTGAAGTGCATATGCATTTAGGATTGCTATGTCTTTTTGTTGGATTTTTATTATTATATCCCTACCCCCTTCGCTTATAAATTATTTGCTCTGAAGTCTGCTTTTCCTGATACTAACATAGTTACTTTTTTCTTTTGATTAATGTGTACATGGAATCTTTTTATCCTTCTGCTTTCAGTCTGCCTTTCTCATTATATTTGAAGTGAGTTTCTTGTAGTTAGTTGAGTTTTGTTTTTTAATCTGTCAATCTCATGTTTTTTCATTGTTGTATTTTGCCACTTACATTTAATGTAATTATTAATTTGTTTTATCTTGAGTCTGTTATTTTTTGTTTTCTGTTTGTCCTTGGCTTTTCATTTCTGTTTTCTTTTTTGTCTTTCTGTGGGTTATTTGACGATTTAAAAATTATATTTTGATTTGTCTATACTTCTTGAATGTATCTCCTTATGTAGCTTTTTTAGTGGTTGTTGTAGATACTATATTACATATAGGTAACTTATTACAGTCTATTGCTTGTTATCATTTTGCTAGTTCAAACAGTGCATAAACCTTACTCCTTTTACATCTCTTTACCCTTCTCCCATTATAACATCATCATCTTAAATAATTCTTCTAGGTCCATTTAAAACTACATCAGACAGTACTATGACATTTGTTTTAGTCTTCAAACTTATTTAAAAAAGACTTGAGAAGGGAAATCTATTTTATTTTACTCATAAAAAAAAAATCCCACCTTGGGCACCTGGGTGGCTCAATCAGTTAAATGTCTGACTTTGGTTCAGGTCATGACCTCACAGTTTGGGGGTTCAAGCCCCGCATTGGGCTCTGTGCTGACAGCCTGCTTCGGATTCATTTTTTTCCCTCTCACTGCCCCTCCCTGCCGGAGTCCAGCTCCAGCAGGTCCAAGGCTCCCTGAAGGATGGATGGTGTCGGCAAAAGGGGGAGGGAATGAGAGAGCCACAAGTTTCTTTCTGATCACCAGGTAGGCATCTCTGCTCTGACCGGAGAGTCAGCTTTATTTATGGAAAAAAATGTATGGGGTACAAAACAGAAGTGGCATGTGCCTTAGACAATGATTTCTGATGACAAATTCTTTTGGCATGTAAAAATTTCCCAGAACATAGATTGGTAGAAGACTCATGCATAATCTTTATCAATAGTGATTGATTGTAGGTGATTTAGATGCTTATCATATGGGGAAGGAAGGTATCTTCAGCATTCAAATACAAGGCAACGTTTTTAGCATAGCAAAAGCAAAAGTTAGTTCTTTGTGAGCAGGGGTCAATAGCCTGTTTTCTTGAAGGGAAGAAAAACAGGTTTCTCAGGAAATGTAGTATTTGCTCCTATAATCACAAAAGAAGAAATTCTTACAATAAGTTCCTTCACAAGGTGCAATTAGCATATTTTAGGATAAGGGAACAAGTCACTCACGATACCAATCAGCAAGGTACCTTGGGGGTTGGTACTCAAGCAAAAATAATTGAGTGGGGGTGGATATTGGTCACCATTTGATGGCAAGAGGCCTTGCAAACTTGCCTTACCTCACAAAGAGTTTTCTCAACTTTAGTGAGTTCAGAAATGGCTTCTGGGGGCGCCTGGGTGGCTCAGTTAGTTGGGCGTCCGACTTCGGCTCAGGTCATGATCTCACAGTTCGTGGGTTCGAGCCCCACATCAGGCTCTGTGCTGACAGCTTAGAGCCTGGAGCCTGCTTCAGATTCTGTGTGTGTGTCTCTCTCTCTGCCCCTTCCCTGATCACACTGTCTCTCTCTGTCTCTCAAAAATTAATAAAAAATTAAAAAAAAAAAAGAAAAAGAAATGGCTTCTGACACCTCCCCCTCATGCTCACTCACTCACTCTCTCTTTCTCTCTCTCTCTTGAAAATAAATAAACATTAAAAAAATATTTTTTTAATTTTTTCCTTCCTGATGTTCCAAGATGTCTTCTTTTAGGGTAAGTCTGCTAGCAACATATTTTCCTAGTTTTTGTTTTCATCCTTTGTGTCAAACTCCCTTTAATTCTTAAAGGCTATTTTTTGATGGTTATAGGATTCTAGGTTGACAGTTTTTTTTTCTTTCAGCATTTGGTAAATATGCCACTTCATTCTGGCCCTTCATAGTTTCTGATGAGAATCTGTTGTCAGTTGAATTATTTTTTTTCTTTAGGTAAGATTTTTTTTTCTTCCTTGTTGCTTTCAATATTTTTCTTTCTCAGTTTTCACAAGTGTTCATGGTATGGATTTCTTGGGTTTTATCCTATTTTTTTGTTTGCTCAGCTTCAGTTTCCACTTTGTTTTCTCTTTTCAAGACTTCAGTGATAACAAATGTTAGATTGTTTTGTTGTAGTCCAAAAGCTCCATAGATCCATAGAGAACCTTACTTTTTTCAGTCTTTTTTTCTGTTGTTCAGATTGAGCAATTTCTATTGTTTTATCTGCCAGTTCACTGATTATTTTCCTCTGTCCCCTTCATTCTGCTGTTAAGCCCATCCATTAAGTTTTAATTTTGGTTATTGCATTTTTCACTTTGAAATTTTTGTTTCTTTCATATCTTCTATTTTTTTTTGCTAAAACTTTCAATTTCTTTACTAAGACTTTCTGGATTTTTATTTCAAGCACATTCATAATTTCTCATTGGAGCCATGTTGTTACTGCCAGATGAGTATGAAAGTCCATATTCCTCCCCTGGCCTCTGTCAACCTCATGGTGGGGGTATTTCTCATTACCGTTGAAGGGATCCAAATCTGTGATCTCTACAGACACCATAATGTGGATGGCCATGTTACCCCTAGGTGGTAATGAAAGCCCTGACTCTTCCCTAGGCTCCCTCTGACACTACCCCACTGGGAAAGGGAAGGGATGACTTATTGCTGGATAGGGTAGAAGTCCAGGCTCACTACATGGTCTATACTGATACCATGCAGATAGAGAGCTTCCTTGTTGTTTTTCTCTTACCAACATCCCAGTAGGTAAGATGGGGTGACTTGTTAAAGCCTAGAGAAGGTTGGAGTCTCTGTTCCCAATTTGACCGTTGTTGGTGGGAGTGGGACTACATGTTTTTATTGTTGTTGTTTTCATGGTATTTGGTTGAGAGACATTATTGTCTATAAAATTTTTATGTATTCCTAGGCTCTGCTTTCCTGGTACTTTAGCTAGAGAGAGAGAGGCTTTTGTTGTCTTTTTTGTGTCTGCACCCATTGGTGTTTCTGTTGCCAGGATCTTTAACACCAATTCTGAGAATATGAGGCAAAAAGAAAGTCCCAGAAACTCATCACCATTTTGTGCCTTAGGGCGTCAGTCCTGAGATCCCTGGCTAGTTTGCCTTTTTTCTGCCTTTCAAAGTATTCTTACATTTTGATTTATATAATTCCCAAGAGTTTTAGTCTCACAGAGAAATAGGAGAAAGGACATCTACTCCATCTTCCCCAAAGCAGAAATTCATAGTATTTAAATATTTATCTATTGTTTTTCATTTCTGTTCTCTTAAAGTTATTTTCTAATTTCCCATATGGTTTTTTCTTTGACCCATTGGTTATTTGGTATTGTGTTGCTTAATTTCCAATTACTTGGGGGTTTCCCAGATTTATTTATTTATTTGTTTGCCTTTTTTTCTTTCTTTCTTTCTTTTCTTTTCTTTTTTGATTTCTGTAAGTACTTTTCAATGTAATTTGCAATATTAACAATTATTAATGTGTGGATCTGTCTGAGATCTAAGATGAAAGAAGCAGTTTTCTGGTACCAGCTTTCTCTACTTCCCAGCTTACTCTTCAGAGGCACTCTTCTCTTATGTCCTGTGATTATCTGTGTAACTATAGCATAAATGCAAAACTCAAAAGACAACCTATTTCTTGAATCTTCCACTCTAGTTAATGTTGACTTACTCTGTATGTAAGATGAGGATTTAGCTTACTACACTAAGTCCCTTTCTCCCAGTGTTTGATAATTATTTTTACTTTTTTGGTTATTTTTAGAACTTTATATAGTATAATCTGTTTCTTATTCCATTAATATTCCAATATTTTTCCAATATTTCCAATTAGCTAATTTTTTTTCCTTTTTACTCATCAAAAGATATTTATTGAATAATTGGCAGTTTTCAGTTTCCTTGATGTTATGAGAAAGTAACCATGATAATGTAAGCTTGATAGCATTATAAAGGACAAGGCAATAAAGAGTCATTCAATCTCATTTCCTGTTGCATAGATACAATGTGGAGATCTAGATTTGTTTGCAGCCTTCTCTAGTAGTTCAGTGTCAAAGTGGACTTCCATACTTTTTGTGTTCATTAAGGAGATTAATTTCCCACCTAAAGCTGAAAGTGTTAAGTTTGGAGCAATACATTTTAAAAAGGCAAAGCATTTGGGGCACTGGGTGGCTCAGTCGGTTGAGTGTCCGACTTTGGCTCAGGTCATGATCTTGCCATTCCCAAGTTCGAGCCCTGCACAGCTCAGAGCCTGGAGCCTGTTTCGGATTCTGTGTCTCCCTCTCTCTTTTAATCTGCCCCTTCCCCATTCACACTCTACTTAACTATATGCCAGTGTGTAATTTCTAATCTCCCATCATTCTTGCAAGATGGTTATCATTAACATCATTTTAGAGATGAGAGGCGGCTGAGGTTCAGAGGTTGAAGGAACGGTTACTTCAGACTATCAAAACCATAACTTACAGAGTCAGAATTAGAGTTTAATTCTGACTTCCAAGCAATGCTTTCCTATTATTTTAAGCCACCTTTCAGAAAGGAGTATAGTTCTAGATTCAGCACATACATTTAATGTAGTAAGTTTTTGTACATGGATGATAAATACACAAGAATATATATTATAATTTTTTGTATAAGGCCAGTTTTATAAAAGTAAATGATAAAATAGTAAATCTATACTTTTTGTACATGGAAAGATGTTTATGATGTTTGGTGATGCATATTACATTAGCATCTTAGATAATATTTTATAATACTGAACCACTCTAACTATGTATGTGTTTTTATATACCAATGGGGAGACTGGAGGGATGATCACCAAAATACTAAAAATAGAGCTAAGTGGTTTTTACTTGCACTTTGAACTCTTAATATTTTTATTTCTTTTTCCAATGATCTTGTATTATTTTTCTCAAATATATAAAACAATTTTTTAAAAATCTCCCAGGCATGAACATTTTGTTTGTAGTTTTCTGTTGTTGTTCTTTTCCCTTGTCTTTAAACTTCACAAAGTGGATTGCAGATTGGGAAGAATTGGTTAACTAAATCTGCTTGGTTAAAGTTATTTTATTTTATTTTATTTTATTTTACTTTATTTTATTTTAGAGAGAGAGACAGAGACAGAGACAGAGTGTGGGTGGGGGAAAGGCAAAAAGAGAGGGAGACACAGAATTTGAAGCAGGCTTCCGGCTCTGAAGTGTCAGCACAGAGCCTGATGTGGGGCTTGAACTCACAAACCATGAGATCATGACCTGAGCCAAAGTCAGACACTTAACCAACGAGCCACCCAGGTGTCCCTGCTTGGTTAGAGTTTTAATGGGCACAGGAGCTATTATTCCATATGTGATTGGTTTTATATTTTGTAGACTGAAAAAAATAAGTTCAATAAATGAAATGTTATGAAAAATTCCTGCAAATCATTGTATTTTGCTATTAATCACCACCATATTTTAATTATATACTATCTTCTTTTTACAGCTACTGTTATTTATGTTGTAGAATTGATTACAAGGACATATTACAGAGATATTGATCATAACATACATTTTTGTAGATGTGCATTAGTTAATAATATACAGCTTTAGTTTAATGTGTGTGTATATATACTTTTAAAATGGTTATTTTCCAAGTGAAATGATTTAAATAAATTTGTCAAAAGTTTATAATGTCAAAGGAAACCGTCATAAAATAGTACTTTGGAAAAAGTTTTCTTAGGAAGATAAGATATTTTCCTCCATTATCTCTTTGTTTTTGTCTTTGTAGGTGATTATAGCCTTCTGGTATCGCACATTTGTGGGAATAATGAATTTATTTGGGCTGGAAGCTAAGACCTGCTGGAATGTCACCAGAGTAGAACCTTTAAATGAAGTTCAAAGTTGTGAAGGCATGTTTCTGTCTAAATGCTGCCATGTTGTCATTAATATTTACAAAAATGTTTTATGGTTTTATGACTCATTTTAAGAATAATAAACTACTGTGATTGATTTTTTTTCTTTATAACACTACAGAGCTGATTAAGAGTATTTACCCTTTAAAGTGATTTTCTGAAAGGCTGTGTACTTACTAATATGAATATCAACTTGGCATTTGAGTATTAATATGCTCCAATGTAAGACAATCCTGAATTTAAGTTAGTCTTCCTTTTCATAATAAAAAGATTAAAAAAAAAAACTTTGGGGGTAGTTTGAATGTATAAAATTGGAGGATATAGAGTGGAAAGTCAAATATCTATCTGTAATAGTTTATGTAAAAATTTAGTTATGCCTACATACTAAAAAATCAAATATACAATTAATAGATAGCTTTAGAAATACTGTTTTTTATATTCTCACAGTTCATGAATCATTCTATTGGAACTCTCCATATACGTCTTCTTCATTGGCACTTTGTCAAAGAACCCCTTTTGTAATCCTCTGCTTCCCATGATTTGTAATTGTCACTTCTATTTAACATAGTTGCAGTTTAGCACTTTTACAATCTAAGAACTTCATTCAAAGTCACATATATTTACTTGCATAATATTTACACAGTTTTTTTTATTTCTTCATATTCTCTACAACATGACTACTAACTGTATTTTAAAAATATATTTTTTAGATTTGTTTATATAACACTTAATTTTTGGAATGTTTACTAAATCTCTATTTCTGTATTTCCCTTACATTTTTTTAATTTTCTCAGCTTTATAACATCTTAAATAGCATTGATAGAGGATATTTGAGAGGTAATTAGATTTTTTTGTACAAAGTAATCAGAAAATGTTTCATAAAATGAGAAACTTTGTAATGAATCAGCTTAGAAGGTAACACTTTTTCTGAAGGATGGAAAAAATGTCATATATATATATATGCACACACATATATATGTGTATATATATGTTATATATATGTGTGTGTATGCATAAGTATATTAAGCATTATTAAATTGCCACTAAGTGATAGGTTATTGTTTGCACTTGGAACCCAGATGCACCAGGTAGGTATGGACCTTACCCTCATAGAGTTTACACATAAGAGGGGTATTAGTGGTTACAACTGTGATGAATATTGTAAACAAGAAAATAAGATTGCTGAGGTTAGGAGTAAAAGAGAAGTGTTTCAAGATTAGGGACCAGAATATTCAGAAGTCCTGAGGCAAGAGAGAACTGAAAGAAGTTTAGACTTCTGGGAGCAGAGAGAGAAAGCAGGAAAAATGGTGTGAAATGATGCTGGGAATGTAAGCAAGGGTCAGAAAACAAAAACAAAAAGCCACTTGCTGATTAAGGATTTTGTACTTTGTACTTTATTCATTGAAGAATGTTAGCAGATGAACATTTTTAAAATATTATTTTGACAGTTATATGGAAAATATATTAGTAAAGGACAAAAGTGGGTTTAGTGAGACCAGGAGGAGATTTTTGAGCTCTCAGCAAGTGATTGCGGGAAAGATAAATGGGAAATGCAGAGATTTGGGGGATATTGGAAATAGAAGTGACAAGATTTGATAATTGATTGCTGGGGGAGGGGAAAGTGAGTGAAGTCCTGTAACACTGGTTTCGGGTTTAAGTAATGGAGTTTCTTTGAATGGTAAAAACCTTTTAAAAGTAGCAGGTTTGGGGCACCTGGGTGGCTCAGTCAGTTAAGCTTCTGACTTCAGCTCAGGTCATGATCTCATGGTTCATGGGTTCGAACCCCGAATCAGGCTCTGTGCTGACAGCTTGAAGCCTGGAGCCTGCTTCAGATTGTGTCTCCATCTCTCTCTCTGCCCCTCCCCCACTCATTCTCTGTTTCTCTCTCTCAAAAATAAATAAACATTAAAAAAAATTTAAGTAGCAGGTTTGAATTGCTACATTAGTTTGAGGTACCTGGGAGACCTCAAAGTGGAGATGTCAAGTGGCTACCTGTGTAGATACATATAGGAAGAAGAAAGCTGCAAAGGATAAAAATAATGCAGTAGGTTTTCTCCCAAGTGACTTTACAGAGAATTCTAGATACTGACCAATAGCATCACCTAAACAAAATGATGCACCACCAACTAATCATTGCAGTATAATAATATTTCATTAGGGGAAAGTATAAATGTAACTACACTGAAGTATAAATGTAATAATGAAGTACAAATGTAATAATACCTGATGGAAGGGGAAAGCACTTAGGTAACTATTAAGTGGAGCAGCAATCTGAAAAGCAAATGTTTTCAGCAAGTTGATTACAAAGCACTGAGATAGTTATGCCCAATTGCTTTATAGTTATTTATTCATGAAGTACTGAATAATCTGTGTCTTTTTAAAGGATTGGGAGACCCTGCTTGCTTTTATGTTGCTGTAATTTTTATTTTAAATGGAGTAATGATGGGATTGTTCTTCATATATGGTGCATACCTGAGGTAAGAAGATTACTGTATTAATGGATCTTTCAGTGGGCTTATAAAGATTGACATTTTCTGATTAAATGAAAAGGATAATTATGAGATTAATAGGTAATTTTATACATTTATTTTATTTTTTTTTCAGAAACTTAGTTAATATCACGCAACCAGAAACTAGAGCTGTCACTAAGTCTCTCTTTTATCCTTCTGGGTTTTTTTTTTTAAAAGACTAATTAAGGTTCCTGAACAAAGCCTTTAATGAGAATACCACTAGGCCATATGTCAAATTATTATAACATTAGAAGAATCTTTGGTTGGCATTAGTGACTGATTATTTCTAATTTTAATGTCTGTACATGTGAAATTAAGAAAGTATAAAAGAGGGGTGCCTGGGTGACTCAGTTGGTTAAGTATCCGACTTCGGCTCAGGTCATGATCTCAGGTCATGATCTCACAGTGCGTGGGTTCAAGCCCCACATCGGGCTCTGTGCTGATAGCTCAGAGCCTGGAGACTGCTTTGGATTCTGTGTCTTCCTTTCTGCCCCTTCCTTGCTCATCCTCTGTCTCTATGTCTCTTGATAATAAATAAACATTAAAAAAAGAAAGTATAAAAGAAAACATATATCATTGTGGCAGACACGTTTGATAGCCTATGTTTCTTGTTAATGGTATGACAATTTGGTTTAGGGTAGCAGTGTGTCCAGTCTCAGGTGATAGGTTGAAGTTAATTATGAAAGTCATTTTCCGCTTCCCACTTTCCATTGCTTCTTGTGATAGCCATATGAGTTAGTTTTTTCAGTGAAAAAATATGGTGAAATTAGTCTTGTTTATACCTAGGAAAGCATTTGTCTTTCTGACAAAAGGATAGATTTCGGCTTCCTTTTCTCTATCTTCTGCTTTTAAACTTGAGTGTGATGCTTGGAGCTGCTGCAGTCATCTTGTGACCAAGAAGGAAAGGCCATAAATATAGCACATAAGTCTGCCCTAACATCCTTGTTCTTCTGAACCACACTTATCTTTAATTTTTTTAATTGAATAATATAAGCATCCATGTTGTTTAAGCCACTTTTGTTAGGTTTTGTTTCCTGCAGCAAAATATATTCCTAACTGATCATCAGCTTTCTTTATAATGTTATTCTTTAATTTGAAGTTAAAAATCTAGTTGGCTCAGCCGGTTGGGTGTCTGACCTTGACTCGGGTCATGATCTCACAGTTTATGAGTTCGAGCCCCGTGTCGGGTTCTGTGCCGACAACTTGGAGCCTGAAGCCTACTTTAGATTCTGTTGTCTCCCTCTCTTTCTGCCCCTCCCCCACTAACTCTGTCTCTCGAAAATGTATAAACACTAAAAAAAAAATGATAAAAATCTAGATCTAATCTTACAGTATTGAATTTTCCTAGGATTTATGTCTATGTAGAGATTAATATATATACACTTCTTGTTTTTGGAAGTTTTCAGCATAAAAATATTAGCATGGTACCAATAAAAAATTGTGATATATTCAACATACCAGCTGTCCTATCCAGCTAAGAAAAGGTAGTAGTAAGTATAAGGAATTGGAAAACTTGAAAAAAAGAAACAAGTATCTGTCCTTACAAGTAGATCACGATTTTATGTTGAAAATCCAAAAAATCTATGGCTAAAGTATTAAAATAATAAAAAAATTATAATGTTACTGAATACAAAAATTAATACAAAGACATTGTAAACCTATACTTTGATTTTTTAAGTGAAAATTTAAAAAGATGCCATTTAGAAAATCATTGAAAGCATGAAAACATTGAAAACATTAATTAATCTGACAAGAGACACATATGACCTTTTTGGGAAAATTGTTCTTTGTTTGGAGGCTGTTAGGAAGATGTAAATAAATATAAATAAATCCTGGGTTAGAAGATAATATTAAAGTGATAGAGTTATTCCAATTGATTTATAGATTCAATGCATTGCCAATTTTGTTTTCCTTGTTATAGATTCAAACAATTGCCAATTGTTTCCTTGCCAATTTTCCTTGGTAAGCTGATTTTTAAATTATTCAGAAATGCAAAGGACCTAAAATAGTGGAGACATTCTTGAAGATAGGAAGACTTGCTTTAGTAATCATTTCTGTGTTATAAATCTGATGTAAATAGGCAATGTGATTGTGGCATGGGGGTAGGCAGGTAGATCAGTGGAGTAAAGTAGGTCTCAGGAACACTTGGTCCACTTAAAACACTTGATGTATAATAGAGTGGATATTGTCCATCAGTAGATAAGGACCATAAGGACCAGCTTCTCAACACATGGTCCTGAAATCACTGGAAGATCATAAGGAACAAAGAGAAATTAAAGTGTATAAAAATTAAATCCTAGTTAGATTAAAAAATATGAAAGAAAAAATTATAAAATGCTTAGAATGAATACTAGTAACTTGGGATAAGAAAAGATTTCTTTAAACAAGGAACAAAAGTTTAGCCATGAAACAGAAAACTAATAAATTTGATGGGAAGAATTAAATTCCTCAAGGTATTACAGAATGAAAAGAGAATCCACAAACTGGGAAAAGGTATTGCAAAGCATACATTCAGCATAGTATTCAGACATTGCAATCATTAATTGGACAACTATTTATTGAATTCTGTGACCAGAAGCACTACTCTAAGTTCCAGGAATACAAAACAACCTCTGTCCTCTTGGAATTTACATTCTGGGGAGTAGACAAGACTAAGAAGACAGACAACCCAATAGAAAAGTGCACCAAATGCTATGATCAGACATATACCAGAAGAATTCCAAATTGCCACCACCATAATTAGTTTTCAGAAAAATCCAAATTTTATCCACAAGGATATTTCACATCTACTAGATTGGCAAAAGGAACTTTTTTCCATGGCAAGTGAACATATAAATTAGTACAACTGTTTTGGAAAACCAGGGTGCATTAATTTGGGGAAGTTGAAAGTATACACATACTTTCTAACTCTGCAATTCCAATTTAAAGTATATATACCTATAAATGCAGGGAACAAACTTGGTGATCGCCACTGAGGAGGGGATGGGGAATGAGCAAAATAGGTGAAGGAGAATGGGAGATACAGGCTTCCAGCTATGGAATGAATAGGTCACAGGGAGAAAAGGCACAGCGTTGGGAATATAGTCAATTGTATGTTAATAGTGTTGTATGGTGACAGATGGTAGCTACACATGTGAGCATATCATAAGGTACAGAGATGTTGAATCACTGTGTTGTATACCTGAAACTAACATAATTGTGTGCAAATTATACCAATAGATAGAAATATATATGTATATATATGTCTAAGGAACTTTTGCATGTGTATACCAGGAAGTATGTATTGCGTGTGTACACCAGCAGTATGTATTGTTTGTAAGAGCTGAAAGCTGAAGACAACTCAAATATCTATGAAACAGAGAAAGGTACACGTTACAGTTTATTAATAGTGAACTACTATACAACATTGGGAATGAATGAGTTATAGCTACACACATCAACATGGACAAATCTTACAAATAGAATGTTGAATAAATGAAGGCAAGCACAGAATTAAAGAAAGGCTGCATACTTCCATTTGTATAAAGTTTAAAAACAGATTAAAGTAAATCATAGTACGATCAGTGTATAGATGTAGTCATATTAATAATCACAAAAATCAGGATAATGGCTTTTGAAGGGCTGTCAAGTGGGGACTCAGGGTGTGATCAATTTTCTATTTCAATGATATATAGTGGTTGCCAGGATGTTCACTTTATAATTGTTCTAGAAACTAGAAAATTTTATGTACTTTTTAATATATGTTTTATAGGAAAATATAAGCTCATCAGTATTTTGATGGAAAAGGATTACTTTTACATTACATTGGCAGGCTTCAAAATGTTCTATTTTTGACATTATTTCATATTACTCTTTTATATGGAAAATGTTTTACAAGACTAAAACTTTTTAAAATTAATATTTTTCACTGGGAGAACTACCCAAGAGGTGATAGTCTTCTCTGAATTGGTTACACAATTCTGGAATATCAAATACATTATTCGGCTCCAGTCTTTAAAAAGAAGGATATATAGATATTACAAATGTTGGCTATAAAAGTGTCTACCTCCAAAATCAAGAGCACACTGTATATACACTGTATGTCAGTTAACTTGACAATAAATTAGATAGATAGATAAGATAGATAAAAAGGGGAAAAAAGTGTCACCAAAACTGTGAGGAGATTGGAAATAATGGCATATGAGAAACAAAATAAATAGGAAGTGGGGGTAAAGTTTATATTTCTTACCCTGGCTACCCTCCCCTGTTGGCGGTACCTTGGAAGGTAGCTATTCCATTTCTATTCTTTTGGTGGTTAATAATAATATGTTAACATGCATATCTGACTTGATCAAGTCTAAAATTAATTCAGATATTTCCCCTTCTTCTGATCAATACAAGGAATTTGAGGACACTTTGCTTCAAAATAGCCCCTCATATCTTATAATTATTATCATAGTTTAGTGCTTCTATTTCCTTTCCATAGCAGTCACTATTATTGCTGTTTATATTGTTGAATCTTGCTTAGATTTATATCTACAGGGTCCTACTTTCTGTATGCTGCAGTCCTTCTGTGTCTCACACCTTCCTCCTCGCAATTTCTTTCTTTTCAAAGGCATTCTTTGAATTTTGTTTCATGAAAAATCTATTGATGGTAAATCACTTCCCATTAGCTTTCCTCTGCTTGTTGTTTTGAGCTCATTTCTTCTCTTCTTCAGTCATTCATGTGATATTTATTGTCTTCTGAGCATGAAGCTGTGGATACAGTGATGACAACATACAAAGAAAAGGCAACTTTAAGAAATGGTTCTTAATCTTTGATGATTATCAGCCGTCTGGGATCTACGTTTTGCATTTGGCATTGTTATTTCTTTGGGACTCAACAAAAGAATGTTTGCAGTAGTTTATACAGTTCAGAGTTAACTGCTAAGCAAAACTGTTGGTCTGTCTTCATCTCCCAGTCACTGAAATCCAATTTCAAAAACAAAAACTGGCCTCCATTCAGCAAATTCAAAGAATGCAATCTAGACTTTGAAATGCTAGCCTGTTAAAAATTTTTATGTTCACATTTTATTTAGAAAATAAATATATAAAATAAGTATTTTAGTTAGAAAATATTTTAAATGCAATAAATTATAAAATTCAGATTTCTTTATATGGATACTTTGTATGCTTATACATTCAAGATTAAAATATTAACTACATGGTTGCTTTTGACATTTTTACTATTATTTTATATGGTTTAGTACTGTGGTATCTTAAATATGACTTTAAATTGTAAGAGATAATTTTGTGAAAAATTCACTATATTTTGCATGAATTATGAATGTATACTCTTTTTTTAACAGTGGAACTCAACTTGGAGGTCTAATTACAGTATTATGCTACTTTTTCAACCATGGAGAGGTTTGTTTTCTAGAAAATAATTTTTAAGAAATAGAAGGGGCTGTATAGGAACAAGGAAATATATTCATCAAAACAATATATAATTGCATGTTACTTAGGACTTCGCAATATTTTAAAGAACCTTGTGTTGTAAGTTGACATTTTAATCATGTTAATTCACATTTTTACATAATTGGAATTTATGATGTGAAATATCTTGCCTGGTTTTTAGTGTACTTATATTTTGTAGAAAAAGCAAATACTCTATTTTGTTGAAAAAACAATTACGGTACTTGTTCAGTTCAGGCACTTTATAAACCTTATCTCATTTACTCATACCACACTTTTGGGAGGTTGTTGTTATCCTCACGATAGAAGATATAAAATTGAAATTTAGGGTGGTTAAGTTACTTAATCAAGATTCCACTTTCAGTACCTGATGAAGCTAGGTTTCCCATTCTCCATCTGTCTTGCTCTAAAACCTTGCTTCTTTATATTATTACATCATGCTCCCCTTTTCAGTTATACCAAATGCTGAATTCAAAATAGAAATTTACTAACTCAGTCCAATGGGATATAGTCTACCTTCAGAGAGCTCATAGAAACTTATTTAGAACATGATAGATTCATTCAACAAAATACTAAGTACATGACCTCTGCCAGATTCTGTTCTATGCTAAGAATGTGGCAATGAAAAGTGAGAAAATATGACTGCTAGCTTTTGGAAGCAAAATATGTAGTATGTTTCAGCATGGGTTACATAGGGTTGAAGTTTTTGTTACTACTGGGAAGGGTAAATACTTGGTGAATTTTAGAAAACCAGTTAGACAAGGGAATCATAAAAATTATAAATATCTTAAATACATAAAACAAATACCAATGTGTTAATATAAAGGCAAGAACATTTCTTTGAGTATGCTAGACTTTCTTATACCATAATTCATCTTCCAAAGTTTAGTTTTGGTTTCTTAGAAGAGGAGTAATAAGATTTTATAAGAGTTTTGATTCTCTCTAGAATTTTAGACTTCTTGATATAAAACTTTTATAATATTCTCACTCATGCCTTAGAAATGATTAGTTTTAAAGCCTATACAAAATGTTAATACTTTCATTTATGCATCATATTTGTGATTTCCAAATACTTCCAGTTATTTTTAGAAATTTACAGTTAACCCTTTTAACGATAAATTTCACAAATTCAGAGACAATCTTAATTACTTGTAATGTGTGTCTGTACTCATTAAACTTGTTACGTGTAAACTCTCTTGGTGCTTGTGAATGCCCTAGGTGACATTTGGTTAGATATTTTTCTGGCTCACAGCCCTGGGATGCCAGGATCATTAGTGCAGAGCTGGAATGTGGATCTGGTTGTCAGTCCCAGAATCCTCACCACTCCTATGCCTATCATCTATCTTGTTTGTCCTTCAGGTTTTCTTATATTTGGCATGATACATCTTTCACTTGCTTCTGGACTTGCTAGTTAATGGCTCTCTACCTAATGCCTGTATGCCCATTAAGTGAGCTCCAAAAACTGAGAAGCTATCCCAGCTATTCAGAAATCAATGAGCCCGGTATTAAAATTATTAAAACCAACCTACCCATGATTTTTAGATTAATAATGTTTATTGTAATGGAACATAAGGTAAGCATTTTATTGATTTCAGGCTACCCGTGTAATGTGGACACCACCTCTCCGGGAAAGTTTCTCATATCCATTTCTTGTACTTCAGATGTGCATTTTAACTTTGATTCTCAGGTAATTTTTATTTATAAAACAAATCTAAATAAATTATGTTAACTTTCTTAAAATATACTTCAACTTATTATAATTGTCCAATTTAGTTTTCCTTTTATTTTTAGTTACTTTAAAATTAAATTGAGTATCCAGTTGAGAAAATAATATAAAATTACTACACAAACAATTGTTTTCCACTTGAGTCTAGACTACAGATTTTAGGTAATCTAAATTCCTAGAGACATGGTGAATTTTTTATTTTTTTGAAGTGATTTTAGTCTGACCAGTCAGGGGTTTCATGGAATGAAATGTGTTAACTACAACATTTAGAATTATATCCTTGAGTGCTTGTATTATATACTCTGTACTTTAGCCAAAAGTCATTTTTGTTTGTAAATATAACTGAGTACTTAATGAATATATTTTGTGATAATATTAGAAAGCAATATGAATGTTTAAAATTTTGCTTTTGAAAATTTATACACCATAGTATAAGGATTTATCAAAATCTAGCACAACTTTTATAAAAATGAATGGCAATGATTTTATGATTTACACAAAATGTTGTACATTTCTTTTTTCTTATCCTAAAAGATACTAAAACCATCTGTGGTAAAAGTTGTCGGTTACTGATATTTCATAATTGCAGACTGGAAAATTTAAACTTCAGTGCAGTAGTTTATAACTGCATTCCAGAATTCTTTTTAAGTCATCATTTTAATTTTTTTCCTTCAATTCTTCTCATTGTTGTTAATTTATTACTTCACCAACTCTTACACGTTTCCTCCATTGCTTTTTGAAATATAAAAATGGTGGTATATAAAGCTGTTGCTGCTAATATAGGCTAAATATCTTGAGCTATGCAGGATCAGTTCATGTTCTATTTTCTGACCACATTGCTGTGTATATTAAATATCTAATGTGCACAGTGAAAGGAAAATAAACTTTTCTGTTTAAAGTATTTTATTTACTGATAAACTAGATACAATATTTAAACCTCTAATTTAGATTGTTTTGTGCTAAGCATTTTTATAACACAGGTATTTTAAGTTTTTTTAATGAGTTTTTAAATTTAACTATATTTTGTTGCCTTATGGCCAAGGTAAGGTGTCATTAGATTTCATTTTGCAGTTAGATTTACTGTTTAGTGATAGGCTTCACTTTAATGGTTAAACTTATTGGTATCAATTCTCTCTATTAAGGACCTCGAACAATAGTAGAAGGCATTTTATCGCACTCTGTCTTTCCAATGTTGCTTTTCTGCTTCCCTGGCAGTTTGCTCAGTTTATACTTTTCACACAGGTAAGATGATGTTAAACTAATTTAAGTTGAATGCAAGATGTACTTGGTTGCTTTTGTAGAAGTTTTAAAATGTCATTATGTTACTGCCCTAAGAGATTTTTAAAATATGGAATAATTATAGTTCTACATTCTATTAATGTGTTGCTTTAGTTAGGCAGATATTAATGATCAGCATGCAGAAGGCCTTTTCCTATTACTTTAATTCAGTTTTTCTTGTTTATTTTTGAGATGACCTCTATAAATTTGCCTGTAGATTTCCTTTTATCTTAGGAATCATTTTGGATGCCAAGCTATACAACATGGTGAGGGCCAATCCTACTCTTCATGGTAGGGGGTATCTGGTTCTAATCTAGTTTACTGTTGGCTGTTTTGTCTGAAACGCTGGACACCATTTCTCAGAGCTTCAATTGTGGTGGTATTTGAGTGAATTTGAGGCAATATCCTGCCATTAAGTAACTGATGGCAAGAAACTGAGCTGGGAAAGTAGAGTAAAAGGTCAATATTGATGAAATTTCATGATACCCACATGTTCCATTAAAGCTCCTTTGTACCTAACTAACCAGCACTGATAATAATAATGTTCTCTATTGCCGTTAAGAAATTGTACCAAGAAGACTGGTCCTGCCCATTATCTACAAGGAATAAAATGATAATCCCAGCTTAATTAGTGCTGCATGTTTAAAGTATTCTCCCTGCTTTACTTCCTTAGAGTTGGCCCTTCCAGGATGTAACACAGAGAGTCTGGTTTCCATTACGTGCACGTGCCAACATAGATTTCCAATGTGCCTCACTTCCTTGTGAGCACATTTATTAATCCACTGGTGCTGATGAGACTGCTTAAGTAGCTGTTTGGGTAATTTTGATATTGCTTTAATGATTTTCGATCCATTCAAAAGATGTGTTAGGCTTTTCTTTTTGTTTTCTTTTTTCTTTCATTATTGAGATATAATTGACAAGTAATATTTTATAAGTTAAAGTGTACCATGTGTTGACACTTACTCACTCTGAGGCTAGTGTCTGCAGAATCATGATGAAACCTTCATCTGGGAACAAGAAAAGACGTCTGTTTTCTACATTTTCACAACAGAATCTTGACTCTGTTGCTTGTATCTAAATGAGAGTGCTCTCTTTTCAACAAGCAATTCAAATAGCAACATTGCAGCAACTGAGCAGAATTTTCACCCCATCAGAGTTTCTCTTAGCCAAAGCTTATTTGTGATACTTAATAAGGGTGGTCCAGACTTGCATATCCTAATGATATTGGTCTGAGAGGAAAGAAAGGGAGACTAACATATGCCAGACTTCAGTTTTAGAGTTTATTTCATTTAATCCTCAAGGAGTCCAGTCAGATGGGTATTACAGACAAAGAGAGGCTCAAAGATTAAATTAAAATCAATTCTATCCAACTACAAAACTCCAGCCTTTCCAGTTTATTTTTGTTGCATTTCTAAGGCCTTTGAACTCTTCTCTTTTGAAGGCTGCACACTTGTCTATATTATCTTACTTCCAGCTTTCATGCAGCATTAATAAAAAAAATGCATTAAAGAACATTTCTCTACCTTTTGTGAAACTATAATTGAGTGTACTCTATTATCTAATTGCTTTTCTATATAAGTAACTATATGACACATTTTTCATAATTAGTGTCAAGATTAATTTTCCTCACAAGGTGAATTTATGAACTTCCTTTTAACAATTGTATCATATTAAATGAGCTGTAGTCAACAGGAGACAAGCAGAAAGCAAATGCATTTTTTTTCTTGATGCCTCTCAAAACCTGTGTTTTAGACTTTTTCTCCCCAGATTTAGATGAAATTTCAAGAGGTTCCATTCTATTCCTTTCCTTTTCATTTTGAAGAAAAGTTTCATTTCAGTAAAAAAAAAAATTAAATCTTTAAAATTTTGTGTTTTCTGACCACAGAACATGATAGATAACCATGTAATTAATTGGTTAATTAATTAAACCACTTGTTTAATTTTCCCTAACAATGTTACAGAGATTTTTAGAGAGCTTACAGATCTTTCATTAGATTTATTCCCAGGTATTTTCTATTTTTGATGCATTTTAAAAGACTGGGTGTTTTATATTTGTTAGGTATATAGTTCTACATAAGTTTGTTAATTATGCTCCTCAAAGTTTTTAGATATCTACTATTTTTGCTTACTTATTTCAGTTACTAGAAGGGGGATGTGTTAAAATCTTCCACTTTAACGGTCAATATCTACTTTTAGTTCTGTAAGTTCTTACTTTAAATATTTTGATGCAATATTATGATATGCACAGTTGTTAAATATTCCTTTTATTTTTATGTAGTGTGCCTTAAATTTAAAAAAAAATTAATGTTTATTTTTGAGAGAGAGAGAGAGACAGACAGAATGCAAGTGGGGAAGGGGCAGAGGGAGAGGGAGACACAGAATCTGAAGCAGGCTCCAGGCTCTGAGGTGTCAGCACAGAGCCGGACGCGGGGCTCAAACCCACAAGTGGTGAGATCATGACCTGAGCCGAAGTCAGACACTTAACTAACTGAGCCACACAGGCACCCTTGTGCCTTAAAAAATTTTAAGGCATCTGTGTGTGGTAAGAACACTTAACATGAGATATCTGTATTCATAGATTTGTTAAGTGTAGATAGAATATAGTAATGTTATCTATAGGCTCAGTGTTGTACAGCAGATCTCTAGAGTTTATTGACATATCATAACTGAAACTTTATATGCATTGATTAGAACTTCCCATTTCTTCCCCCACCTAGTCCCTGGCTATCACTATTCTATTCTTTGCTTCTATGGGTCTGTCTGTTCTAAATACCTCATATAAGTGGAATCACGCAGTATTTGTCCTTCTATGACTAGTTTATTTCACTTAGCATAATGTGCGCATTCATATTGTGCCATATAACAGGATTTTCATCTTTTTTAAGGCTAATGATATTCCATTGTATGTGTATGACACATTTTTAATCCATTTATCCATTGATTGTCATTTAGATTATTTCCACATTTAGGATATTATGAACAGCGCTACAGTGAACATGGGAGTGCTAATATTTCTTCAAGATTCTATTTTCAATTCTTTAAGATAAATACCTGGAAGTGTGATTGCTGGGTTATATTAAAATTCTATTTTTTATTTTTTGAGGAAACTGCATACTGTTTTTCATAGCAGCTATATAATTTTGCATATGCATCAGCTGTGTGAAAGAGTTCCCTTTTTTCCATATCCTCATTAATACTTGTTGCCTGGTTGTTGATAATAACCATCCTATCAGGTGTGAGATAACATGTCATTGTGGTTTTGATTTGCATTTTACTGATAATTAGTGACATTAAGCATTTTTTGGTATCTATTTTAGCCATTTGCATATCTTTGGATAACCTTTTATCAGATATATGGTCTGCAAATATTTTCTCCCATTGTATAAATTGCCTTTTTACTCTGTTGATTGTTTCCTTTGCTGTGCAGAAGCTTTTTAGTTTGATGCAATCTTACTTGTGTATACATCTGATATAAAAATGATAAGAGATAATTAGTGTTGGAGAGGATGTAGTGGAAATGGAGTGAACCATTGTGCTCTGTTGGTGTGAATTTAAATAGGTGCAGCCACTATGGAAAAGGGAATGGAGGCTTTCCATATAATTACAATGCAGGGCTCTAACCTAGAAACCGTGAGATCATGACCTGAGCTGAAGTCAGATGCTTACCTAAATGAACCACCCAGGTGCCTCAGGAATTCTCAATTTTATCTGTTATTTCCTTGCACATGTCAAAAAGAAAGTCTATTTCTGATGATGTCAGACATATTTTTGAATAGTTTGCAAGCTAAGAGTGGTTTTTACATTTTTAAAGTGTTGTTAAAAAAAAAGTATATACAACAGAGACTGTACATGGCCCACAAAGCATAACACATTTACTAGTTGCTTTTTACATAAAAAGTTTACTGACCAATAAAGTAGATTCTTTATGTATCTGTTTCTTTTATCATAGTGATAATAGATATCTCCTCTACCTGGTTAGTTTTGATGTGGTTTTGGATATTGTACATGAACAATCACAGAGTTAATTTGGGACTAGGTTGATATTAATTTCTTCAGGGAAGATTAAAATTTGCTTCCACTAGGCAGATAAAGGCAATACCGATCTTCCATCACCCTCATGTAATGAGAGAATGAGCTGGTTCAAAGGTGGGCTTCAGTCTTTGTGAGGGCTGCTTGATTTCTGGTTCTCTCTTAGCTCCCAAACCAAAGCTTGGGGACTTAGCAGGGATCTCATTCTTTGTGTGCCCTAAGTACTGAGTCCATCGAAACCTCTCAACTACCTCTGTTAGAATCTGCTTCTTTTGGAATTGGCAGCTATGTCTGGGATAAAAGCAACCCCAAATGTCATACTCATCACTATATTTTCATCCCTTCTTTGGTTTTAACTTCCTAATTCTTTCTTGCTTTGTTAATAATATGTGGCCTTCATACAGGTTTAGAAATATTTTTCTAGCTATTCTAGTTCTTAATGATAAAGTTGGTCAAATTATTATTGGAAATAAACTCTACTCTTATGTTTACTTTTCTTATGAATAGTGAGGTTTTTATTTTCTACCTGTTTTCACTTTTGCTTTTTTGATATTTTTATTTCAGATAGCTTCATTATTTCCCATGTATGTTGTGGGGTACATTGAGCCAAACAAATTTCAGAAGATCATTTATATGAACATGGTAACATTTTTAGCATTTATAAGTCAAATATGAAAATAAGATTTCAGGGTTGATAAAGCAGAACTGACTGTTTTATGGGGTAACTCCTCCAAGTGTGTTTAATATATATGATGTTGATATTATCCAGAAGGAAAGATTACAGTATTATGTATCTATATCGATAACATCAGATAGATTATACTCTATCAACTAGACTGTAGATGTTTTATCTTCTGTGAAACTTTTAAAAATTTTAATGTTTTATTTATTATTAATATCATTACTTTTTAAAAATTTTTTTAATGTTTATTTATTTTTGAGACAGAGAGAGACAGAGCACGAGTGGGGGAGGAGCAGAGAGAGAGGAAGATACAGAATCTGAAACAGGCTCCAGGCTCTGAGCTGTCAGCACAGAGCCTGATGCAGGGCTCGAACTCACAAACTGAGAGATCATGACCTGAGCCGAAGTCGGATGCTTAACCGACCAAGCCACAGGCACCCCTATTATCATTACTTTTGAAACTGTCTTTTCTGCCTGAGACCTTAGATTTTTTGCACTTTACATTAATATGACCCTATAAATTTTATGTTTTTGCATTTTTTAAACCATACTTTCCAAACACGTACATATCTTTTAGATAAGAAAATAAAATAAGGCTTTGTTAGTGATGGAAATCTTCAAGTAGTCCAACAAAAATAAGATTAGAAAATTAATACTTACCACTGTCTTTCTTATTATTCCATTATTGAATCAATAGAAACAATAGTGTTTTTTTCTCTTTATAGCAAGTAGCAAATAGAGAAATAAAATGAAATTCTTCTGTATATAACATATGGTGCTGAAAATACTTAAAACCTATCAGTGTGTTGAAATTTTATTATCATTTAGCCATAATCTATCTTATCTATTTATTAATCTTATTTATACATATAAATTTTATATTAAAATGACTATGCCTGTAGACAAAGTATGCATTATGCTGTTTATCTAATAACAATAAAACAGATGTTTCTTTTCCTCAATTTTCAGATTTCAGTGCTCCTTTGCTTTGTGTTGATGTTTGGAAATACAATGTATTTATCTTCTTATTATTCATCATCTTTGTTAATGACATGGGTAAGTGTTTGCTAAGTTCATGAAGATTTGTTTTTACCTGTCAAATAGGTTTACCCATGTGATATAAGGTTAGGAGAATAAATAGTGCCCTTCCCTGATTATTGCTCCCATGAAAAACTGTTTCCCAAATAATGCTTTCTCTCTATCTCATCCTTGAAAAATGAATACAATCCAAAATTTACCTCTTTAAGGGAATGCCCACATAAATATTTTAAAAACAATCATAAGCTGTTAATACTTACTTAAAAAATATGCCGTCATTTATGATAAAAATTAGTTATTTCCTTCTATGTTACTTTAGTACACTAGTTATTACAGTGACACTGCCGTTTCCCACAGCATTTTTGAACTCCTCTGAAATGCCTTCACAGACAAAGATGGTGGCACATTCTTTTGAATATCCTCAATGGTGGCAAATCTTCATCTTTCAAGGGTAGATTTAATTTTTGAAAATGACCAAACTCATGTGAACAATGTGTGTGATTAGATCTTGGGTAATATAGATCTTGATCAAAATATGGTGTGACAATATAGTAATTAGACTGATTTTCTTGCACCATAACTAAATTATCTCTGAAAAAAATAATCTCTGAAGGCAACTTAGAAAGAGGAGTTTCAGACTGTTTTAAGTAATGGCAACATGATTAGAATAATGCATGTGGCTTACTTTCATGGGATAACACTCATTTGGATTATGTATTTCAAATGGTGGTTCAGTAAATTCATTTATTACTTTAGAGTCACACTTCTGATATTCATGAGCCAGAGCATGGAGTATTTTCCTCCACTGGGATGTTTCTGGGATATTCTCCTTTCATAATGATTAGAAATGATATGAACCACAGTAATACCAAAATATGGCACTTTTCCTTGTATGGTGCATAGTTAGACTCTTGGAATTGCCCCTATATTTTAATATTTTGCTCCCCCAGCTTTTTGTGTGTGTGTCTCAAAGTAAGCCCTACTTTTTCTCTCTCCCCAAAAGCATTTCAACATTTTGTCAAATTTTGTCAGCCTTGCAAAGTAGAGTACTTATAATCATCTACCCCTTTTATGAAAGCATTTTGTTTTAAAATATAACACACATAGAAAACTTCATAAAACAAATGTTTTATATACTTAGTACTGATAAATACTGCTTAATGAACTGTTACTTGACAAACTAACTTAAGCTACTGACAAGTCAAAATTAGAACTTGTCTAACCATTCTAGAAGCCCTCTATGTGCCCTGCCCAATTATAACTCCCTTGCACTGCTCTAAAGCAAGAATAACTATCTTGACTATGGTAATTACTCCTAGGTTTCCTTTATAGTTTCATCAATTAAGTTCCTATTTTTATCTACAGCTTTTCTATATATCTTTCTGGTTTTATTTCCAAGAAATTTATTTGTTAAGAATTCAGGTCATTGAGGGGCGCCTAGGTGGCTCACTCAGTTAAGCATCTGCCTTCGGCACAGGTCATGATCTCAGATTCATGAGTTCGAGCCTCACATCAGGCTCTGTGCTGACAGCTTGGAGCCTGAAGCCTGCTTTGGATTCTGTGTCTCCTTCTCGCTTTGCCCCTCCCCCACTCATTCTCTCTCTCTCTCTCTCTCTCTCTCTCTCTCTCTCTCTCAAAAATAAACATTAAAAAAACTTTAAAAAACTAAAAAAAAATTCAGGTCATTGAACATAGCACAGGAGGGTGCTGTGGTCTAGGTTTTGCTCTTTGAATGCTTATGGTGTAGCTTTATGTCTTTCCTTGCCTTCTTTATTTATAGTACAGTTGATCTTTGAACAGTGCAGGGGTAGGTATATTAAATCCCCATGCAATTAAAAATCCACATATAATTATTGATTCCCCAAAAACTTAACTACTGGTAACTAATGTTGGCTGGAAGCCTTGCTGATAACATACACAGTCGATTAACATGTATTTTATATGTTATATGTATTATGTACTGTATTCTTAAAGTAAGCTCTAGAGGAAAGAAAGTGTCATTAAGGAAATCATAGGAAGAGAGAATGCATTTACAGTACTGTACTGTACTTATCAAAAAAAAATCCAAGTATAAGTTGACACATGCAATTCAAACCTGTGTTGTTTCAGGGACAACTGTATATTAATAATTGGATCTAACACTTGGACAGGTTCAGATGTGATCACTTTGGCAAGTCCATAGTATGGTTTCTCAGCAGGAGGCACATAATATCTGGTGCCTCTCTTTTTATGGTGGCAGCCATCAGTGCTTAGTACCAGAGCCACTAATTAAATAGGGATTGCAAAATGGTGATATACCAATCCCTCACTTACAGTTCATATAGGAAAATAAAGCTCATGTCCAAATGAGGGGACGTAGGAGGAGGCAGAAAAATATTTGAAGAGATAATGGCCAAAACTTTTCCAAATTTGTTGAAAACTACCAACTGAGATATGAAAAATCTTGTTGAATCCCAGTACAAGAAACTGAGAGAAAGCTATAATAAGGCACATTATAATCAAATTGCTCAAAATTAGTGATAAAAAATCTTAAGAACATCCAGAGAATTAAGACATATTAAATATAGAAGAACAAAGGGTAAGGATGTCAGAAGATTTTTCATAAGAAAAAATACAAGCAATAAGACAGTCAAGCAACATCTTTATAAAATACTTAAAGGAAAAAAAACATGGTGAATTTGTAATTCTGTCCCCAGCAAATATATCTTTCAAAAATGAACACAAAATAAAGACTTTCTGACCAACAGATTTTCACTAAAATAAATGTTAAAGGGAGTCCTTCAGATGGAAGAAATAATATATTAGATATCAGTCTGGCTCTACACAAATGAAGGACACAAGCAAGAGTAGCTAAAGGTAAATGTGTAAGGTTTTCCTGCCATTTTTTAAAATGTTTATGTATTTTAAGAGAGAGAGAGAAGGAGAATGTGTGCATGAGTGGGGAAGGGGAAGAGAAGGAAAGAGAGAGTCCCAAACAGGCTCTGTGCTCTCAGCGTAGAGCCCTTGCTGGAGCTTGATCTCATGAACCCATGAGATCATGACCTAATGTGGGATCATGACCTGAGCCGAAATCGAGAGCTGGACGCTTAACTGACTGAGCCACCCAGATGCCCTCCCCTGCCATTTTTAATGACATGGATGGACTTTGAGGGCATCATGCTTTGTGAAACAAGATAAAGACAGTTTGTGTCTTTCAGTTTGTGTCTTTCAGTTTGTGTCTTTAGTTTCTTTCTGCAATGTTTTGTAGTTTTCAGTGTATTAAGTATTTTACCTAATTGGCTAAGTTTATTACTTCATACTTTTTTTTGAGGCTATTACAAATGGGATTGTTTTCTTAATTTCCTTTTCATAGTTTTCGTTGTTAGTGTGTAGAAATACAACATACTTTTGTATGTTGATTTTGTGTTGTGCTTCTTTGCAGAATTTATTTATTCCAAGTTTGGTGTGTGTGTGTGTGTATGTTAGTATTTTCTATGTAGAAAACATCACATCATCTGCAAACAGAGATAATTTTACATCTTCCTTTCCAATTTTTTTATGCCTTTTATTTCCTTTTCTTGCTTAATTGCTGTAGCTAAGACTTCCAGTACTATATTGAATAGAAATGATGAAAGTTGGCATCCTTGCCTTCTTCCTGATCTTAAAGTAAAAGTTTACAGTTTTTCACCATTTAGTATGATGTTAGCTGTGGGATTTTCAAATATGGCCTTTATTGTGTTGAGATAATTTCCCTCTATTCCTAGGTTGTTGAGAGTTTTTATCATGATAGAATACTAAATTTTATCCCATCCTTTCCCTACATCTATTGAGATGATTTTTGTGATTTTTAATCCCTCATTCTGTTGTTAATGTAGCATGTTACATTAACTGATTTGCATATGTTGAACCATCCTAGCATTGCAAGATAGATCGCACTTAATCATGGTGTATGGTCCTCTTAATGTGTGCTGTTAAATGTGGTTTGCTTATATTTTGTTAATTTAACAAATTTTTGCATTTATGTTCATCAGAGATATTGGTCTGTAAGTTTTCTCATAGTGTTCTTGTCTGGCTTTGGTATCAGGATCATGCTGGCCTTAAGATATATGTTTGGAAATATTCCCTCCTCTGCAGTCTTTGGAACAGTTTGAGAAAGATTGACATTAATTTTTCTTTAAGTGTTTGGTAGGATTCGTCAACAAAGCCATCTGGTCTTGATCTTTCCTTTGTTGGGAGGTTTCTCATTATTTATTCAATATTCTTACTAGTTATAGGTAGGCTTAGAGTTTCTGTTTCTGTATGATTCTGTCTTGGTAGGTTGTATGCTTCTAGGAATTTGTCTCTTTCTTCTGTGTAATCCAATTTGTTAGCATCTAATTGTTCATAGAAGTCTCTTATAATCTATTTTGCTTGAGTTTAGTTGTTTCAGATGGGAGAGTATGTATGGTTCCTGTTATATCAACTTGACCAGAAGCAGCAATTCTATCCTGATTGATTTTAATTACTTACTTTATGTTGGAGGTGATATATTATCATGTTTCTAAGAATAAGAAATATATAAAAAGTTGTACTCAGAAAATGTCACTCCCTCTCATTCCTTCTACCCTACTCTCTCCAATTTATTTTCACCTTGGTCCTACCTTTCTTGTAAGATGTCTCATTGGTTTCCTAGTTTTCCTGTTTAGTTGTTTTTTCTCTTTTTTGCACATTAGTGCAAAATATTTATTAAAATATTACAGATATTTTTTTATGATATCTCCTCTTACATGAAAGGTAGAATACTATAGTCTTCTGCACTTTGGTTTATCAACCTATTGTAGATATCATGTAACAACCTATCCTGGGTATCACTCCATATAATTTCATAGAGATCTTCTTCATTCTTTGTATAGTTTCATAGTACTACACTGGGTATGTTCCATAGGTAATTCAAATACTGTCCTATGTCTGGATATCTAGGTTGTTTCCTATATTTTGCATTTACAAACTGGTTGTAGTATATAATTTGGTACATTTATATTTTCCTGTTGTTGGAAGTTCAGGAATCCTGGCTTACCCTGAACTAACTAGATGCTGCAAAATTCTACTCCAAATCTAAGTAATACAAAGTCCTAAGATTTCAGTTTCTAATAGGAACTTTTTGTTCCCAGCCCAAACTTGAACAAATACCTTATAAGCTTGTAGCCGTGACAGGAGGAATATTCCTAGTCCTTGAGTGTCTTTGTCAGTTTGGGTTGCTATAGTAAAAATACTATAGACTGGATGGCTTACACAGAAATTTTTCACAGTTCTAGAGGCTGGAAAGATACCAGCCAATTTGTTTCTTGTTGAGGGCTCTCTTCTTGATTTTCAGACAGATGCCTTCACTATATCCTCACATGGTCGAGAGAGAGAGACATCTCTCCCATATCTCTTCTTATAACAGCACTAGTCCAATTCACGAGGGCTCCACCATCATGGTCTAATTATCTCCCAAAGGTTCACCTTCCATTATGTCACAGTGAGGATTAGGGTTTCAGCACATGCATTTGGTAAGGGACATAAATTTACTTGATAGCACTGAAGGGTATGATTTTTGAAGATGCCAGCTTTATGCATGTCTCAAGTCCAGTTTCTTACCTTCCATAGTCCCAAGCCCTTTTCTGCTTCTGATGTAAGCCCATAGTCGCAACTTTGTTCTGCAGTCCTCCTTAAAGACTACCCTAAGTTTTCTCCTACTTGTTTGTTTTTTAAAGTCATTTGCTTTCTCTGGCATCTGGAAAATTCATTTTCTTTCTTATTAAGTTCAGTTAGGTATTTTTTTAATATTTTATTTTTATTTTTATTGCATCCCACTACAATATTCAACATACATGGCACAATGCCTGGCATCTAGCACCCATAGCAACTCTAGAGCCCTTCTCCCCTGTCCTCTTTCATCTAAATTTCTTTCTAGTTCTAACAGAGGATAAGCAGACTCTGCTGACAGCAGACAGCCCAATGCAGGGCTCAAACTCACAAACCATGAGATCATGACCTGAGCCAAAGTCGGATGCTTAAATGACTGAGCCACCCAGGTGCCCCCAGTTAGGCATTTTTAAAACATTTAAATATATTTTATTTAGGAATTTGTGGAGGAAGAATTTTCATATTATTTTAGACCACTAATTTTGCTGGGCGACTTAACATATATCCTTGCATGGACACACCTCTCACAAACCATCTACACCCTCAGAGGAGTGGCCTACACAAGGCATTCCAACTAATTCAGTGAGGAATTAACTTGATTCTAGTAGAAACTTTTTGGTACATAAAGCATTGAGCTCTCGCTACAAGGAAATTTGCCATGTCGAAATTTTGAAAAATCAACAATTAGAAAGGAAAATGACTGGTGATAGCCAAGATGGAAGGGGGTGGTTGGGTAATTTTTAAAATATGTCTTTCATATAAAATGTCAATTTTATTTAATTGTTTCATTTTATATCATGTGCATTTTAGGTGATAATTCTAAAGAGAAATCAAATTCAAAGATTGAGAGTGTCTGAACTCAACTTTTGGGTAAGATTCAAAATTTTTAACCATTTCTTTAAACTTTTATTTCTATAAACTGAATACAGACAGTATACTTTAAAACTTGAATGACTTATAGAAAGTAAATCTTATAATACCTACTAATATAGGACAAGAAATAGTCCTTAGCGACATCTACAAGTCATTATCAAGAAATGAGTTCATTTATTTCAGCACTATTCTCACGCTTCTCTTCCCTTACTTTTCATCCAAGTATATATACCCTTACTGCCTTGGTTTCTAAATTTCTATTTGCCTTGAGTTTCTCCCTTTAGATTTATTAACCTTCTCTTCATACGTAGTCCTGCCCCCACTTTCCATTTTACTTTTCCCTACATCTATCTATCATCTATCTGTTCTACTGCTTCCAATGTTAGACTCTATTATTTTTGTCCCTGTAACATTTTCCCTACAGTCTTCCAGCCCTTCCTATTTCAATTCAACTCAGGCACCCCCTAATCTTCTTTCAACTTCTTCCCACATATAAAAATGGATGGCCCATGTTACTTCAGTGTGTGCGTGTTTTCTTTCCAAGGAAACTTAGTACACTATTAGGTAGGCACTACAATTACTAATTCTCATAATATTGGACAGGTGACACTCCTTCTTTATCTCTTGATCTTTGATGTAGATGTACACCTATTGAAAAGTAAAACCTGCCATATTAAAGAACTATGTGATTACATATGATATATTAATAAGGGAAAGCTGGAGAAGTTATGGTAAGATAAGGTGGATTTCTATTCAGGATACAAAAGGACAAAGTCGATTGAGCTGCCATTTACTCACTGCTGGAGGCTTTCTCCCAACCCTAATGGTGAAAGTATAGAAATATTTGTGTACTTGAATTAGTGGATGACATGACCCTTCTAATATATGATTTTTTTACTTCACAAAAATTATCAGTTTTTTAGAAGATTAAGCCAAGAAATCAATGGTAAATTCAAAGATCTTCATTTAATAACTGAACTCAAAGTTAAAATTTTCATCACAAACGATTGAAAATGGCAACAAACAGAACACATCCATGGACATTTAGGGAATTCTGCCAAAGCTGTACTAAGAAGAAGATTATTGTCTTCTTTTCAGTTTTACACTGGAAAGAGTAAAAATTAAGATTTCAACTCAAGAATTTCAAAGAAACAAAAATCTAAGGAGACAAACGTTGAGATACGATTAATGTTCAAAACACTCATGTTTTGAAGCTGGTATAATTGATATTGTCAGTCTTTTGCAAAAGGGAGAAACAAATCTTATTAGTCATCTAAACAATACAAAGGATATTCTGGCCTTTTATGGCTTTTTTTTGATAAAAGTCAAAAAGGAAAAGCAAAGATATTTTGTGAACTAATGCTTTTTCTTGCAACCCTCCCGTCCCCCCACAGAAACCTTGGTGTTTTACTATTCCAAGTAATTCTTTCATACCTGTGGAATAAAGATTATATTGCATATCTTACTCCATATGGTATTTAGAAACCAAGGTCTGGATGATGAGTGTTCTCATTGCTACCACTGTTTCCTTGCTTCTAGACCCATACATATAGATATATATGCATACATACATCTAATATTTGTGTCATTGAAATTATACAAGAAGAGGTAAAAGAGTGGGGCTGAAAAAATCTTGAATACATAATGGCTGCAGACTTCCCCAAATTTGGAAAAGACATAAATCTACAGAGTCAAACGGAATAAATCCCAAGTAGGATAAGCCCAAAAAAATCTATGCCAAGATACACCATCATTAAATATCTGAAAACTAAAGACAAAAAAACCTGAAAAGCAGGCAGAGAGAAATGACATTTTACCTCTAGGGCAAAACTGATTCAGGTTACATTAGCCATCTCATCTGAAACTATGGGGCCAGAAGGAGATAGCATAGCATTTGTCAAATGCTGGAAGAATTGTCAACCGCAAATTAAATGTCCAGAGACAGTGTCTTTTAGGAGTGCAGGGGAAATAAAAGACATTCTCAGAAGAAGGAAAACTAAGAGAATTTGTTGCTAGCAGAACAACCCTTAAAGAATAGTAAATGGAAGTTCTTGAGACAGAAAGTAAATGACCAGAAGAAATCTTAGAACATCAGGAAGGAAAAAAAAAAAATGGATGCATAAAGGAGTAAATGTAATAGACTATTCTTGAGTTTTGCCTTTCATGTGTTTTGTCTTGGCTTATTGTTCTTCAGCTAGATATTTGAATCAAATTTTTATTAACTTACTTTTTCTCTCATTTTTATTGATACGAGTTTTTGAGGCCATGGATTTTCTTCTGATCATTATTTTATATGACTTTCTTCATTCCTAATATGTAGTTTTCATGATCATATTTGAAAAAAATTTGTTTCTCTTTCACTCAAGACCTGCTTTAATAGAAAGTTTGTTAATTTCCAGGAGGAAGGACCTTTTGGCCTTTTGACTTCGTTATTAATTTCTAGTTTTATTATATCACGATGACAGAAGATTGTGATATTTTTAGTTTGTGGAACGACTGCTTTCTCTCTGACCTAATGGATGATAATTTTTTTGTGAATATTTTATGTGGGCTTGAGATGAAAGTGTTTCCTTTATTAACAAGGCATATGTTGATAAATTTATCCATGAAATTTATTTTTAAATGTTTTGGTCTTTTATATCTTTCTGTATTATTTGCCCACTGACCTCTCTTGTATTGAAAACGTGTATTTAAGTCTTAGTATTAGTATGTTTCTATTTCTCCTTGAATGTCTAGTAACTTCTGTTTTATAAAGATGGTTGCAGTACATAGATATTCATACTTACTATATTTTCATGAATTGTGTCTTTTAGTGTCAAAATAATTTCTATATCTAATGCTTTTTGGTGTGAAATTTAGTGATGATGGATAGCATTATAAGCTTTAGTTTCTTATTAGCTTTGGTGCATTTTTGTCACTGTTTTCTTTGTCACCTTTTTTAATCTGTTTCAGTACACCTTCTTTGTACGGTACTGGTTAAGTTTTGCTTTGTGAGAATTTGAAGATTTTTATTTATATTGTAAATGTTATGTTATTTTTATTGTATTTACAATTTCTCTACATATTTCATTATACATTTCTCTTTCATTTTTAACATTCTATATTCAGGAAAGTTGTTTCCTCAATTATTGCATACTTGAAACTGTTTTTTCTGTAATCTTTATTCCTGAATGACAGATGGACTAGATGTAAAGTCCTTGGTTCCCACTTCCTTGAGTGTCTTGAAAATGCTTCCACACTGTTTTCTTGCTTTGAAGTTTCTTTTAACATGTATGAGCAGGCCAAATTTTCTTGCCCTTCTAAGTTATGTGCCTAGAAGTGTTATGGAAATTTTCTTCATTTTTAAGTTTTACTAGGCTATGTCTTGAGGTAGTTTACCATACTGGTCAATTTTCCCAATACCTGGTGGTTCCTTTCCACTTCTAAGTATGGGTCTTTTATTTCTAGGAAGTTTTCTTGGATTGTAGTTTAAACACTAGTGCCGATTCATTGTTCAGTTTTTCTTTATCAGGGACTCAAATTATAAACATGTTGCTTGTCTTCTATTTTGAATTTTTATTTAAATCTCTTCTCCTTTAGTTACCTTGGCATTATCTTCATTTTTCAATGATTTCCCCCTTTTCTTCCATTTCTTTTCTATATTTAATAAGTACTCTCAATTTTTTCTGGTTTTGTCCATTTTTGTTCTTAGTTAAAAATTTTTTTTATGTCTCTAAATGCTTATTTGAGCTTACTTAATTCAGTTTTTAATTCTGTATTGTAGTTTTTTTCTGCTTTATAAGATTTTTATCACCCATTGGAATGGATATCAGCAGCTGAGTTTGACTCTCATTTTTGTTACCTTCTTATAGAAGCTATATTATAGATCATATAGACATCTTTCATCTAATTATTTTGTGGTCAGAGCAGGTGTTTTCTAATCCAGGTGCAGCCTCTTGTCAATGTAACAAAATTTGGTTTTATCAATTATTAAACTTCCTTCATCTTTCAATGAGAGTATGATTGTCTTTTGTTTGATCCTCATTTATTTTTCTGGATACCTGATTTTCCTTTCTTGCTTTTTTCTTATCCACGCATTCTTCAGAGGGTTTCTCTCTTTCTTTTCCGGTCCTCTCTTTCCAGAAGTAATGCCTTTCTGAGGTCAGTTTTTTGGTATACTGAGCCCTTTAAGCCCCTACTCTGTAGCCCAGTCTCCATTCTACCCAGCTCTTCCCACATGTAAGGTGGACTTTCTCTCCCTCTAGTTATTTCACTTCATTTTGGGACCCCTCACCTCCCTCTCCCCTCTTCTGCATGATTTTGAGACTGCCCTCATTCTCTGCAAAGGCTTAGATCAGGAACTTGAGGTTTAAGTTTGTTGTATGTATTGTTTCTTTCTATTTACAGGTAGTTTGAAGTTTGTACTGTTACCTGTTTTTTATATTTGTGATTGCGTTATTCTACTTGTTGATGAGTGTGGAGAGATTTGGATTTAGGCTGCTATAATTTTCCTCAGGCTACCTAGAAGTCCACATCTGTACTCTTTCTAATCAAGGTTAGCCAAAAAATAAAGAAAACAACAGAAACCCCCACATGAGTTTTAGTTTCTATTTCTCTCTTTAAAATGAAAGCCTAAGTTTTGAAATTTTCATTTCTTGAAGAAGGACTCATATAATTATATTTCCAAAAGAGTGGTAGAAGAATATTTTATAACTTAATCCTATTTCTGAAAAAAAGGACTTTTCTGCTAGGAAATAATATTTGGAACCAAACATATAACTCCTTTCTTCACAGAAATTGAAAAGAAATAACTTGAAAAAATTTTTTTGAGAATTTGTAGAACTCTAATGTTGTTATGTAGTTTATACCAATGTCATCTGTTTGAGTTCTTTGCCTTTAAACAAAACCTTCTAATGGAGCAACCTTTTTTTAGACCACATCACTAATATAATTCTCCATATCATGATTAAAATTTCTCATACCACTTACTGATATAATTGAATACTGTATCTGGGTAACTTAGAATATTTAGTGTCTGACTTCTATCTCTTTCGCTTACTTTCTAGCTGATTCAAGGCTTTGCCTGGTTGTGTGGAACAATTATTTTGAAATTCCTGACATCTAAAATCTTAGGTGTTTCAGATCACGTAAGTATTTTCTAGTTAAACCATAAAAATTCCTATAAATATGTAGCTGGATGAAAACTTTAAAACCATCTATTTTTACCTCTTTAGTTTATAGAGATTATCTCTTCAAGGCCCTGGAGTTAGTTTTTAGCATACTCAGTAATAAAACCATACAGTTCAGTGATCTTTTCAACCCACTAGGAAAAAACTATATCAATGAATGCTGACCTAGCCATCCAGGAAAAAAAATAATATCTTATGTAGTTATGTGTTTATGTTTCGGTTAAAATACACCTGGCTAGGTCAGTCAGTAGAGCAACTCTTGATGTCAGGGTTGTGGGTTCAAGCCCCATGTCGCATATGGAAATTACTTAAAAAGTAAAATAAAATCTTAAAAAAATAATCATTTATTTAAATAATAAGTTACTCGAGTATTGAAAATATTAACATATGAGCAGTCTATACTCAGCTTTCAAATCTAAAAGTCAAAATCTTAATGTAGTTGTATTTATGTATAGTTATGGACTAAAATTAAGATGTGACTTGATATTTTTAAATCTTTTCTTGTTATGTAAAAGGAAAGTGGGAAATATTAAAAATACTCTATCTTTTCATCTTCTAGAAAATATATGGACCTATCCCTCATGTGTGGTGTGTGTTTGTTTTAAAGCCAATGTCTTATATCCCATGTCAAAGCTTAAGTCCCTACTTAGCTAATCAGTTTAGGGGACAGAAAACAATGCAGGAATTTTGATTCTTGACACTTTCTGTTTGGATATTGGATATGGAGCATACATGAGTGAATCACACAATAACCTACTCTGAAATGTACTTCATCTAATACTATCCAATTAGAACCCTGTCTTAATGCTGAAATTTCTTCATCTTTAACAACAGATTAATGGTCCTTACTCTCTAAACGGTCAAGTGCTATCACTCTCCTGTAAAACTGAGCTAGCATACATGTTCAAGTTAAATAAAATTTTAAAATGTAAGGATTTATTTGCCATTTATTGCTAGCTCTGCACGGTGATTTATTAGGTTTATTTGTTGCTGCTGTTTTCTGGTGTGTCTGATATACTCCTTTTTTCTTTCCCTTTTTATTCTGTAGGGGCTGAACATTTTATGGTGAACTTTACTGAGGCCTCCTAAGTCATTTATTTGTTAAGTTGGTCTATGGATTTCTTTTCTGCCTTGCTCCACGTTGTCACCCAACTCATTACAAATCCTACACGCACATACATATCCCCTTGGTCCTCTTAAGTGGCTTCATGTATGTGACAGTTGTGAGAAAGACTTGTAATGAAAGTGGTTTAGTTAAATTATTATTAGTCATTAGGCCTAGTCAAAATTAGAAAAATAACGTCAATTCTAAATTATCCTTGCTACTGGTAGATAAGGGGAACCATAAATAAATGAAAGCCACAGATAATTATTACACTTGATATAAAATAATTTTATTCCTGTAAAATAATTTGAATTAAGGTTTACATACCAAATATTTTCTCTTTTTTGGCCTTCTGAAAATGCAGTGGAAAAATAACTGTCTCACTGACAGTGGGTAATAAATAACTGAAAATAGGAGTTCTACAAATGAGTTTGGTTGGTGGTGTTTATTTCAAAGGCCTTGGAGATCAAGTAACTAAATCAAAGTGGTGTGTGTAGTTGTTATAATTCTTATGATGAATAGTTGTTATATTTAATGGCTTGAATGTATGCCTGAAAAATTCAAGAAACACCAAAAATTGTAATCGGTGTATGAAGATTTGTGAAAATGACAACACATAGAAAAATTTATTCATGATTTACACTGTGTGGTGAAAGGGGTTAACGTGAGATTGTTTTCTCCTTGATAAATGATGATTATAAAACCTCATGATTAACTGCATGGGTTTCTGCCCAGCGAGTGTTGATCTTAACTCACTCTTTATATTATCATCTCTGATTATTTTTTCTGACCTCTTTCTGCTTTTCATTTCTTTTGATATTTCTCTTTGTTTTCAGTTTTCTTCATAATTCAGTACATAACAATGTATTGTTCACTGAATTCTTTTTGTTTTCTTTGAAGGCTATCCATATACCTTGAATTTGTCTGCTCTGTAGACTTTATTAATATTAAAACAAATCAATTATTGACCATAATTATTAGTATAATTTGTTTCACTTTATTTTCTTCCCAGATTCGCCTGAGTGACCTTATAGCAGCCAGAATCTTAAGGTATACAGATTTTGATACCTTGATTTACACATGTGCTCCTGAATTTGACTTCATGGAAAAAGCGGTATGAACGTTTTTTTGTTTTTGTTTTTTTTCTTCTCTATAGGTATGATGGTTTTTTGCTCTTGTTTTCCTTTTAATCTGAAACTCAATTTTTTTATTCAGAGACAACCAACTTTATCATTTTTTTACTATAACTTTTACTAATCACAAAGCTTTCCTTATCTGTTTTTTATGTGTAAAATGAGTAAAGAGTGACCCCTATCTTAAAGTTATTGATAATAGTTGAATGAGGTAGTCCAGGAAGAGTGCTTACCGTACCATTTGGTCCATAATGAATTACTAATTATTACAGTTCAATTACTTTTAATAGTGTAGGTCACTTAGAAGTATGGGACTATTCAAGAAAAATAAATCTAAGTTCTTGTTTTGGTTTTTAAAAACTTGAGTTATATTTCATTTAACACGTCAAATATAAAAATCTTTAACACAATGTTGCCAAGAAAGATATACTATTAATCATACATTATTCTCTTATCCATCCAATTAGTCATACATTTACTCAAAAACTATTATGAGCACTAATTATCTGTGAGGCTGTTTATTGTAGGACTGCAAAGAGGAAAATGGCTTGATTCCTGCCTTCAAGTATTTAATTTAGTGACATGGTAAATCACTCTGACCACATTAATGGGTCACGAGAATTATTTAGCTGCTAATGTCATTTCGGTACTTATTCATATTTACAGTAAATATGTAGGCTGGCTTTCTTCCTTGTTCGTTCTAGTTTCACCAGTGAAAATAATGGAACTTTGCAGCCCAGGAAATGGTAACATAGGTCCTGGGGATCAGTAAACACAAAATTCTAAAATTAATATTATGTAAATGAAGGAAAGATAAAACCAAAAGAAAGGAAAAATAATACATATAGCTAATTTTTGGTTTAATAGTTTTTACCATTAAAATCTTTGGTACATTTGTATAACTTTTTATAATTTTCATTCTTGTATTAGAAGGTAAAGGTTGATAAATATATATAATACTAATGACAAAAGCATTTTTACCTTTATGAAATTTCATTGTGACATAGATTTTTACTCACTTAATGTAATATTTAATAAATGACTTTTGAATAACTTGCTTTATTTCAGACCCCACTGAGATACACAAAGACATTATTGCTTCCAGTTGTTATGATGATTACTTATTTTATCTTTAAAAAGGTATATTTAAAAATGTTTACCATTTGCTTTTGGGTTCAAGATAAGAGCTGTAATGGAAATGTAGTTCAGAATTCCATCTTCTTTTTAGGATGAACCCTCCTCCCCATAAAACAAATTTCTTACTCAGATCTTTCTTTATCTAGTATTACATGGGGTTTTTAGAAAGCTTCATTAGAAAAGATATTCTTATTGATTCTTTCAAAAGAAATTTGTCAGTTACCTCCTATGTACCACGAACTATAGTCACATTGTCAGTCCACTGGGACAAATAAAACAGGCCTGCCCCTATCTTGGAACTTACAGTCTCGGTGGGGGTAGGCAGGATGTGGGGCATAAAGCAAATAATCACACAATGACTAAAGAATTGCAATCATTATAGGTGCCGTAAAAGGAAAGTAACAGTTTGGTAGCTTTTAAATATAAAGCACCTTCAAGGAAGTCTTAATCCACTTTAAGGCTCGCACAGGAGAAATTTGTACAGACATTATTCAAAAAGTAATTATGTGTTCACTGTTTTCCCAACAAAAGAAAATATTATTAATGATAGAAGAAATAATATTCTAAAACACCTCTGACAGATTTTCTAGGTCTGGACGTGGTGTATCTGAAAGCCTAAAGAACCTGGGTCTTAGTTTTTTTGAACCATCTTTATTATACTGTTTGCAAGTTGTCTTAAGTCAGTATGTATGTTATACTTTTAAGAAGATAAAAGTAGCATCTCCCTGCCACCATACCAGGGGTGGCCCTGGTCAAACTTGTTTTCTGTGTGTAAAGTCACCGTGCATACCTTGTGTGTGTGGTTGCAGTTCACACATTTTCTCATTCCTGTGTTTTCATGTAAAACGTGAATAAGTTATTAGAAGCCTCTGCCTCTACCTTGATCTCTGTTGTTTCTCCCTCGATCCAGTTCCCTAGGGACCACTTAGAAAGAGGATAGAGGTAATGAGAAGGAATGGGTAAACTACAAGAGCAGTGTCCCCTGGGCTCTACCTAGCTCTCCACTAGCCTGTTTCCATTCCATTATGGCGAATGGTGGTACTCTTCCAAGGCTCCACTTAGAGGGGCTGATGCAGGAACTAACTCTTCAGAGGTGCTCATTGGCCTTCCCAGTGCTCACTCATGACTGAGATAGATAGATCAGGGAAGCAGATATGCCATAGCTAATTTTATAATAATCAAGAGTTTCAGTGAAGCAGGAATATGGACTACAGTGGGGAGGGTCTTAATTTGGGTGGGGGTGCTTGGAAGGTTAAGATAGTCTCTGAAAGTACATGGAAGAAGCAACTTCCTTTAATGGAAACTAATTCCCCATTTTCAGCCCACTTCCCTCCCAGTAAAATATAAGCTTAAACTCTAGTAAGGAGTTGTCCACATGTAAGGGTTTAGAATTTTTGAGTAGAAATGGATCTTAAAGATTTATCTCAACACTGGGGTGCCTGGGGAGCTAGTCGTTTAAGCATCAGACTTTGGCTCAGGTCATGATCTCATGGTTCATGAGTTTGAGCCCTGCATTGGGCTCACTGCTATAAAGAGCCTACTTTGGATCCTCTGTCCCCCTCTCTCTCTGCCCTCCCTGTCTTCTCCCACCCCCTCTGCCCTCTCTCTCTCACTCAAAAATGAATAAACATTAAAAAAAAAAGTTACACTTCTTTTTCTTTTTTTTTTTAATGGCAGAGGAATTTAGAACTTCAGGAAAATATTTGCCTGGGGCAAAGATGGGATTAAATAGTTTCTGAGGACTCACTTTAACAATTAAGATACTTTTTCCTAATAGGGGTGTTTATGTTAATGAATTGGAGCATTTTAAATGTCACATAATTCCTTAGAAAAGTTTAATTTATTCTATTCACAGGCTACTCGTGATATTTTATGTGTCTTATCTGCAAACACTTATCAAAGGTAATTATAATTGTTTTTAAATCACACTATATTCAGTTACTAACTACTGTAATACTAAATGAATGTATATTAAATCAGCATTTTGATTAAGAAAGACATGAACCAATCTTAAATGTTCTCTTTTTAAAAAAGACTGAATATATTATTCTTAGAGATCTCTTTTATGTATTTGGACTTGTTTTGGAGATCCTGATATTTGAATTCAAAGTTTAAATCAAGTTAGTTTAACTTTAATATATGACTAGAATTTAAAGTCCATAAACAGAAGTAAGCTAAAGTTTTATTTGGGCAATTTTTTTGACTTTCAGAGAAAACATAATTATTTGTTTTTCTGCATCAAGAAATAGTTTATTCTCCATTTATTGTAAAGCCATTTGCTGTATCACATTTTTTTGGTGGTTTTAGTGAAGTCACTAGAATTATGGCATAAGTATATGTGAGAAAAATATAACTCAAATCACACATTGCTACAGGACATGAGAAGTAGATTGTGAAGAAAACTTCCTTCTGAGGACTATCTTAAATTTTATACTTACAGATATATCATTAAATGTGATGTATTTAATGAAATTTCTTTTTTAAGACAGTTTAGATGTATGGAATATTTGTGAAGATAGTATGGAAAGTTTCCATGAGCCCCATACCCCATGCTTATATTTTCAGCAAAGCATTTCATATGATTGCTAGAAGAGCTAAATAGAACCCTATGGTTGAAATGGTTAAACCTTATTTGTTGAAATCCAAATTGAGGGGCTTACTAGACCCATACTACTTTGTTCTGGTCAGATAGAGCCCAGGAAAATATGCCTTGACATTGTAAAAAGAATGTTTTTAGAGCCATGGGAACTATTCACATAAAGAATACATGATAGCACCCAGGATATTTAATTGGATAATAAGGATTGAGAAGTACACTGTAGCCGTCTTCAAATATTTGAGAGGGTGCAATGTGGAAGAAGACAGACTTGAGGGGACCAAAAGGTGGAAGATATTTAGCTCCAAAGAAGGAGGTGCTTACATTCCTGAAAGTGACAGCCTTCAGTGTGTACGGGCAGGGGAGTTTTCTAAATTACAAAAATAATACATGCATATAGTAATACATTCAGATGAAATAACACTTCAAGGAAAGAGGGAATATTTCCCTCCCTGACAGCTACTCCTCATTGATGCTAATCGTAAATGGCGTTGTACATATCATTCTAGAAAACACTTCCAAAAACACAATAGTTTTATAAAAAATAGACTAAATATTATTGTTATGTAACTTTTTATTTTTTTTAACAGCATATCTTGGGTGTCTGCCTAGATCTTCCTCATACTTTGTAGTAGTCTCCACATTTTATTGTTCCTTGTCATGAGTGATTACTGAGTACTTAGCCGATCTCACACCAGTGGGTGTTAGATTATATTTATCTTTTTGTCATAACAACAAGTGCTAAGAGTGATGAACATTTATATACATATTTCTTCGCATACTTATTTGAGTATTTTGAATATTTAGCATTTAGAATATTTGAAATGGGACTTTTGGACCATAATGTATAAATTTTTATTATTTGATAAATACTAAGAACTTATGATGAGAGTGTCCATTTCCCTGCATCTCCATGAACACCAGTACTATCAAACTGAACTATTTCTCTCTGACAGGTAAAGAAAAAAAAAAAAAAGGAACTCATTTTATCAGTCTTTACCAGGGAAGTTTTACATCTTTCAAATGTCTGTGGTGTATTTGTATTTCTTATCCATTTGAAAATTAATTAGTAATTTTCTACAAATTAGTAGGGTATTTTAATTTATATTATAGGCAGTAACCTTTTGCCAATTACATGTATAACATTTCTTCTAGGATGTCAGTTTACAGTTTATTAATGGTTTTTGCTATATGGAAATTTAGAATTTCTGTACAGTCACAACTGTACACATTTTCTGCGTTAATTTGTTGCTTAGAAATACCCACCTCAAAATCATTAAATTATTTCCACATATTTTCTTTCACAATTTTTATTTTTTGCCAAATAATCAGTATATATTTAAAGTATACAACAATGACTTAATATACATATACATTGTGAAATGATTACCACAATCATGTTAATTAATACATCTAACACATCACCTCTCAGTTACTTTTTGTGTGTGAGAATGCTTTAGATCCATACTCTCAGCAAACATTAAGTATATAATACAGTATTATTATTATTTTTTTAAATAGTTTATTGCCAAGTTGGTTTCCATATAACACCCAGTGCTCTTCCCCACAAGTGCCCCCTCTATGACCATTACCCCCCTTCCCCTTTCCCCCTCCCTCTTCAGCCCTTTGTTTTCAGTATTCAAGAGTCTCTCATGATTTGCCTCCCTTTCTCTCCCTAACCCCCCCCCCTTCCCCTTCCCTTGGTCCCCTGTTAGGTTTCTCCTGTTAGACCTATGAGTGAAAACATATGGTATCTGTCCTTCTCCGCCTGACTTATTTCGCTTAGCATGACGCCCTCAAGGTCCATCTACTTTGCTACGAATGGCCATATTTCATTCTTTCTCATTGCCATGAAGTATTCCATTGTATAGATAAACCACATCTTCTTGATCCATTCATCTGTTGATGGACATTTAGGCTCTTTCCATGAGTTGGCTATTGTTGAAAGTGCCGCTATGAACACTGGGGTACATGTGCCCCTATGCATCAGCACTTCTGTATCCCTTGGGTAATTCCCTAGCAGTGCTATTGCTGGGTCGTAGGGGAGTTCTATTGATAGTATTTTGAGGAACCTCCACACTGTTTTCCAGAGCGGCTGTACCAGTTTACATTCCCACCAACAGTGTAGGAGGGTGCCTGTTTCTCCACATCCTCGCCAGCATCTATAGTCTCTTGATTTGTTCATTTTAGCCACTCTGACCAGTGTGAGGTGGTATCTCAGTGTGTATTTCCCTGATGATGAGTGACGCTGAGCATCGTTTCATGTTTGTTGGCCATCTGGATGTCCTCTTTGGAGAAGTGTCTGTTCATGTCTTCTGCCCATTTCTTCACTGGATTATTCGTTTTTTGGGTGTGGAGTTTGGTGAGTTCCTTGTAGGTTTTGGATACCAGCCCTTTATCCGATATGCCATTTGCACTATCTTTTCCCATTCTCTCGGTTGCCTATTAGTTTTTTTGATTGTTTCTTTTGCAGTGCAGAAGCTTTTTATCTTAATGAGGTCCCAAGAGTTCATTTTTGTTCTTGATTCCCTTGCCTTTGGGGATGTGTTGAGTAGGACATTGTTGTGATTGAGGCCAAGGAGGCTATTTCCTGCTTTCTCCTCTAGAGTTTTTATGGTTTCCTGTCTCACATTCAGGTCCTTCATCCACTTTGAGTTTATTTTTGTGTATGGTGTAAGAGAGTGGTCTAGTTTCATTCTTCTGCATGTTGCTATCCAGTTTTCCCAGCACCACATGTTAAAGAGGCTGTCTTTTTTCCATTGGATACTCTTTCCTGCTTTGTCAAAGATTAATTGGCCATACATTTGTGGGTTCAGTTCTGGGCTCTCTATTCTATTCCATTGGTCTATGTGTCTGTTTTTGTGCTACAATACAGTATTATTAACTATAGTCACTATTCTGTATATTAGTTTCTCAGACCTTCATCTTACAACTAAAGTTTGTACCTTTTGATGAACATCACCCCCATTAGCCCCCACCCCACAGCCTCTGGCAACCACCATTCTACCCATGTTCCTGAATTTGACTTTTTTTTTCTTTTTTAGAATCCACACATGATACCATAAAGGATTTGTCTTTCTTTGACCTACATCACTTAGCATAATGCCCTCCAAGTTCATCTGTGTTGTCACAAATGGCAGAATTTCCTTTTTTTTATGACTGAATAATACTCCATTGCTTATATATACCACATATTCTTCATCCCTGTGTTCACTGACAGACACTTAAGCTGCTTCTATATCTTGATTATTGTGAATAATGCTGCCATGAACATGGATAGAAGTGCAGATATCTCTTCAAAATATGGATTTTGATCCCTTTGGATATGTTCCCAGGAGTAATATGTTTCCAGGAGTAGGATGGCTGGATCATATGGTAGTTCTCTTTTTAATTTTTGAGGAACCTCCAATACCGCTTTCCATAATTACTGTACCAATTCACATTCCCACCAACTGTACACAGGGTTTCCCTTTTCTCCACATCCTCATCAACATGTGTCTTTTGTCTTTTTGATAATAACCATTCCAACAGTGGTGAGGTGATATCTCATTGTGGTTTTGAATTGCATTTCCTTGTTGATTAATGATATTGAGCACATTTGCATTTTTCCTGTTCTCCTACAGAAAAATGTCTCTTCAGGTCTTTTGCCCATGTTTAAATCAGATTATTTTTTTTTTTTTTGCCATTGAGTTGTATGAATTCCTTATTTACTTCAGATACTAATTCCTTATCAGATACATAGTTTGCAAATATTTTCTCCCATTCCATAGGTTGCCTTTTCATTTTGTTGATTGTTTCCTTTGCTGTGCAGAAACTTTTTAGTTGATGTGGTCCCACTTGTTTATGTTTGCTTTTGTTGCTGGTGCTTTTGGTGTCAGACAAAAAATTATTGTCAAGACTGATGTCAGGGAGCTTTTTCCCTGTTTTTTCTCATAGGAGTTTTATGGCTAGAGGTATTACATTTAAGCCTTTCATCTATTTCAACTTAATTTTTGTGAGTGGTGTAAGATAGGAGTTTAATTTCATTCTTTTACATGTGAATATCCAGTTTTCCAAGCATCATTTATTGAAGATACTATCGTTTCCCCATCGTGTATTGGTGACCTTATCAAAGATAAATTGACCATATACACATAGGCTTATTTGGGGGCTCTTTATTCTGTTTCATTGGTCCATGTATCCACTTTTATGCCTGTACCATACTGCTTTGATTACCATACCTTTGTGATATAGTTTGAAATCAATAAGTACAATACCTTCAGCTTCATTCTGCTTTCCCAAGATTATCTTGGAAATTAAGGGTCTTTTGTGGTTCCATATGAATTTTAGGATTGTTTTTTCTATATCTGTGAGAAATGTCATTGGAATTTTGATAGGGATTGCTTTGAATCTGTAGATTGGGGAGTGTAGATATTTTAACATTAATTCTTCCAAACCAAGAGCATTAGGGTATCTTTCTATTTGTGTAGTCTTCAGTTTCTTTCATCAGTGTCTTACAGTAGTCAGTGTACAGGTCTCTCCTCCTTGGTGAAATGTAATCCTAAGTGCTTTATTGTTTTTGATGCTATTATAAATGAGATTGCCTTCTAAATTACCTGTTCAGATAGTTCACTGTGATAGTGTAGAAATGCAGCTGACTTTTATATGTTAACTTTGTATTCCACAGATTTACTGAATTCATTTATTAGTTTTAACAGTTTTTTGGTGGGGTCTTTCAAGATTTCTGTATGTAAGGTCACATCATCTGCAAACATCGATAGTTATTTTCTTATTTCTTTCACTTCTTTTTCCTGCCTAATTGCCCTGGTTAGGACTTCTAATACAGTGCTGGAGGGAAATAGAGTGGTGATCTTGGTGGAAAAGCTTTTGAGGTTTTTAACATTGAGTATGAAGTTAGCTGTGTGCCTTTATTATGTCGAGGTACATTCCTTTTGTACCTAATTTGTTGTAAGTTTTTTTCATGGAGGGGTTTTGAATTTTGTCAAATACCTTTTATGCGTCTGTTGAAATGATCATATGGTTTTTATTCTTCATTTTGCTAAAGTGGCACATCAAATTTATTGATTTGTATATATTGAACTATCCTAGCATTGCAAAGGTAAATCCCACTTACTCATGGTGTATGGGCCTTTAAATATGATGTTGAATTAGATGTCTGTTATTGAAGATTTTTGCATCTATGTTCATCAGGGATATTGGCCTAAAATATTTTTTTCTTTTATCATCCTTGTCTTGCTTCCATATGAGCGTAATGCCAGCCTTGTAAAATAAAATTGGAAGTGTTCCTTCCTCTTAAATTTGTTGGAAGAATTTGAGAAGGATTAGCATTAATCCTTGTTTAAATGTTTGGTGGAATTCTTCACTGTAGCCATCTGGCCCTCCATTTCTTTTTGTGGAGACATTTTTGGTTATGTATTCAATCTCCTTACTAGTTTTAAGTCTATTCAGATTTTCAATTGCTTTGTAATTCAGACTTTGTAGATTGTATGTTTCTAGGAATATGTCCTTTCTTTGAGGTGTCCAATTTGTTGGTATATAACTGTTTATAGTAGAATCTTATGACCCTTTGTATTTTTGTGGTATCAATTATAATGTCCCCTCTTTCATTTATGATTTTATTTATTTAAATCATTTCTCTTTTTTCTTAGTCTAACTAAAGGTTTATTAATTTTGTTTATCTTTTCAAAAACAAACAGCTCTTAGTTTTATTGATGTTTGCTACTATTTCTTGTCTCTATTTCACTTATTTTTCTTATGATCTTTGTTATTTCTTTCCTTTTGCTAATGTTGGGCTTGGTTTTCCTTCTTCTAGTTTCTTGAGGTATATCATTGTTTATTTGAAATATTTTTTTCTTAATATAGTCATTTACCAGGATAAACTCCCCTCTTAGAACTGCTTTTACTGGATTCCATGTTTTGGTATGTTGTGTTTTTATTTCATGTGTTTCAAGATATTTTTTATTTTCTTTTGATTTCTTCTTGGATCCATCAATTGTTCAGGACTAGATTGTTTAATTTCCATGTATTTGTGAATTTTCTATCTTTCCTACTATTATTGATTTTCTAAAATCATACTATTTTGGTCAGAAAAGATACTTGTTATGATTTTAGTCTTCTTAAATTTGTTGACCTGTTTTGTAACATAGGATCTATCCTAGAGAATGTTCTGTGTGCATCTGAGAAGAATGTGTATTGTGCTGCTATTGGATGAAATGCTTTGTGTATATTTGTTAGATCCATTTGGTCTAAAGTGTAGTTCAAATCCAATATTTTCTAACTGATTTTCTGTCTGGATGATTCATCCATTGTTGAAATTGGTATTGAAATCCTCTACTATTTTGCATTGCTTTCTTATTCTCTTCTGTGATCAATTTATATTTGCTTAATTTATTTAGGTGTTTTGATGTTGGATGCATATAGATTTATGCATTATTACAATTAAGAGGATTGTTATATCCTCTTAATGAATTGACCCCTTTAGTATTATATAATGACCTTCTTTGTCTCTTGTTACCATTTTCAACTTAGTCTATTTCACCTGATATATAGATATAGATATAGATACAGATATCATAGATAGGTGTGTTTATGTGTATGTATGTATATATATATGTTTATATATATATGATATTTTGAGTTACCCCTGCTGCTTTTTTGTTTCCATCTGAGTGGAATCTTTTCTCATCCTCCATTTTCACTTTATGTGTGTCCTTAAAGCTAAAATAGTTTCTTTTTTAAAAACTTCTTTATTTATTTAAGTTATCTCTACACCCCATGTGGGACTTGAACTCACAACTCCGAGATCAAGAGTCACATGCTCTTACAACCATTTTAGGAGGGCCAGCCAGGCACCCTCCCTTGTAGGTAGCATATAATTGTCTTGTTTTTTTTAATTCATTTAGCCACTCTCTGTCTTTTGGTTGGAGAATTAAATCCATTTACATTTAAAACAATTATTGATAGATAAGGACTTGTTTTGCCAACTAGTTGCTTTCTGTTTCATAGTTCTTTCTTCCTTTCATGCTGTCTTCCTTTTCCATACTGGTATGCTTTGTTTCCTTTCTCTAAATCTTTTGTGTATCTACTGTAGTTGTTTGCTTTTTGGTTCTCATGAGGCTTATTACATAATACATTTTATAAGTGTCTCTTTTAAGCTGATAAAACTTCAATCACATACAAAATCTCTGCCTTTTTACTTCCCCTTTCCCTTTTTATCCTTTTGATGTCACAATTTAGATCTTTTTATATGGTATCCATTAACAAATTATTGTGGCTCTATTTATTTTTAAATACTTTTGTCTTTTTACCTTTTTACTAGAGTTGTGATTATATACCACTATTACAGCATTAGAGTATTTCTAATTTGTGTAGTTAACTTTACAGTGAGTTTCATACTTTCATATATGTTTAGGTTACTAATTAGCATTCTTTTATTTCGGCATGAGTAACTCCCTTTAGCATTTCTTGTAAGGCAAGTCTAGTGGTGATGAATTCCCTCAGCTTTTGTTTGTCTGAGAAAGTTTTTATTTCCGTTTATCTGAGGGATAGGTTTCCTGGGTAAAGTATTCTTAGTTGGAAGATTTTTTTTTAGGTTTATTATTTTTGAGAAACAGAGAGAGAACACAAGTGGCGGAAGGGCAGAGAGAGAGAGAGGGAGAGAATCCTAAGCAGGCTCTGCACCATCAGCAGAGAACCCGATGTGGGGCTCAGTCTCACAAGCCATGAGATCATGACTGGAGCTGAAATCAAGAGTCAGACGCTTAACCACCTGAGCCACCCAGATGCCCTGCTTCGTTGGCAGATTTTTTATTTAGTTTGACCATTTCGAATATGTCCTCTTATCCTGTCCTGACCTGGCAAGGTTTCTGCTGAGAAATCTGCTAATGGCCTTAGGGGGATTCCCTTTTATGAGATAATTACTGCTTTGACAATTATATTTTATCTTTGGTTTTGACACTTCATTATGATGTGTCTAGTGGATTTTGAGGGGTTTAATTTGTATTGGTACCTAGAGCCTTGTGTGCTTGGATATTCAGATCTCTCTATGGATTTGACAAGTTTTCAGCTGATCTTTAAATAAGATTTCTGTCCTTTCTCACTCTCTTCTTCTTGGACTGCCATAATGTAAATATTGTTTCTTCTGATGGTGTTCCATAATTTACATAAACTTTCTTTACTCTTTTTCATTCTTTTTTTTTCCTCTTCTCACTGGATAATTTCAAAGTACCAGTGTTCAAGTTCCCAGATTCTTTATTCTGCTTGATCAGGTATGCTATTGATGCTGTATATTGCATTTTTCATTTCATTTATTGTATTTTTTGGCTCTAGAATTTGTTTGGGTCTTTTTTATAATTTCTAGCTGTTGAAATTCTTGTTTTATTCATGTAATATTTTCCTAATTTTATTTAGTTGTCTGTATTCTCTGTAGTTCACTGATCTTTCTTAAAGCAATTATTTGAATTCTTTGGCAATACACAGATCTCCATTTCTATGGGGCCAGTTACTGGAAAACTATTGTGTTCTTTGACTGTGTTGTACTTCCTTGATATTTCGAGCCTTGCCTCCATCTCTTCACATTTGATGGAGCAATCACCTCTTTCAGACTTTAGGGTCTGGTTTTGGTAAGGAAGGACCTTTACCAGCAGGTGGGTGCAAGAAGCCAGGTAAGGTGTGCTGTTTCCATTCCTCAGGAAGGCCCAACACTGTAGTATCTGTGCAGCTCTATCAGCTGAGGTGAGCATCAGTGAAGATTGCAGTCGTCTTCAATGACCACGGCTGTGGATGTCTATAATGGGGGTGATATGCTGGGATCTGCAATGGTGAAACTTCTGGGGACCACTTGATCATCTTCTTCCATGGTGTACGTCGTGGTCAAGGGTGTTTCCTTTGGCACTGGGTTTGTCTTGTGGGAGCCCTTGTGGTGGTGGTGGCACTGGTGTTTGATACATGGGTGACCATGGGACAGCTGTGTTGCTAGAAATTGGAATTCGTGTGCTTGCCGAGCAATAGCAGCTCTGGGCTTCAGCAGTCTGGCTAGCCCACTGTAGTGGTGGATCTGGTTCCTACGATGTGAGTGTACACAGAGCAGGCACAATTCAGGGACTGCAGCATGCGCATTCATGGAGCAACAATGGCCTCAGGGTGTGGGGCACTGGCTAGCTCACACTGGTGACAATTTGTGGGACACGGGTGTGCATCAAGTGGCCACAAGGCTGGGGTCTGGAGTGCAGGCACTCATAAAGCAACTGTGGGTATGGGGTTCTGGCTAGCCTGCAGCAGCATTGCTTTCCTGCCTAAGGCACTGGAGTTTGCAGAGCAGCCACGGAGGTCTGAAACGCCGGTATATGGTATACGCAGAGTAGCCACATCTCTCTACCTGATATGCACAAGGCTTGTGCGTGGGCTAGTGTGGGGACTGCAGGGCCACTCTCAGAGTGGTGCAATGACAGCTTCTACTGTGAGTGGTGCTGCGGTGTGTTCTTCCCAAGAGGTTCTGAGTGCTTTCTTGTTTGAAAAATACGTTTACTTAGCCCTCACATTAAGTTGATGGTTTGTTTAATAGGTATTTCTGAGATTTTTTTCAACATTTTGTAGATATTGGTTTATTGTTTTTTCTAGCATTGAGCATTACAGATGAGAATGTTTTTTGTTTATTTATTTACTTTGAGAGAGAGAGAGAGAGTGCGAGAGAGTGCAAAAGCTGGGAGGGGCAGACAGAGAGAGGAAGAGAGAGAATCCCAAGCAGACTCCATACTGTCAGCACAGAGCCTGATCTGGGGCTCAGATCCATGAACTATGAGATCATGACCTGACCCCAAATCAAGAGTTGGACGCTCAACCAACTGAGCCAGCAAGGTGCCCCTACACATGAGAAATTTTATATAAAGTTTTGTTCTCTGGAAATTTATAGAATCTTAAGATATGCATGTGCATATGTACGTGTGGGTGTGTGTATTTATATGTTTATTAATTCATGGGACATTTAAATCTGAACATTCACATCTTTCTTTACCTCAGAGAATTGTAGGTTCTCCATCTTTTCTTAGCCCCTCTTTTTTGAATATCTGTTGTTGCTTTTTGTCAATTTAATTTCTCTATTTTATTTTTATATTTGCAGATCTGTTTGTATATTCACGTTTTAAATTAGCTACTAGATTTATTCACATCAGCAGTTATTGTCAGGGCCTCTCCTCTGCACATAGCGGTTCGCAGCAGCATTCTGTTGTGCCCAGGAGATTTCAGGACCCGTGGGAAGCCACGCCCCCGGTGCCTCCTTCCTCTGCGCAAGTCAGGAAGGAGCCACTATGGAGGAGAGCAATTTGGTGATTGCAATGCTTTCCTGACAGGCCTTCCCCTGACCAGCCTTTAAAAAAAAAAAAAGTCTCTGGATCTGTGTGTGCCCTTGAACTTCCCTTACTTCTTACTTTCTTACTCGAACTGTGTTACTTTTCTCTCCAACCCCAAAATCCATATTAGAAGAAGGCCTCTCTGCATGTAAAACAAGTCTCCAGTCTTCTCAGTGAAACAATGAAATAGACAGTTCTGTACCTCTTGTGTGAGTCTAACATGCAGCCTAAGAGGAGAAGGACAATATTTACACTATTCATGCTGTGTTCCTTGCACAGTGCCTAGAGCTCAGTCGGTGCACCATAAAAATCTAGTAAATTGGGCGCCTGAGTGGTTCAGTCGGTTAAGCGTCCGACTTCGGCCAAGGTCATGATCCCACAGTTTGTGGGTTCAAGCCCCCCATTAGGCTCTGTGCTGACAGCTCAGAGCCTAGAGCCTGCTTCAGATTCTGTGTGTGTGTCTCTCTCTATTCCTCCCCTGCACATGCTCTGTCTCTCTCTCTCTCTCTCTCTCAAAAATAAACATTAAAATTAAAAAAAAAATCTAGTAAACTTTTAGACATAAACTTTTCTGGAACTAAAAATATTTATATGCTTTACCCAATAACTTTTCTTCTAGAAATTTATCCTAAGGAAGTACTCAGGGATGCTCAGAGTTTTATGTACAAGGATGTTCATAATACTTACAGTTGTAAAAAAAGGAAGCAACTCAAAAGTCCAGCAGTACTACTTATCTAAAGCAGTATATATACTGTACATGGTTGGATATTTAATATAAATTATTTTTTTAAAATTCTTCCAGAGGTACAATCTCCAGCAATTAGTGAAACCTATTTTATCTTAACTAAAGCATGGCTTTTTTATATACCTTAAATAGGATGACTGTAAATCCTGCCTTCATATTACTGTAATTTTTAGTGATATTGTCTAACATTTTTATTTTTTATTTATGTTACTGAGTAGTTTAGAGAGAATCAAAGTTTTTAAATCTAAGAACAAATAAATGAATTTTATTTTTATGTAATCATAATGGACATTTAATAAATACAGAATGTTTTTTATTCCAGAAAACAGCTCCTTGAACATGGTGAGGTAAAGCTTTCATTTTAATCTCTGCTATATTTGTGTATTAAATTCTAGTTCAAGGGTAATTCACAAAGGTATTGCCTTGCTGCTGACGCACTGTCAGCCATGCCTCTGTGGTTCAGCACTGGTAATACATTACTGTGACCCTCCCCATGCTTCCATCTGCTCTTTTGAACAGTAGTAAGGATTTGAAAACCAGAAGGCTCATTTATGACCACAGAGCATAATTAAATTACCTTCATTTATTCATTCGTTCTTTTATTCATTCAACAATGAAAGCATTAATAATTCCTAGCCCACTGAGCCAGTCAGCTAGAGCCCATCAGGGTGGACACTCATGGCCCTGTGACTGGTGGCCTTCTGCCACACACAGACTTGATGATCAGTCAGCTACAATCTTAGCAGTGTTCCCGGGTACAGAAGATGGAATAGCAATGTTTTTGCCCTCAAATGTGTATAATTTTTCAGTAGACATGGTACAAATAAGACAGCATTTTATATGGTGCTAAATTATTTTGTGGCATATGAAGAGAAAGCTCATCAGGGGCTAGAAATATGATTTCCCAAGTATTAGCATGTTGAGTCTTAAGGGTAAGGTCAAATTTATAAGAGAGGGCAATTGAATTTGAACCTAATAAAAACAGCCTATAATGATAACGAATATTTTATAGTAGTTACTATGTTGTTATGTACTGTGCTGTTTAATTCTCATAATATTATTCCCATTTCGCAAATAAGAAAATTATGTTAATTAGATGTTAGTAACTGTTACAGAGACAAACACTAACATTTCAATAACTTAACTCAGTAGAAGTTTAATTCTTTGCTCACATAAAGTTAAAACTAGGAGTTCCTGTTTAGCAGGTGGCCCTCCAACAAGCAGTGATTGAGGAACCCAGATTCCTTCCGTTTATAGCTCTGCCATCTTCAACGTGTGGCTTCCGGAGCCCATGTACTTGTCCACATGGTGTCAGCACACGAGAATGAGCAGGGAAGACCGTGCACTGGAGGACTGATGTGCTTGTCTGTATTGAGCCAGCAAAGGAGAAAGAACAGGGAAGATGGTGCCCTAGAGGTTCTGTAAGGCCGGGGCCTGGAAAGGGGAATGTGATCTTCCTGCCTGCAGCCAAACTCAGGCAGGCGACCACACCTGACTGCTGGGAGCCTGGGAGATGGAGTCTAGCTCCCTGTCTGAGAAGAAAAGCAAAGAGGTCTGGGCCACTGAGTAAAGACCTAAAGAAATTAAGTATCTTTCGTAAGGTCTACAGCTATTTGGTACTAAAGCTTGCAATTGAACACTAGCAGTCCATTTCCAATGCCCCTCAAAGTAGTAGTCAGCCCTCACTGCTTCCTATGTGCGGGGCATTTTGGGGAAGTGACTTATGTATATTTATAATTTAATTCTCACAACCACCCATTGAGGTAAGTACTATTATTTTGTATATTTTACAGGTGAAAGAGAACTGAGGCATGGAGAAGTTGAGTACCTTAGGGTCGCAAAGCTGAAGTGACCTTAGCTTTGCAGAACCAAGGGCTATGGACCCAGGCCATGTAGCAGCAGATGCCATGCTGTTAATCATTCACCACATGCTACCACCTAATGTGAACTGCTCTTATGCAAGTCAGCCATGTCACATTGCCCACTTTTACTTAGTAACACATTCATACTTCATATTTTATCATACTGTATTTAAAACCCACCTTGGGGCACCTGGGTGGCTCAGTCCATTAAGCGTCTGACTCTTGGTTTTGGTCATGATCTCGCAGCTTGTGAGTTAGAGCCCCATACTGGGCTCCACGCTGTTGCCCAGGGCCTGCTTGGGTTTCTCGCTCACTCCCTCTCTCTCTACCCCTCCCCTCTCTCTCACTCTTTCAAAATAAATAAATAAATTTAAAATAAATAATAAAATAATTTAAAAAATAAAACCCACCTCTTTTTAGAAACACAGTATTCCTTAATTTTCTGCCCTCATTTTTCACATTATTTTACTTTCTTATTGCTTTCATTTCTCCATTTATTCTTGTTTTGTACATTTTAATTTTTTCTGTTAATTCTGTATATTAATCAACTCAATCTTTATTATGCACTTATTATAAACCAGGTCCGTGCTTTTATGGAATTTAATGTATAGTGGAGGAAGACAAGCAACGTGAACACATAATTATATGTGCCATAGCAGAGGAAGTAGATAGAAAAGTAGTGCAGAGGGAGTGATTAAATCTGTATGGAAGAGATAGGGGTAGTTAGGGAAAGGTTTTATTAATGACCTTAGAGGAGGAGTTTACCAAGGTCAAAGCATGTACATGTATAAAGAAGGCATAAAGTAATAAGTTACATTCAGAGCTGCAGGTAAATCAGTATTGCTGATGCATAGAAAAGGCAAGAAGTAGCAGAAAATGACACACGTTCAGACTATGGTGACTTTGTATGCAAAGACGCTGGACTGTCTCCTGGACTTTATTAAGAAAAGATGGTATAGTCAGATCTGAGTTGTAGATATTTTCACCCTGTTGGTAGTAGAAAGGATAGCTTTTTAAAAAGCAATCAGAAGTCGAGCAGACTAAAAGACAGTGCTAGCAAATCTGTTAATTTTTTTAAACTAAAGAGAGTATGTTAAACTCCTGATACATAGATTAGATTTCTAAAAGCTGTAGATTTTCTGGAAGGAAATTATGATAGATTGCCGAACAGTACCCATGTGGTCTTATGTCTGGTTGGCTCCTCATCCCACTCACACTCAAGAAATCTGTCTCCTTACAAGGTTTAGGAGACAGGGACTGTTTTCACCTTAGGGATGATAGGGTATGGAAGACATAACCCCTGAGGGCGGTACAGGGAAGCATCTGACTCTAGATGTGATATGATAACAGATGTTTCTACATTCCAGCTTGTTTCAGGATTAGGTAAGGATTCCTTAGGATAATTAGGGAATAAGTTCTAAATTCCTTGCTTTGTGCCAACCCTCTGAATCAGGGGCTGTCCACAACCTTCACCTCACTAAATAAACCCTTGGGTTACCTCTGTAGTGTCATGATAATTGATAGATAGAGTTTGTTAGATTAAATTTTTCTGTTGTGATTTTTCCTCACAATTTAATGTATTTATCTTGTTTTATTTATTTCATAAATTGATTTCTTTTAACCAAGTTTTCTATTTTATGGGCTTAGAAATTGGTGGAGTACCTAGTAATTTACAGGAAAGAAAAAGAGAGGAAAGAGTTAGGAACAATATTTATTGCCAGAACATTATAGTATCAATGAGGAGCTAGTGTGAGTATAAGCGAGGGAGGGATAGCACTGAAGGTGCTCACTCCTGAATATTCTTTTGACCCACGCTTACCTCCTTTTGTCCATGATGGTCAGTCCTGTATCAGCCTTCACTCTTTTCCTAATCCCTAACCAATTCCATTAGTTTATATTTGATTCTTTATATTTTAAGTCAGTTGAGTTTGTGTTTTGTATCATTAGTAAGGTTTTTCTACAGCCAGCCAGAGGGTGTTCTGTGCCATCCAGCTGAAGCTATCTGAACCAATATGGAGGTATTCTATTGAAGGGGTGAAGTAATACAGAACTGGGCGGGGGGGGGAGAATTACTTCCTTTGAAAAATGGGTTGAGTGATATAAGTTGGGGGTCTGTACAAATCTGTGTTCACAGACTAATAGAACCTTGTGGTTGATAGTGTATTGTTTGGAGAGAAAGCATAGTGGTTAAAGACACAGACCTAGGAGCTGGCTGGCCTCAGATCCTTGTTCTTTCACTTCCTGGCTGTGTGATCTTAGCCAAGTCACTTTACATCTTTTTGGGAACAACTAAAACAACAGCAGTAATAACAGTACTTAACTCATATGGTGGCTGTGGGATTAAGTGAGTTCCATGTAAGATACTTACAATAATGCCTAGTGTAAGTTAACTGCTGCGTAAATTCCCACTTTTAAATTTGTGTGCCTTCTGGACCAAGACCTCAGGGGCTCCAGCTAATACTCTGCCCTCTGTTCCCTGTGCCAGTGAAGGGTATCTCTATCATGTTCTCAAGACGTTTTTACACTGTTGTGGGAGGTAGTTTTGACTGGGACAGTCTGCCATTTGTACTGGCCTTCTGTACTTAGTCTTTGTTTTCTTTGTGCTTGGTAGCTACTACCTCACTACCTTTACCCAGTTGGCTCACTTGCTTCAAAGATGGGTAGTGAACAGTTTCCTGGGCTTCTCTGCTTTCCTTGTTTCCAGCATCTAAATGATGTGAGGATTTTCCTAGCTTTTTATGTGGAAAGAGGTACTAACAGATTGACTACAGTGTACATACAGTACAGATTTTTGCACTGTACTTTTTTTAAAGTTTATTTATTTATTTTGAGAGAGAGAAAGAGTTGGGGAGGGGCAGAGAGAGGGAGGGAAAGAGAATCCCAAGCAGGCCCCACACCCCCAGCGCAGAGACCGATGCAGGGCTCCAACTCACAAACTATGAGATCGTGACCTGAGCCAAGATCAAGAGTCAGATGCTTAACTGGCTGAGTCACCCAGGCACGCCTGAACTGTACTTTTTGATTTTTTTTTTAACATTTATTCATTTTTGAGAGACAGAGAGAAACAGAGCATGAGTGGTGGAGGATCAGAGAGAGTGGAAGACACAGAATCTGAAGCAGACTCCAGGCTCTGAGCTGTCAGCACAGAGCCCGGTGCTGGGCTCAAACCCATGAACCCTAAGATCATGACCGGAGCTGAAGTCCAATGCTTACCCAACTGAGCCACCCAGGCACCCCCTGAATTGTACTTCTTGACTATAGACTTATGTCTTCCATTTGTCAGTTAAAAAGAAAGCTATTTGATAGTTTAGGAGGTCACATAACTATGGCAGGAGAGCTCCATAGAAAGTCAGTAGCCTGTAAGTAGAAGAGTGGTTGGAGCGTGTAGATGACAATAAAAACAAACATAAGTGGTGCCATTTGGGATGGCTGTTCTGTGTCTTTCACCCACAAAAAGCATTATGCAGGGAAGATGAGGAAGTGGTAGGGATCTTTCAGGTCTCCATATGAAAATAAACTCCTTTCAGCCTTTAGATGATAAAGTAAAGTCAAGGAGAATTATTACTTTGGATTTAATTTTGGTCCTAGGAGAAGTTGGTGCTAAGTAGAAGTGATGGAAAAATAAAGTAGAAGTGATGGGATTTAGGAGAGACAATGATAGTCTCATCCTGTGGCTCAGAATAACCAAAGGAAGGCATATTGGGAGAAGTCAGATGTGTACTTGCATTACTTAGACCATACCTATGGTCGTCTATTTCTAGATGCCACATTTAACAAAAAGCATGGATAGTCTGCACCATGTCCAGAGCAAGGCAACCAGAATTGTGACAACACAAAACTAATGATCCAAATTTCTGAATATGTAGCTTAAAAATAGAGGGCTCTTTAAGGGTGAAGGTGGAGTTACTGCAAAGTCATGATTATTGTATTTTGATAATAGAAAACTGTCATGTGTGAATGGATTTAGACTAATTTTGTATAGTTGGAGATATGGAAATTATGGGGAGACATTTGTTCAGTTTTAGAAAAGATTTTCTAATATCTTCAGCTATTCATAATTATAATTATAACAGGTACTCTCTTTGGCATGTTCCTTTTCAAGAATTAGTGAATAATATCCAGTTCTTAGATTTACAGAAGAGGTCTCTATTTTGGATAGATGATTAAAGAAGATGACCCATGTAATCTACCAATCTGTGATTTAATGGTCCTAAACAAAAGGACTTATTCGGGTGTGAAGTATATTGATGTCTTCTGTTTTCTCCACATCATATCCTTGATTTTGTCCAAAAAGGAGTTTGACTGAAGAAAAATGAAGGGAGTGCCTGGGTGGCTCAGTCAGTGAGCAGCGGACTTTGGCTTGGATTATGATCTCATTCATGGTTTATGAGTTCGAGCCCTGTACTGGGCTCTCTCCTGTCAGCCCTGAGCTGCTTCAGATTCTCTGTCCCCCTCTGTCTCTGCCCCTCCCCACTGGCGCTCTCTCTCAAAACTAAATTAAATTTAAAAAAAAAATAATAATTAAAAAAAGAAAAATGAAGGATTGATTTTTTTAATGTTTATTTTTGAGAGAGAGCGCGAGTAGGGGAGGGGCAGACAGAAAAGGGGACAGAGGAGCTGAAGCAAGCTTCACGCTGACAGCAGCGAGCCCTGTGCAGAGCTTGAAATCACTACTGGAGCCAAACCTCCTGAGCCACCCAGGCGCTCCTTTGAAATAAGTCTTCCACATTCCAGCTTTGGGTTCAAGAATTATGAAAAAATAAACAAATTCCATTTTTAAACATCTTTACGTTAAAAAAATTCTTTACTTAAAAAGGAAAAAAACAGCTTTGGGCACAGTTTTGCATTCTGTTTTATATATAAATTATATATTTCTAGATATAAAAATAACATTTTAAAAATGTTAGAAAGTTCAGGAAAATCACCATTCAGGAATAACCTCTGTTAACTTTTTAGGTATATATTTTTATAGCCTTTCCCCCCATGCATGTATATACACACATGGATAGTTTTCACAAAATTAATATTTTATATGTACATAAATATACACACTGAAAACTTTCCATGCCATTACATAATCTAACATGTACTCTTTTAATGGCCATATACATGTGGGAAATGTGGTGATTTACTTATTCCTCTATATTAGTCACATAAGTTGTTTCTATTTTTGCTGCTAAAAATTCACTTCAGTGATCATCTTTGCAGAAGCATTTTTTTGTCTTGATTTTCCCTTAAATTAGAATGGAAATTTAAGTCAGGGAGGTTGGCTTTTTAGTAGCGTCTTGATAAATATTGCCAAATTACAGAAATGTGCTGATTAATTATTTCAGTATGTGTTTCATCGCATCTTCTCTAACACTCAGTGTTAATATTTGTCTATTTTATAGATGAGACTATCTTTAATATTTAATTTGAAAATTAGAACATGAATATTCAGTTGCCACTTAACTTTTGGTTGCATTAACTCTATTTTTCTAGTGAAGAATTGGTTGATTTTATGAGTTATGTCTCCTAGAAAAGTTTCATCTAAAACCTTTGCTCAGTGGAACCCCATTTTAATAAAAATGGGGTGTCCTACTAATCAGTACATATATTGATATATATCATTCCACTGCTTAAAAAATCATTGTTTTGTTGCTGGCTGAATGACACGCAAATTTGTGAAGCACTCCATGTTTGTATGTCTGTGGCTCACTCCCTCACCTTATGTGGGTCCTGTTCAAATACTGCCCCTTCCATGAGGTCCACCCTGATGATCCTACTTACAATAGCAACTGCTCCCACCTGGGGCCTCGCTCCACACCGTGTGCTCCCAGACTCCTTTAGCTGGTCCACTCTTTTCTCCATTGCACTTACCACTTTCTAATAGACTCTGTAAGATTCATTTACTTGCTATGACCATGTTTGTTTCCCCTTACAAAATGTTCTAAAATGTAAGTCTCCCAGGGGCAGAAATGGCTCACTGTTGTTTGGTTCACTGCTGTATCCAGAGCCCCCAGAACAGTACCTGGCAAATAGTAGGCATTTGATAAATCTTTGTTGAATGAATGAATAAACATTAACAGACATATAACTCAAAAGGTCCTTGTCCTAGTGAATGATAATAGTGTTAATAAATTTTATATTTATTAATTTAAAAATACATAAAGTGAAATTGTCATTTTGTTTTGTTTTTACAGCTGATTTTTCACACATTGCAACTGTTAGCATTCACTGTCCTTGCCATTTTAATTATGAGGCTGAAATTGTTTCTAACACCTCACATGTGTGTTATAGCTTCCTTGATATGCTCTCGACGGGTAAGGTATTCATTCTTGTGTAACTGTACTGTAGTAGCTAGAGTAACAGCAGTGTAGTTACCATGGCTTTGCCGAGTTATCCAAAACATAAGAAAACTTGGTTTAAATGATTTAAAATGTTACTTCATGATTAACTATGAACAACAAAAGCAACTTTGAGTAGCTTTGAAAATTATTCTTAGATTTCAACTGGTACTTTTATGACAGGGGAGGAGGCACACTTTCCCCTCTGTTAGTATTCTGTCCACAGACATGGTTTTTTAGAGTTCAGGTCTGTGTAAGAGTTTCTTGGCCCATCCAGACTGTCCTCAAATATTCTTCTGACACTAGAGTAGATGCAGGCTAATTGCTCTAGCATTGTCCTATTTGGCTCAGAGAACCCCTGGGAAAAGTTGTCAGTTTTGGGGTTCTGTTACTGTTATATACAAAGTAGCTAGAATTTGGGGACCAGTGCACTTCTAGAAACATCTTACTTAGTTTTGATAATAAGAGTCTTGTCTTAGAATATCATAATGCTTATTTTTCCAAGAGGAATATATGTGTTAACTGCTAGTGGGGTTTCCATAGATGTCTGTAAAAGGCAGATGTTACAGGATTTAGTTCTAGGATGTCCCATAGTTTTGTGATTTGCTGATCTTAATCCCTAGTGGTAAATCAGTACTAGAAGGATAAGGTGTGTTTCTGCCTTAATTCTTTTGAGAGGAAAGAAAGTTCAATTTTTACTGGCCCTGTAATTCCAAAACATTTACTATTTTTAAACAATAGGTGATGGTAATTCCATATATTACTAGTGCATTGATAGCATCAAATAGTAATCCGCCTTGGTTAAAGTAGCAAGGTGAGAGTTTATGATTTGCCCTATAGCACTCTTCATATAAGAATTAAATGGTTTCTTTCATTTCAGCTCTTTGGCTGGGTTTTTTGCAGAGTTCGCTTTGAGAATGTTATCTTTGGCATTCTAGCAGTGATGTCACTACAAGGTTGTGTAAACCTCCATAATGAATGGAGCATAATAGGAGAATTTAATAATTTGCCTCAGGAAGAACTGATACAATGGATCAAATACAATACTAGACCAGGTATGTAGCTGTTTGGTTATATGTATAGTTAGTAATATACACACATTTAAAAACACACACACATAGTGACATTTATACACTCACAGATTTTGAGCATGCTAACTGCAGTGTTCACCGTATCACATCTTTTCAGAAAGCAATTTTGTGTCCTCTTTAAATGCCTCCTAGAAACTGTCAAGAATTTTAATTAACATGAGGAATTAATGATTGTTCACAGTTATGTACTATAACTCTAAGATCATTATTGCATTTAACTCTAATGATGACAAATAAATCTTTAATAACAAAATTCCACACCTAGTTGGAAAGGATACTTCTGACCATGGGGATGTGAAAAACACCCCTTCTTCATTTCAGTCAGAGCTGTCTGATCAAACTCTGTAAAACCAGTTGCACACTGGAGAATTAAAATCTCAGATATTTTTTTCTTCACTAAATCATTTCAAAGAGATGAGTATAAATCCTACTTTTAAATATGCCAAAATATCATTTTTAGCTTACCTTTTTTTTCTTCCTATCTTTATAGAAAACCACCTCAAGCGGGGATATTTATTTCATGTTTAAAAACCTTTCCAGAGAATAAGTGTGTTCTATAGTATTTTCTATAAGGAATCTATAATCTTGTGCTAGACTATTTTTGATATTTGGTGATTTTCTCTGGTACTAATTCTTCACTATGGCTTTTTTAAATTCATCCTGTGACTCCTTGGGTCAATTTTGTCTCATCATTTATTTGGTAGTTACCATTTTACTAATTAGCCATCATTTAAGTTTTATAAGCTTCAACTCAGTTATTTGGTTTTCAGAGGTGACAGTACCTAATTGCTCATAACTGTCAGGATGATTTAATCAGAATTTTAAAATTAATCCTCTTGTGACTTTTCCCTATAGGAGTACAAGGTGTAGGCGTTCCCTTTACTCTCCCTTACCTCTTCCAGTTAGTTATTTTTCCCAAGCTTTATCGGGTACCTACTTTTTAAATCTTTTAGTGTGTCTTTCTTTGTTCCAGTGTTTGTCTTGGGTTCCTGGCAGAGAGAGCCTACATTTGGCAACTTCCTCTAAGATAACTCTCACAAACTCCCACCTCAGTTTTCGCTGTCTCTTCTTTGATCTTTTTGCAAGTCTCTTTCATCCTTGTATTATGAGTTCTCTTATGGTTACCACATGTTTATTAAAATCAACATAATGCTCTATAGTATGGGTGAGACTAGTGATTACGTTCAGGTCCCCCATGTAGGGTTGTATAGTTTGTGCACTGCATAGAAGTGCTCAGTTGAGAGGACAAGTGAGAACTGAAATCCACCCATGGTCTAATCACCAAGTCGTGTATTAGTGAAGCTCTGTCAAGTCAGAAGGGATACTTTTTTCTAATATACTCAGTTGAGTATACATGGAGACTTCAGTATATATATAGGAAAATATCATACTCTTTCCTCCACCGTGTTCATATTTATCTCACTACCTAGAGTAAAGCATGTACAGAGTATTTCTCCCCCCTTTTCTGCCACAGATGGTTTCTGTTCAGTGATTATAGCTCTTGCTGAATAGGCTTGCCTCACTTCCTCCAGATAACTGCGGCCCTGGGCTTTGAGTCCCTCTAGCCCAGGTTTTCTCCACCTTGGCACTATTGTCGTTAGGGAGCGTCCTGTGCATCGCAGAGTATTTAGCAGCGTCCCTTCCTCCTACCCACCGGTTGCCAGTAGCGCCTCTATCCCACGCAGAGTGCCAACCAAAAATATCTCCAGAACTTGGCCACACATATCCCTTGGAAACAAAATCGCCTCTGGTTGAGAACCACTGCTCTAGCCTAAGAGCTTTCCATCATTAATTGTTGAATCTTGTGATAATAAATACACATTTCTACATTGGTTGACTTATATATTTGCAAATTTAATTCCTATGTAGATATTTTCATTTGAAGTTACATTTAGAATATTTAGTTATATTTGCAAGTAAACAGTTATTTACAGTAGATCTGAATGACCTGTCTTGTTCTTATTAGTAATTTTATTATGCTGATTAAAAATGATAATAACCTTCAAAATTATATAATAATGTATTATACAAAAGTGCCAGGAGGTAAGTATTTGGTCTTTTTGTCTTCCAAGAAACTACAGTTCACACCCCCTCAAAGTCATTTTAAAAGATGCAGCATGAGTCTTGCCCTTTGTAAGTCTCTCAGTTCTTAGCATTTCAAATTATCGGAACAAGATATAAAATTTGACAGTTCTATCTGGTCCTATGTGTTTTTGTAGTATTGTCTTTTACCTTGACCTAGAACATGGCAGGAAGTTGTAGTGACATGGCTAAGAGGGTGGACTCTGGTTCTACCAAGGTGTGTAGTCTTGGGCAAATCACTCACCTTTGTGGTGTCTGTTTCCTCATTTACAAAACAAGAATAACAAATAACCCATTTTATAAAGTTGTGCAAATTAGATTTTTTAATCCTAGGAAAAATATTTCACACAGTTCCTGGCACAGAGATGACAAACTTGGCTCTTACTATAATAGACGATATTGAGCAAAGAAAAAGAATAGTGCCAATGGTTATTCTTTAAATGTATTTTTGTCTTTCTTGAGTTCAAATATTATAGATGAAAAATAACCTTTGGTTTTCTTTAAAATATGCCATTAAGGAATATGTTCTTATCTTCCAGATGCTGTTTTCGCAGGTGCCATGCCTACAATGGCCAGTGTTAAGCTGTCTACCCTTCACCCGATTGTGAATCACCCACATTATGAGGATGCAGACTTGAGGTTGGCAACTGATTGAAATGTTCCGTTCAACTTATATTGACTCTTAGGAATAGGGAAAATGTTATACACGTGCACATGTTCTCATCTTCATATTCATGATTAAAGTTTAAAAAGGTATAATAACCGTCCAGAAATTATAATTATGTACCTGTTGGCTCTCAAGGATGCTTCATAAACCTCTGAAGAATGAAAACAGGTTAATTTTTCTCAAAGTGGAAATGTCACATATTTATGACTAACCTGTGTGTGTGTCTATCTGTCCAGTGGAACTGCTGAGTACTAGTAATAGCAGATGGGGCGGCTCTGGCCCATGGCCGTGGTTTGCCAGCCCTTGCTCTGGGCTCCACAAGCCCCTCTGCCTGATTTAAGAAACCATCCTCCATATTACTGGCGGTCTATAACTAGCCATTTTTAAAAACAGAAAAAAGTGTATGAAATTTGCTACATTACATGCCTTTATGAAAATTTAGGGTGTTTTTTCTTAGCCAGTTATAAGAACTCAGGTTTTCACTGAGGTGTGAAAGTTTTGTTTTCCTTAAATAACTGACTTTACAAGTTATGTTAATCATTTTAGTAATTGTCAGGGTAATCTTTTGTTAATGCATCTTTGGCCTATTGTTAGAAGTAACATTTTAAATTATTTAAAGTTTTATGTCTGGTTGTGGACATTGGACATCCCATATGCTTGAAATTTTAAGAAATGCCCAATGCATAAATGATAATTGTTCAGGATTTCATAAAAACTCCCATTTAGGCCAAATCATCTTTTGGACCATATTTTGGTGAATAATCCTGTTTCTCAAGCTTCCATTAAGATATTTTCTCTATCTGACTGCTAATCTAGATGCCCTCCATCTGCATGTTCGATTTGCTACATTTCAACTTCAATTCAGATGCTTTCCAGAGCTTCTACAGATGAAATTATCTACTGAAATGTTTCCACTCATTCAGCCTCTATCTGAATGTGTTCCATGAGCAGATTAATTATTTTATGCATTATGCAAAGCGAATTTTATATCCTGAACTATTATCCTGCTACCCAGCTCTAGACTCTAAACCAGTTTATGTCTGTTCCAGTAAACACTAACAAGCAGTACATACAAAATTCAAACCACTGTAAGGTTTAGCACATGCACACTTAAGTAGGAATGTGGAAACTGCTATCCAAAAATAATCTATGCTATCCCCAAAACAATTCCTGCTGCATGAGGTCATATATATGAATGTTCCATACAGTGAGTATTAAGATTTTAATTTGCTAGCAAAATTTCTCCAGTCCATTTGATTATAATTTATTTAAAAAACTTTAACTTGTGTTTTGAATGTAAAGGGCCCGGACAAAAATAGTTTATTCTGCATATAGTCGAAAATCTGCAAAAGAAGTGAGAGATAAACTGTCGGAGTTACATGTGAATTATTATGTCTTAGAAGAGGCATGGTGTGTTGTGAGAACTAAGTGAGTATGAGCCCTATGCTATATAATATGGAATATCTTTAAGCAATCATTGTTTTACTTTAATACAGTAGTTATGATTCTTTAAGAATTTTTATTCTAAATAAATTCTATTGAAATACTATTGTGGTAGGGGCACCTGGGTGGCTCAGTCAGTTAAGCATCTGACTCTTGATTTCTAGTCAGGTCATGATCTCATGGCTCATGGGATCAAGCCCCGTGACAGTGTGGAGCCTGCTTTGGATTCTGTCTTTCCTGCTCTCTCTGCTCCTCCCCTGCTCACTTGCTCTCTCTCTCAAAATTAATAAACTTAAAAAATACTATTGTATTTAAAATCATTTCATGTAGGAAAGTAAATATCATTTAAGTAAAATCTAATTTCAAAAAACTATAGTGTATTTTAGCTTCCAGATGTTTTCATTTAAATTTAGCATCATAAATGTAGCTTTCTTTCATGATAATTTTTATTAGATGTATGAAATACAAATTTGAATTTACAGCAATAAAGACATTAGCATTATGTTGCTACAACTGGATAACATTAAACTTATAAGACTTGTGAGAAAAGTTTCAGATAACTGAAGAGAACACAGTAAAAAAAAATCTGAAGTACAATTTTTAATTTCTAAATTTTGAATTTCTAAAAATCACAAAATTCTAAAAGGTTATCTTGAGGCCTTTTTCTAGGTTCCTTGACCTAAGAGGTTCTTAGTCACATTAGGCCTAACATTAAGAATTTTCATTTCTCCTCTAGATAATTAGGAATTCGACTATAAAACATTTTTGAAAAGCTAGATTCACAAGTCTTAGTAGCTAATTTTTATATCTAATTTTAATATCTAATATATCTAGGAAGAAACGGCATCTTGTAAAAGAAGCAGAAACATAATGTAAGTGCACATCACATTAATTTAAAATTTACTAAGACAGGAGCTTCTGGGGGGCTCAGTCAGTTGAGCCTTTGACTTCGGCTCAGGTCATGATCTTGTAGTTCATGGGTTCAAGCCCTGCATTGGACTCTGTGCTGAAGAGCTTGCTCAGAGCCTGGAGGCTGCTTCTGATTCTGTGTCTCCTTTTCTCTCTGACCCTCCCCTGTTCGCACTCTGCCTCTCTGTGTCTCTCAAAAATAAATAAATGTAAAACACAAAAATTTTTAATTTAATAAGACAAAATAGACGTTTAAACAAGACATATTACCATAGATAAAGATGGACATTTTATAATGTCAAAAGAATTCATTCATCAAAAATATGTAACAGTTCTAAAATGTATGCATCTAAACAGAGCTTCAAAGTGCACAAAGTAGAAATGTGCAGAATTAAAAGAAAAAATAAACAAATTTTCAATCATAGGTGGAAATGTTAACTTTCCTTTCTCTACTTAGAAAATTAGATAAAAAGAGTGTAAAGATTGAAAGACAGAAACAACAAAGAGTATCAAATAGCCTGACACAGGAAGATATATTCTGCAGAATACACATTCTTTTAAAGGGCACATGGAATTCTCATCAAAGGAAAATGCATGCTGGGTTCATTATGTTTAAAAGATTTGAAGTCCTACAGAATTAAATTAGAAATTAATAATTAGAAATCCAAATATACATATCTAGTAAATCCATACATAGTTGGAAATAAGGCAGTAAACTTATGGATAACTTATGGGTGAAAGAAAAACCTCAGAGAAAATTTAAAAACAGTATTTTTTTCTTGAATGCAAAAAGAGGTGTTTTCAACGGTGTTGCCAATCTAACTGGATATCTATATTGAGGAAAAAGTGAACCATGACCCATACACAAAAATTAACTTGACATGGATTGCAGAACTAAATGTAAAAGCTAAAATTAAAAGATTTCTTGGAACACAGAACACTAGCCATTTTTTAAAAAACAATAAATCGTATACATCAAAATGGAATCTTTTCCTCAAAAGATATTGTTAAGAAAATGAAAAGGCAAGCCATAGACTGGGAGACAGTATTTGTAAAGCATGTATCTGATAAAGGAGACGCATATTTTTTATATGAAGAAATTTTATAAATTAATAATAAATTTACAGCACAATTTAAAATGGACCAAAGACTTGGACACACATAATTCATGAAAGAAAATATGTGAATAGTAAAAAGATGCTCAATATTGTCAGTGTTTAGGGACATGAAAATTAAAACCACAGTGAGATACGATAACATATACTGTAGAACAGATAAAATCTTAAAAACAAAAGTACCAACTATTGGCAAGGGTGCAGATTAACTAGAAATCTCCTACATTGCCAATGGGAGTAAAAATGATACAACCACTTTGGAGAACTATTAGGAGCTTTCTTATAAAAATTTAAGCATATCTCTGGCCTATTACTCAGCAATTCTACTCCTTGGAATTTAAACAAGAGACAAGAAAATATCTGTCCATAGAGGATGTTATAGCAGCTTTATTCATAATATCTCAAACTGGAAACAACCCAAATATCAAGAGAAAAATGAATAAACAAATTATAGTATATTCATACACTGGAATGCTACTTGGCAATGAAAAGAAACAAACTACTGATATGTGAGAAAAAGGATGAATCTCAAAAACATACTGAGTGAAAGAAGCCAAACACAGTAGAGTGCCTACTATTAGATTCCATTCTATCAAGTTCAAAAGATGCAAAACTCATGGGAATAGAAATCAGAGTAGTGATTGGCTATGGTAGAGCAGGGGGTGGTGGTGGTGGTAGGAATTATACTCTGGAAAGGGATTCAAGAACTTTTTTTCTTTTTCCTAGAACAATGGCAGTGTTCATTATCTTGATTGACATGTTTTTTATAAGGGTGTAAGCATTTGTCAAAACTCATGGAGCTGTACACTAAGATCTGTGTGTTTTTACTTATGTAATTATATAAAAAGTTACTCTAAATATATAAGTAAATATTTATGCAAAGAAGAACTCTTCTAAAAATCTGGGATTTAGAAAAACATTTTACAAATATCACTAATAGCCTTTTGAGAATGGGAGGAATAAGTTCTAAAGAAGGAATAACGAATTTTCTCTCAAGGCAGTTCTTTTTACAAAATTGGCTGCTTTTACTTTTCTTCACAACTCTGTTCAAGTATCACTTACTCCTTACCTAAAAGCCCTCAGGCTATGTGACATTTAAGGAAATAAGGAAAAGTGCTAATTGGATTTCCTAGTTTGGACAAACTGAATTTAGGAGTTATTAGTCTGTCTAAGGACCAAAGAAACTGAATTTAGGACCCATAAGAAACCAGTTTGGAAGGAGTTCAGTTAATATTGGCAAGTAGAAGTTGAGTTATTGCTCGCAGATATTACAGTTAAAAGAATTGGGTGAGAACACAGGTGCACTTCACTATATTAGCTGAAACTTGAGCATGTCAAAGCTGTGTTCTTGCTTTGTGTGGTTCCATGGAGCTCAGTGTCATGTTAACTGATGTGCATTGGAACTGTGTCCTCTAAGAGTTACATGGCACTACTTAAAGCAAGGACTTAGCTCCAATATGCATATGCTTCAGTTAATAGGATGCATGGAAAGTTAGGTTTAATAGTATTAAAAACAACTATTTGAAATCTCTAGAAAGTGACACAAAAGCAGGGAGAAATTTGAGAAAAATTTGCTCTTGAAGATTCTCTGAATTTGTGACATTCTTACCTGGGAGGACTTCCTAAACCATCCCCTCCTTGCTCCTAGTATAGCAGAAAATTACAGCCTACTGGCTTGAGGGGACAGGTGATGACAGATGAGGTCTGAATAGCAAAGCAGTTGGATATTTGAAGGAGGCATTTTAGAAGCAAGAGCACTGCCTAAAACCTAATCTACATATACCTGTGGGAAACCCCTGGAAACTTAGGGAAAGGGAAGGTGGAAACTAGAGCCAAGATGTCTATCCTTCAAAGAGAATTCCTGGTGAGATTTGTAAGGTCTCTGTGCTTTTGACTATGTACATTTCCCAACTTGCACACGCTGTAGGAAGCAGAAAGGAGAGTCATCACTGGCTCAAGGTGTCAGAGTGGAAATAAGGGAGAACAAAGCAAACTACACATTCTGGGGAGAGCCCTCAAAGCAAGGAAATACAGAGAAGAGGGTTTTCCAAATATGAGTATAACTCTGTCCAAATCTTTGGCTGATGAAAACACAAGAAAACCTCAGGGCTAAAAGAAAGAAGTAGCTAGAATCTGAAAAAGCTGAGCAGAGATAGCTGCTGCACAAGACAGGAGATCCAGGCAAGTTAATTGTCTACCAGAACAGAAACAACAAAGTAACAGTCATCAGAAGAACAAGACAGATTCCAGACTCAGTGCCAGGTATTTTCTCCAGTGTTCAGTTTCCAACCAAAAATTAGCAGACCTTAAAAAAAAATGGGACTGTTTGACCAGTACTCAGGAAACAAGTTTGTAGAAACTGATTCACATAGGTTGAGATGTTGGATGGAGCAGTAAAAAACTGCAAAGCTGCTGTTATAATTATATATTCCAAGAATTAAGGAAAACATGTTCAAAGAATTAAAGGAAAGCATGATATCAATGAGGGACAAGATATGAATTCTCAACAGTGAAATAAAAAACACCCTTCCCCAGAAAGATGGAAATTCTAGAATTGAAAAGTATAATAAATGAAAATTCTTTAAAATGTTCTCAACAACAGATTTGATATGACAACAGAAAAAAAAAATCAATGACTTGAAGGTAAATCAAGAAAAAGTAATCAATCGAAAGAACAGGGATCAAAATGGTTGAAGAAAAATAGCTAAAGCCACAGAGACCTGTGTGTTATTAAGCAGTTCAATACATGGGTAACATAGTACCAGAAAAAAAATGAAACAAAAAAGAAATAGCAGAAAAAAAATACCTGAAGAAATGTTGGCCAAAAATTTCTTGTTTGCTGAAAGCAATTAAGCTTAACAAATCCAGCTAGGATAAACCTAAGAAAATCTACACCAAGGTACATCATAGTCAACCTGGTAAAAAACAAGGGGAAAAGAAAATCTTGAAAGAAACAAGATAAAAATCATGTGATAAACATCTGACTTCTTTTCATAAACAATTGAAGTCAACTGACCTTGAAGTGATAATTGAAAACACTGAAGGAAAAAAATCAAACAAGAATTCTATTTCAGTGAAACTATCCTTTTAAAGTTAAGGCATTATAATAAAGGCATGAAGATCAACAACATCTAAGATAACTTGTTGGTAAAGACTGATACTTCCAGATGGAATGGAAGTCCTAGATGCTGACTAGAACTGATACCAGATGGTAATTCAGATATACAGGATATACTAAAGCATATGTATATTTTTATTCTCTGAAAATCTTTTAAAAACCTATGACTATTTAAAGCAAAGATAGATACCATGTATTTTTTAGTTTATAATGTAAATAAATCAAATATTTATAATAGTAATTGCACAAGCAAGGGGAGTAAATGAAAATAAAATGTATAAGTTACTGGAAATAATCCAAGTTTAATGTTAAGTAAATTATGACACATTGAAGATGCCTGTTGTAATACTTAGAGCAACCACTAAAAAGAAAAAGGCAAAAAAAAAAAAAAAAGAATACATAAGCCAATAAATGAATTGAATGATCTAGTAAAACTTTTTGCTTGACACAGGAGAAACAAAAAAGAGATGAAACAAATAGAAGGAAAAAAAAGCAAGCGTAAATCAAACAATGCTTAGTAATTACAAACGTGAATGGGACTAAACACTCAAATCAAAAGGCAGACATTGGTAGACTGAATACAAAAAGTAAAATCCAACTATGTGCTGCCCATAAGACATGCATTTTAAATACAAATACATGTATAGATTGAAGGAAAAGGGATGGAGTTGTTATCATGTGAGTAACCCATGAAAGCTGCAGTGAATATAAACATCTAGAATATTCTAGAAATGGCAAAACTGTATTGCAGAAAGAAGATCAGTGTTTGCTTGAGCTAAGTTTGGGCAAGAGCACTGACTGCAGAAGCACTTGAGGGAACTTGTTTCAGTGTTGGGAATTTTCTTTATTATGATTATGGTGGTGCTTACACACCTATACACATTTGTCCTTATTTATGAAATTTTACTCATAAAGTACATTTTACTCATAAAGTACATTTTATCATACATAAATTATATATAATTATATACCATTTAAAAAGTCACTTTGGGGTGCCCAGATGGCTCAGTCTGTTAAGCATCTGGCTCTTGACTTTGGCTCAGATTATGATATCATGGTTCATGAGTTCAAACCCCTCTGTCAACACAGACCCTCTTTGGGATTCTCTCTCTCTCTCTCTCTCTCTGCCCCTCCCCCACTCATGTGCTCTGTTTCTCTCTCTCTCAAAATAAATAAATAAACAACAAAAAAATTTTTAGAAGTCAATTTTGCCTGACTTCTTCCCTTTACTGACTCTCATGCTGGGTTATTCTCTAGTGGGATATATTATCCCAGGCAGTTGAATCATAGAGCCACCCAAAATAGGAAAGGGTTGAAGAGAACACAGCTGTCAAAAAAACTTTCCTTCTTTGCCTTGGACTATATGTTTTCATGCCAATCTAAGTTAGGTTAACCTCAAAAATATGAAATTCATGTGGAATCAGATTTTCTTTCCTTTAATTTGTCGTCTTCTACTACTCATGAGCCTTATGTTTGGATGGTGATACCACTTAGAAAATACATCTAATTTATATTTCATTTTGAAAAGAAATTTTTCAGTATGCATTTCTGAATGTATATTGGACCTTTCTTGGTAGGATTAATAATATACTGATTATCTGGGTACATGGAACATGAAAATACAACACTATTTAATTTTTATCTCTAAATGTTGAACTTATATTTTTTGAAATGATGCTTTAAAACCTTTATTAAATAAATTAGTCTCTAAAAAACTTGGAGCTACTTTATAATTTACCTAGTTTCCCTGTATCTGAATGCATTTTTAATATAGGTATATATGTGCCTGTTTTTTTTAGGCCTGGTTGCAGTATGCTGGAAATTTGGGATGTGGAAGACCCTTCCAATACACCTAATGTGCCCTTATGTAGCATCTTGCTCAAGGACCCGAGGCCCTACTTCACCACAGTATTTCAAAATAGTATGTACAGAGTATTAAAGGTTAACTGAGAATGAGACTACCCATCACACTGTGATGCAAAGAGGTGTGTAGAAAACTATCACTTTGTCTTATTTACATTAATAAAAATCACAAGCTTTAATAAGGGATCCTTTAAAAGAAGATAATAAAAATATTTTAGTTTTTCTGATTACTAAAAGGTAAATTATTTCATTGTTTTTCATTGAATGTCAGCCTTACTAAGCTTGTTATTTAAATGATGGAATCATTTCATGCTGCAGAAACAAATTTTAAAGTTTTAAAGAAAAATATATGTAAAAGAACAATGAAAGTTAATAAATCAAGGTTATATATAAGTCCTTTTGTATCCAGCTAGGTGAATTGCTTCATATTTTCTCTAGTACCAGAATGTACCAGCTCAAGCTCTTTAAACCACTTAGAATAGACTTAATGCAGTTTCTGAAATGACACTTCCTTAAAATCCTGATATTTATCACAACTTCTTTACCTCCATGAGGAAATTTGTGTGTAACCATGTGTCTATTAAGGTTGTTTTTGCTTTTACTAGCACTCGAGAAAGATCTTTAATAGCTTTTAATTTTTTTTATCATTTCAGTTTAAATATTTTAAAAAACAACTTATTTTGTAATATTTTGAATCTCCTGAAATTTATTTACCCAACCAGATAAGTATTTTCTATTGATTAGTTCCCAACCTAAGTTCAACAGGTTATTAATCTATCTTTATAATCCAGTGGTTTTTCCTTTTACCATCCAGGTAAAAGAAAAATTGCTATGGTACGTGGCCAAATTTCGGGGTTAAACATAATCAGAAAAGAAATTCCAGTTAAATTTATCATATGAGATTTTAAGATTTTAGATCCTGAATGAAGCAAAGGCATTTCCATCTTGACAGCCCTGTAGCTCATTGGACATAGTCTTTCTTTCTGATTACCATATTTCCGATCATCATCTTTTGTAATAACATATATCTACATCCTCATTTATTTTTGGGTTTGGATGAGGAAGTTGATGTTTTATAAATCTTCTCCTCTAGTATAAAACCTATGCAACAATAATGCTTTGGCAGTGGGAAATAGTTATCTTGAAGATATTGCCAAAGGAGACTATCTCTGCTTGATACATAGTAAATATGCCACATCTGTAGTATTTTAATATCTATCTACTTTAATCATCTCAGAGTCTTTGTAATTCCCTTATGTTCTTGGCCCTCTACATTTGAGATAACAAATGACTTAATTCTATAGATTAGTTCATATATGGTAGGTAGGAGATTATATTCAAGAAAACCAATAAAATTATTTTTCAACTTTTAGAATTGTAAAATATTTCATTTAATACAGGATACAAAACTGCTAAGAAAACATACCACATTTTATCAGTATTTTCAAGTAATATGGGCCTTGGTATGGGACAAAGAAGGAAAGGAGACTTAACACCTAACATTCATTAAAATTAAAATGCATTTTGGATGATGTCTTCATAGGAAATATTTTAAAGAAGTTGGTAGAAATTTTTAAAAGAAGAGCTATTTTACCTAATAAAAATATTTTATACAAGTGTACTTACATGGATTTATTATTTTCAACTTGTATAGTTGTCAAATATTTTAACACAGAATGCAAAGCAGCTAAGAAAGTGTGCCACATTGTACTATTTTAGCATTTTCAAATAATTTGTTTTGGTGTGTAGGGCAAAGAAGGAAAAGAGACATAGCACCTAACATTCATAAAATTAAAGTAACACATTTTTATGGTATTATCATAAAATATTTTTAAAGAAGTTGGTAGAATTCCACAACCAAAAAAACAGAAGAACGATATTAACTAATTAAATGTTTCATACAAATACAATGTATTGATATGGATTTGTGTTACTTTCATGTACGATGTATGTTTAAAAATTAAAAAAGCCCTTGAAGATTCTCTGTGTGTTTTCTATCTTTTCTCATCCTTTACTAAGCATACATTTTGACATTGAAATAATTCTGGTATAAAGGTAGAAATCATAGATTCTTAAATTTATTAATCTTGTTTACATTGGCAATGATCTTTCTTAGCCATTTAAAAACAATTCTTCATAGTCTCACACAGAAGGCAGTGTATTATGAAAGAAATACTGTCAGTTTCGTAACCAGATGGGTCTAATTTTAAATCTTGGGACTTGTATTTTTTACTGGGTGTATTACCTACCATCCATTCAAAAGGTATTTATTGAGCACTTCCTATATGCTAGGCACTGTGCTAATTAAGCTTGACCATGTCACATGACTATGAGCTTCAATTTCTTCACCTGTAAATCGGAACTCAAAGCTACCTACTTGGTAGCCTCATTATGAGGTAATGTAAGATAATGTAGTAAAGTGTTTGGCACTCACAGTTATGCACTCAGAAATTTTAGTTCCATTGCTCATTGTCCCTATTCACCAAATCACCAACGTAGCAATATCAAGTTACATGGTTAGTTATTTCATCTCAGAATTTCAAATAATTCTACCTTTATTTTCTGTCAATAAATAGGAATACTGGGCTAGCACTTACTTTTGTACAAATAATGCTATTGGCCTCTTGCCTGCATGTATTTTATTGTTTATATTTTTGAGATGTGAAGACTGCATGAACACTGTGGGTAGATTTTCCCCAATGCAATGAAGTGTTTCCCTTAGTTTCCTATGATCATATTCATGCACACTTATTTGAAACTATGGCTAGAAGTGAGTTGTGCACAAGCTACAACAACCCTCTCTGTCTTCTCTCTCTCCATCTTCTGATGTACAGCTTCAATGGCTGATCTGTGCCTTCTACTCTTTTGCCGCTAATAGATGATGCATCAAAAAGCATTGAGTACTTTTCCTGTTAATTTTAATAATAAAAATTATATTTCATTTGATATGTGTCTATTATACAAGTAATACAAACTCAGAATTTTTATTTTGAATAAAGAAATTTGAAAGAAGAGGGAAAATACTCAACACAATTATGTCATTGTTTTCTTCCAACTTTACTATTAGGGATACATATTTTCCTTGTTTTCTTTTAACATAATTTAAACACTTATGTTTTATTCTTTATACAATACATATGGAAATATTTTACAGAAACTGTTTTCATAATACTATATAATACTCCATGTGTATGTGTGTGTGTAGAGATTTTTTTTACCTTATTAATTCCTTTTCTTCCTTCAAAATGGAGAAACAAAGGAATTCACCCCAAAAGAAAGAAAAGAAAAGCCAGGGACTCTTCACAGATCAACACAATCAACATAGATACAAACATAGATTTAACAAAAACTGACCATCGACAAGGCATATCATAGTCAAGTTCACAAAATACTCAGGCAAGGAAAGAATCATGAAAGCAGCAAGGGGAAAAAAGTCGTTAACCTACAAGGGAAGACAGAGCAGGTTTGCAGCAGACCTATTCACAGAAACTTGGCAGGCCAGAAAGGAGTGGCAGGATATATTCAATGTGCTGAATCAGAAAAATATGCAGCCAAGAATTCTTTATCCAGCGAGGCTGTCATTCAAATAGAAGGAGAGATTAAAATTTTCCCAGACAAACAAAAATTAAAGGAGTTTGTGACCACTAAACCAGCCCTGCAAGAAATTTTAAGAACTCTCTGAGGGGAGAACAGACCAAAAAAAAAAAAAAAAAAAAAAAAAAAAAAAAAAAAAAAAAAAAAGAAAAAGAAAACAACAACAACAACAAAAAAGAAATGAAGAAGGGCATTATATCATAATTAAGGGGTCTATCCACCAAGAAGACATAACAATTGTAAACATTTATGCTCCAAATGTGGAAGAACCCAAGTACATAAGGCAATGACAAACATAAAGAAACTCATTGATAATAATACCATAATAGTAGGGGACTTCAACACCCCACTTACAGCAATGGACAAATCATCTAAGCAGAAAATCAACAAGAAAACCATGGCTCTGAGTGACACACTGGACCAGATGGACTTAACAGAAGATTCAGAACATTTCATCCTAAAGCAGCAGAATATACATTCTTCTTCAGTGCACATGGAACATTCTCTGGAACAGATCACATACTGGGTCACAAATCAGCCCTCAACAAGTACAGAAAGATCGAGATCACACCGTGCATATTTTCAGACCACAACGCTATGAAACTCAAAATCAACCACAAGAAAAAATTTGGAAAGATAACAAATACTTGGAGACTAAAGAACATCCTACTAAAGAATGAATGGGCTAACCAAGAAGTTAAGGAGGAAATTAAAAAGTACACGGAAGCCAATGAAAATAATAACACCACAGCTGAAAACCTCTGGGACGCAGCAAAGGTGGTCATGAGAGGGAAGTATATAGCAATCCAGGCCTTTCTAAAGAAGGAAGAAAGGTCTCAGATACACAGCCTAACCTTACACCTCAAACAGCTAAAAAAAGAACAGCAAATAAAACCCAAAACCAGCAGAAGACAGGAAATAATAAAGATTGGAGCAGAAATCAATGCTATCGAAACCCAAAAAACGAAGAAACAAACAAAAAAACAACAACAGTAGAACAGATCAATGAAACAAGAAGCTGGTTCTTTGAAAGAATTAACAAAATTGATAAACCACTAGCCAGTTTATTCAAAAAGAAAAAGGAAAGAACCCAAATAAATCAAGAATGAAAGAGGAGAGATCACAACCAACACAGCAGAAATAAACACAATAATAAGAGAATATTATGAGCAATTATATGCCAATAAAATGGGCAATCTGGAAGAAATGGACAAATTCCTAGAAACTACCAAAACTGAAATAGGAAGAAATAGAAAATTTGAACAGGCCTATAACCAGTAAAGAAATTGAATTAGTAATCAAAAATCTCCCAAAAAACAAGAATCTAGGGCCAGATGGCTTTCCAGGGGAATTCTACCAAACATTTAAGGAAAAGTTAACACCTATTCTCTTGAAGCTGTTCCAAAAAATAGAAATGGAAGGAAAACTTCCAAACTTTCTATGAAGCCAGTAATACTTTAAATCCAAAACCAGCCAAAGACCCCATGAAAAAGAACTATAGACCAATTTTCCTGATGAACATGGATGCAAAAATCCTCAACAAGATATTAGCCAACCAGATCCAGCAATACATTAAAAAAATTATTCACTGCGACCAAATGGGATTTATACCTGGGATGCAGGACTGGTTCAATACCCACAAAACAATCAGTGTGATTCATCACATTAATAAAAGAAAGAACAAGAACCACATGATCCTCTCAATAGATGCAGAAAAAGCATTTGACAAAATACAGCATCTTTTCTGATAGAAACCCTTAAGAAAGTAGGAATAGAAGGATCATACCTCGAGATCATAAAAGCCATATATGAAAGACCCAACGCAAATATCATCCTTAATGGGGAAAAACTGAGAGCTTTCCCCCTAAGGCCAGGAGCAATACAGCTATGTCCACATTCGCCACTGTTATTCAACATAGTATTGGAAGTCTTAGCCTCAGCAATCAGACAACACAAAGAAATCAAAGGCATCCAAATCGGCCAGTAGGAGGTCAAACTATTTTTGATTTTTTTAATGTTTATTTATTTTTCAGAGAGAGAGAGAGAGTGAGAGAGAAAGAGAGAGAGAGAGTGGGTGGGGGCAGAGAGAGAGAGAGAGAGGGAGAGAGACACAGAATCCGAAGTAGGCTCCAGCTTCTTGAGCTGTTAGCACAGAGCCTGACATGGTGCTCAGACTCAAAAACCATGAGATCATGACCTGAGGTAAGTCAGAAGCTCAGCTAACTGAGCTACCCAGGCTCCCCTATGACTGAAATTTCTTAAAGCATTATAATTAATCTAAACTGGGTTGCTGTTTAAAGTATACAGAAATGAGTATTAGTAAATTTTCAACAGTTTTTGGCCTCATGTGAACTAGTGGAGTTTTATGACCAGGAAAAACTCTCTTTATTTTTAATCCTTAAAATTCTCTGGAGCTCCATTCATATTGTTTGATAAATCCATTGAGTCTCCTCAAAAGAGGTGGGGTGAGAGATAAAGGAGAAGACAAGTCTTTTTGAAAATTCTTCTTAACCATGAGACACAAAAGGAAAATTTGAAAAGAACAGGTAAGTATATAACTTCATGCATAAGAATAAAACTTATATGGGTCGAGAACTTAAATGAAAAAGGCAGAATGTTAAAGCTTTTAGAAGAATATAGGGAAATGGAAATTAAAACCACATGCCAGGGGCACCTGGGTGGCTCAGTCAGTTAAGCGTCTGACTTTGGCTCAGGTCATGATCTCACAGCTCTTGAATTTGAGCCCTGCGTTGGTCTCTGTACTGACAGCTCAGAGCCTAGAGCCTGTTTCAGATTCTCTCTCCCTCTCTCTCTCTGCCCCTCCCCCACTCATGCTCTGTCTCTCTCTCAAAAATAAATATTAAAAATTTTAAAAAATAAATGAACGTTAAAAAAAAGCACATGACAAAAATGTACAAGTCTGATAATAATGAAAACAGGGAGCTACAAAATTGGTGCTCACGAAATTGTAGTAGGGAGGATAAGTTGGTACAGCCATCTTGGAAAATAATTTTTAATTACCTAGTAAACTTTGAGAGTGTGTAGTCCCTGCAACCAACAGTTTCACCCTAAAGAAATGTTTGTACAAATATGTCAGGGAAAGCAATTACTAGAATATTTATGGAAACATTATTTGTACCTCAGGAGAATAAACACTGAAAACAACCTAAAAGGCCACCAATAGACCAGATAATGAAATATTCCCATACAATGGAATATTGTACAGAAGTGAAAATGATCTACTCAGGTATCAGCAGGACTCAATTTTTAAATATAATGTTACAAATAAAAACTTAAGCTATCAAAGGTGGGGTGTGTATATAAATATATAAGCCACTTAACTTTTTAAGTTAAAAAAATAGTAGGGCTATGCTAGCCCATCAGTGGTTCATAAACGTCAGATTCTCTTTCAGTGGCCCCAGTGTGCTTATGCAAGCATCATGAGTTGTTCTGATGACTGCAGTCTAGCCAGCCAAACAAAATGTCAGACTGTAGAGTTTATTGAGCTTCCATTCATGCTATCTATTTCTTCAAATAGCAGATGATGTGACAGTGCCTTTATTGCAATAAAACAGCACAAAAATTTGATAGAACTTTTGTGGAAATTTGATTATTTAAAATGTTTCCTATGAAAGCAATTTACGTGCATTAAGGGAAAGTTGGAAAACCCTGAATAGTATTGAAAAGAAAAAGGAGTTACAACTTTTTAAAAATTAGCACATCATGGTTCATTGGACTTTGAAGACAGACCTCATTCATAGAAATTGTATTACAATTCATAATAATAATAAGCAATATAATGTGACTTCTTCATGGCCTTAAAATAGCCTCCATATAACAAGAACTCTGTTTTTGCCACCCAACACAGTCTATGTGTTGGCCTGTGTATATTAAACACCCATGTTCTATAATACATAGGAAAATTACAAATTAATTTGTTTTTACTTTTTTAAAGGTCAAGATTTTTATTACCCAACTTTAAGTAGTACATTGATTAGGACTTCAAATGAGGCTCCCTGTTTCTCTTGAGTTGTGGCAAATTACTTCTTCATCTTTTCCAATAGTTAGCTATCAAAATTAGAAAAAAATACACAGTGTACCTACTTAATATTAACACATCCATAAAGAGATTTTTTTTCTAAAACAGCAAAATTTCTAGCCTGGGTTTCAGTAATATTCAACAGGAGACGTTGCTTTTCTTTGAAATGAGGTCTAATCAAGTATTTTTTTTAAGTTTATTCATTTATTTTTTAGAGAGAGACAGCAAGCAGGGGAGGGGCAGAGAGAGAGAGGGAGAGAGAGAATCCCAAGCAGGCTCCACACTGTCAATGCAGAGCCCGATATGGGGCTCAAACTCACAAGCCATGAGATCATGACCTGAGCCGAAATCAAGAATCAGATGCTTACCCAATGGAGCCACCCAGGTGCCCTGGTCTAATCAAGTATTAACATTTGATACTTACTCTTTGAACGACCTGCAGCTCTCTGAGTTCTTCCTGGTTTTCTGTTTAAAAACTACAATCTACTGTGTGGATACAGTGTGCAAGTCTGTCCACATGCACATTGAAGGGACTATCTTCAAAGAGCTGAGAAGCTTGTATGCAATAACTACTCTGTGACCAATGCCCTGGCACAACAGAAGGGACACCTGAGCAGACCATGTCAGTACAGGTGCTGCTTGATCTGTATCCTAGGGAAGGTAGGAAGTAACCAACTAAATGGACAGGGGAAGGGGGAGGCACTTTCCAGGTAGGGGGAGCAGCGTGCTCAACAGCCCAGAACCATTGAGGCAGATGGCTCAGTGCAGGAATTGCATTTTGGTTCAGCGACAGCATGTGCATGTTGAAGTACTTACTAGACACTGGAGAGAGAGAGAGACAAGCAGGTCATGCAAGCAGCAGGGGTTAAAGGAAGATACGCCTCTGGAGCGGGAAGACCATACACACGCCCTTACTCTCCAATCCGGTAACTCTGGGCCTCCACTTGGTAAATTGTTTCTAATGCCTTCCTTACAGAATTGTGAGGATCAAACAAGGTATTCCATGTGGGAGTGCATTATAAAGGACTCCACATGCGATCCATTTTAATAACTTCTAAAGACATTGAGTCAACTCTGAATTGGATGTTAACAAAAGGAAGCTCTGAAAGGTATTAATAATCCAAAAGAGCAAATAACAAGATCACTTTTATTTGGCTTTGAATTATGTTAGAGGAGCTTTTGCAGATACTGGTTTATTATGCCTGGCTGAGATTAAAATTCATTTGTCTCCTTTGAACCCATGTAGACAATGGGCTTTATTTGAAAAATTCCATAGTGGGGCACCGGGATGGCTCAGTCAGTTAAGCGTCCGGCCTTGGCTCAGGTCATGATCTCATGGTTGGTGGGTTCGAGCCCCATGTCAGGCTCTGTGCTGACAGCTCAGAGCCTGGAGCCTGCTTTGAATTCTGTGTCTCCTTCTCTCTCTGCCCCTCCCCCAGTCATGCTCTGTCTCTCTCTCTCTCTCTCTCTCTCTCTCTCTCAAAAATAAACATTAAAAATTTTAAAAAAGAAAAATTCCATAGAAGGGGAACAATTCCATAGAAGAGCTACAGCTAAGTCATCTATAGATACTGAGATTATTCAAATGAAACTGCAAAGCCCCTTCGTGGAATATACTGAATTGAACCAGGACCCACGGACATAGGAATTAACGTCTATACAAAAATAGCACTTGAGCCATTGAAAAAAACAAAACCAAAAACCTGTTCCCAAGGCTTCATCAGGGAGACCTAAGGAATACAAAGGGGATCTTAACAAGAATAATTTTTTTAGCTGGGACTGTGTGGCTGCCATAAAGGCACACCACCTCTAGGATATTCCTTCAAGGAAGAACGTACGATTCAGCTGCAGGAGTACAGTTGTCTGATGGCCTCCAATTATAGCACCTGCAGCTTCTGGTGTGGCGATCAAGCAATGGCCACATTCTTCTGGGAAGTCCCTGGCCAGTGACAGCATGGTGGGAACTAGGGCCTGGCCGTTTCCACCCAGCGCTGGACTTCTCAAACCAGCAACCTTTTCTCTGAAGCCAAGACCCGGGCAAGGTCTCCCTGGCACTCCCTTGCCCCTCCTCTCCCGGGTATCAGATGGACCTCACGGCCTGCAGGCTGCCTCACCCATCCTACCTTCTCTCACAGCCATGACCCCTTCTATCAAGCTTCTTGCCCACTCCTCTCTCCATCTTGGATTCTGCTTCCTGGAGAACCTGAGCTAACCTGGGCAGATTGCCCACCCCAATCATAAGCAAAGCAAGTTCAGACTTTTTGTTTCCGTCCGTCGGGCTGTCTGAGAGATTTCTGCCATTCCCTGTGTATGTGGGACTTACAAATACAGAAAACCTGACTGACTGTGGAAAACCTACTTTCATTCCTTCACCCACCCATGCTAGTTTTCCATGGATTTTCCGGACTACTCAGAAATGGTGCCACCAAGGAAATCCCTCTCCTTTTAGAACCTTACTGGGGTCCCCAGGGTAATTCCCAGGAGGCTACCTCACAGCAGCCATTGTCAAGAGAGAAGACTGTATGCTTTGAGATGCCTTTTTCACAGACAGATGCCTGTCTTTTTCACTTCCTCATCAAATTTCAGAGTTCCCCAAATGGAGAAAAGTCCTGTGAGAACAGTAGAGGCCAGGCATTTAAACCGTTAATAGTACATTCACACTGTACAACTATATGAAGTGTTAAGTGCTGAAATTTGGTCATAAAATTAACCTAGCCAAGTTCAGCTATTTTAAATGAACAGTTGGGCTTTGTGAGACTCTCTTTACAATATTGTGAAAAGCAAAACTAGCTTAATCTGAAATACAGACTTGTTTATTCCCCATATTTACCAAAGTGGTTTACCGTATTATAAAAACTGGATTGATTTTTTTAATAAATAGACCTACTAAAAAAGGTAGGGTGTGAAATATTTATTTTATATATACTTAGTGCCATCTGCTGGCTATGACATATTATAACATTAGTCATGAAATAACCTATAAAAATTGTAAAGGAGCTAGTTTGCATTTAATAGAAAATGGGAGAAATCCAGGAAGAAACACCCAACTCGAAGACATGAACTACACTTTTTTTAAAAAAACTAGAAGAGGCTCTTCTTTGTTTTACCCACTCTATCTGTACTGTGTCTTCCATCTATCTACCTCCTCTCGAGTCTTAGGAGCTTCTCTTCGCTTCAGCCCTGGCCCCCTGTCCAAGATCACTGATGCTGCCAACACCACGTTTCACTCCAGTACTAATGAACTGCTAGAAATCTCCAGCATCTCTTTGTCCCATCTGGTCTCCCATCATCCCTTCAATCTATCAAGGTCTCACCTGCCCTCCTACTTCCTCTTGCTGCTCATCCTTCACATTTCTGCCCAGAAGTCCCCTCCTCTTGGAAGCTGGTCCAGCCCAGCTCCTCCATGGTTTGCTCACAGCACTCCACTTGCCACGTTGTTTGATTGTTTAAAAATTGTCTATTTGGAGGAGACTGGGTGGCTCAGACTGTTAAGCATCTGAATCTTGCGTTTGACTCAGGTCATGATCTCATGACGTGCCTCTGAACTTGGCTCTGCACTGGCGGTGAGGAGCCTGTTTGGGATTCTCTCTCTCTCCCTCTCATTTGTCCCTCTCCTACTAGTGCACATGGTCTCTCTCTGTCTCTCTCTCTCTGTCTCTCAAATAACAAATAAAAAATTGTTTGCCTTCAGGAGTCTCTTACTGAGCTATGCGCTACTTAAATACAGGATCTGTGTCTTATTTATTTCTGTGTTCCTGCCCGGTACCTGGCACATACTAGATGCTCAGTAAATATTGCATGAAGAAATAATGTAGAAAAATGGTTAGGACATAGGAAAAAAATAAAGATAGGATCATAGGGTTGGTGATCCCTTTGGGTCATTTTTTTGTTTGTTTTCTATCTCTACTACATGGCTAAATTATTCAAAAATAAATCAATATACTCTTAATTATTTTCCAGGTATCCAGCACTGTATCTGGGTGTTCTGAGGATCAAATACAAAATATTAGTATGTAGATTAAGACTGGGTTTGATCCTTGCACTATCATCTACTAGCTGGGCAATTCATTTCAATGTTTATATCTTTTTCTCGTACGCAAAATGGAGCTATTAAACTGTATCCCTCAAAATGGTCTCTTGAAGTGAAAAATGAGGTATTACACATAAAGCATATAAAATAGAGTAAGTGCCCAGCAGGTTACTTGCTGTTGTTCTTTTTGTCATTGTTCCCGCTAAAGTCGGATCAGCATAGAGCATTCGCTGACTAGATGGGGTTTCTATTCTCCACTCAATACTTTGCTTATTCTTCAGGGACCGTCCGTCCCCTCTGGAATCTACTATCAACACTTCGCTATGCCAATTTGGGAAGCTTTACTATTGGGTTGTTTCTCTGATGAGGGCTAACTTATATCTTTAATTTTAAGAAGCCATTATGCCAGACACAGAAGATGAACACAGCCTAAATATATGACTACAGTTTAACTGGCAAAATAGCGGTTGCTATAGTATAGTGGTGTTTTAAGCTTTCAAATAGCTTTGAATTTACTCAGGTGGTCTTTACCTCCAGGCATAAAATAAGAAACACAACAACACCAAGCCTCCAGAGTTTTGCTTCTGACAAATTTCTCACCAGTAAAGGCAAAGCAAATTGAAAAAGATGAATAACTGCTTCTCAATTGGAAACAAATCTAAATACCATCAAGGGAGGTGATGTGCTGTGCACAAATTCTGCCTAATGTCACAGCCTAGTTGAGTAGGGATGAGGGAAGGTGGCTATTTCTGTTTACCCTTGGAAGGACTTTGCTTCTGTAAATTTCTATTTTTACAGCAGACGATTTTACCATGAGAGAGTCAGAAAACAAAAATGTAAACAGAGGCAAAGGTTCATGGCTTGGTTCTTTAATAAGTGGGTATGTTGCTCTTTTTCTATCTCCTACTTCTGATGCCTGAAACAAGGTAAGAAAGGGAGGGATGGTGAAGAGAGAAGATATAGAGGGAAATAGAAGGAAGTGGTGGTTGACGGACAGTAATTGTCTGGGTTGCACCATGTTGGAACAGTTTTCCAGAACCTCTGATTCACACAATTGGGTAGAGTCATGACATGGGCATTTCCAGTAGGAAACTTGGGTTATGAGACCAATCTCTCGAATCATCCACATAGATTGGAGAGACAGTCTAACTGGACCCAGACTTTCTACACTCTGTTCCTTGTATTGACCATGGCTTTTACTTACCATAACAGGTGATTTTCCTGTGGGCATTATTTTCCCACTACTACTACCGCCCAAGAAAAACAAACTTAAACTTCAATTTCAGAATAATTTAGCTAATGCCACTTTCTCATCTTAGGCGGTTTATCATTATGGATTTGCATACCCTCCTAATGAAATAAAATGCTCTATGTCCAATATGTTCATACTTTTAGATCTTCTGGCACATGTACAGAAACCCATGCTCATATTCAGCACGTCCACAGTACGCCAGAAGCAGGGCCATAGAGAAGCAGAAAGTAGAATGAGGCCCTCCACAAATAGACTTTTCATCAACGCCACTCCCTCCTGCAGGAAAATTAATACAGCCACCATAGTAAAGGCAAGAAATTTGGTGTTATAACAAGTTTCTCAACTGATTCTATGGATACATCAGACATTAGAGTATAAATACGAGCGTATATTATACAAGGACTTTCTACAAAGTCCCCTATTTTGTTCTCCAGATCAGAAAAACAGGCAAGGATGAAACTTCTGCTTCCTGCTTTAGGTCTCCACTATACTGATCACGACTCCCACTGCAGAATCGACAACATTTTGGTGCCTTTATTCTCCACTTACTTCCATTTTCCTTAGGGGTACGAAACGTGCCTTAGGAAGAAAGCAGTTTCTTTGCATGCCGGAGACTGGGGTCAGTGCCTGGCTTCTCACAAGTACTTGGCACATGTTTCCAGAGTGAATTTATATATACAAACAGATCCTACATGCATGGTTCCCATGGAGAACCAGAATTGGGCAGATATGGGAATCAATGCGGGTCTTGAAATGAAAAGGAAAAACTGAGTGTATTACAGTATCAGTACTGATATAGTCCACTCCTTCAGGACACATATCTATCTTTCCTGTTTCCATCTATTTCTCTCCTGTCTGACTAGCAGAACACCTCTCTTTCAGGCAACTCACTCCAATTTAGATGATTTCTAAGGGCCTTCGGCTTTAAAAAGCCCATGATCTGCGTATGACTCATTGGCGCTGACACTTTTCCTTCAGGAGGAGGAGAAAAGAGATGCAGTTAAAAACACACAAAAATGTCAAAATGACTGAAGCTTTTGGATTCTGGGGGAAATGTGCGAGTCCTGGAGTTCTGGAGAGGTCTATCTCCACAAGAAATTGTAGGAGATAGATGAAATAATGAAAATATTTATTGTTGAAAGAGAAAAGCAAAAATGGGTAGCAAATAGACTATATAGGAGCATATGCAGGGCAACTGGGTGGCTCAGTCGGTTTAGCGGCCGACTTCAGCTCAGGTCATGATCTCGCAGTCCGTGAGTTCGAGCCCTGCATCGGGCTCTGTGCTGACAGCTGGAAGCCTGGAGCCTGCTTCAGATTCTGTCTCCTTCTCTCTCTGCCTTTTCCCTGCTCACACTCTGTTTCTCGGTCTCTCAAAAATAAATAAACATTAAAAAAAAAAAAAAGGAGCATAGGCCTCATTTGAAAAGTAGGGAAATTTCCATTCAATGTTTTTACAAGGTAGCTCTAGTAGCTGAAATTGGTGATTTCTTAATAACACATTTTGAGTATTCATTTGTTTTTGAGAAAGAGAGAGAGGCAAGCAGAGAAGGGGCACAGAGAGGGAGGAAGAGAGAGAATCTTAAGCAGGATCCGCACTGTCAGCACAGAGCCTGACGTGGGGCTCAAACTCAGGAACCATGGGATCATGACCTGAACCAAAATCCAGAGTTGGAAGCCTAACTGACTGAGCCACCCAGGCACCCCTCTTTATAACACATTTTGACCCTGCATTAAGTCCAGTTTAACTCAGTAGAGTGCTTTGTAAGTACTCCTTACATGGCTGGTGATGGAGTAGCAGTAAAGATCTGTTAGCCATGATTTTTATTACCTATAATTTGATGCTTTGGTATCTGAGCCCTTGCTGACCCAGGATGATGGCCTCTCTCAAGGTTAGCTAATGCCCAGAGATAGCAAACAACTACACCTTTCATGTGCAAACTAACCAATCCATAGCCCACACCCCCAGGTGCCTGTTTTATATGCTATCACATCCCAGGCCATCCTCCAACTGCCCTAATCACCAGGGCCAGGTACCAGGCAATGAGGGACAACCTCTATGCCCCAGAACTTGCTAGAATTATTCACTGTAACCAATTCTAAACTTAATCACATTTGCTTGCCCATTTCTTCCCCCAGAAACCACAATAAAGCCCTGTACCCCCATTTCCCACCACTTTCCTCTGCCTCATTGGCCTTGGCATTTCCCCATGCAGTGTGGCATGGTGTGCCCCCTCTTCTTGGACACCAGTGACCTTTCTTCATGAAAGTCATTTCCATGTCTGTGTGTCTTGCCCTACATGATTAAAACAAATCCTGAAGGCCAAAATCCAGGACACTGACCACCAGGTGGTGAAGGAAATAAAGAAGGAAGAGCTGGCTGAGAATAAAGACATGGGCACTCCTGCGAGTGAAAAATACGGTAAATACCCTGCAGTTAAAGGACTCGGGTTCCAATGCTCATCTCAAGAACTGTCTCAAAATTGGCTGGCCAAGCAAATTACCCAGCTCTTCTCATCCCAGACCTTCTCTGGGTTGCTGGAGGTGTGGAAGTGCAGGGCAGGGCTGAACTTGGGGATGGGGAGCCAGTCCCCACTGGACCAACAGCGGGAGGGAAAGACAAGCAGGCAAACGGGTCCTCTGAGAACCCAAGAGCTCCTGCCCACAGCAGGACCCTGTTCTTTCCATTCCCTCCGATAGGAAGCTAATTAGTGGGGAGCTGCAGAGACCTTCCCTGAGTCCCGCAGCTCACCGCCCTGCAGTGGGCTCACTGGCAAAGGAGTGGATCCTGCCTCCTTGTGGGGTGATTCAGCTGTCTGCTCTCCAGACTACTGAGTCCCTGCTAGAGCTGCTCCTATGCTGGATTCGTGTGAAGCAGAAGTGTGTGGCACAGGCCTTTGAAACATCTTCTGTTTACTGGCACCCCTTTGCTGGAATTTAAAATTCTCTGGAGGAAATCAAATTCCCATCTGAAGCAATTTGGTGACAGTGCGAGGGGTGTGTGTGATTCAGTGTAGTTCCTGAGGGTGTGGAGCTGTTCCCAGAGATATGATAAATGTAGCATTCACCCAGACAGGGCAGGTGCTCAATTTAGAACATGTAGGTGAATGGCTGATGTGACATCTTGCTGATACCTCTCGGATGCAAAGCTCCCCAAGTAGGTAAAAGCCTTGGAAAATAACATGAAATTGCCTTGACTGCACTCATACGCCAGTAGAATGTAAACGCTTTTTTTTTTTTTAACTAAAAAATATTTTTAAGGCTTTTGTTCCACCATAGAATGGACGCAACACGGCCGTGGAGCACAACGATATCAGCGAAGCATGGTGTGCCCTGCGTTTGGTTATTAATACAGTCAGAGACACAGAGGAAGTCAGAGAATGTATTCTTAAATGATGTCTTAATGCAAAAGTAAAAAATGAGTGATATTGAGCTGTCTGCTCTGCGGCTGAGGGAAATTGAAATCAGAAGTGCCATTATGAGCCGGGGTTGACTCAGATTCTCCTTTTCAATTTCTTCATGGTGATTAATAATTGTAGGTTGAATAGAAAGACATCTGGGGGCGCCTGGGTGGCTCAGTCGGTTAAGTGTCCGACTCTTCATCTCTGCATGATGATCTCATAGTTTGTGAGATGGAGTCCTGTGTCAGGCTCTGCACTTACTGGTGAGAAAACTGCTTGGGATGCTTGCTCTCTCCCTCTCTTTCGGCCTCTCCCCCACTCATGTTCATGCTCTCTCTCAAAATAAATAAAAACTTAAAAAAAAAAAAAGATACCTGACTCCGGTGCTTTAGTTTACCTGTCTCGGAAGTAGAGAAGATTCAGAGGGACCTCTCCCACCAGGTCCAGGACGCTCATTTGTGAAGTGTTAACCTTTTCAGGGGTAAGAGACAGTAATTACAGGATCATTCTCAGAGACGTGTGATGTATTATTATTAGCAGACGTGTTTAACACAACCAGAAAAATACCACTCATTGGCATCACTCATGCCAAGAATCTGGAAGTCAATTTTAAGGCAAAGTCAGACAATTAAAAATATTTTTAAAAATCACATTCCTGCTATGTGCCAGAGACCGGAAGGAGCTCAGAAAGCAGATATAAATTCTCTGCCCTCAAGGAACCTCGAGGAGGAAATAGACATACAAACCAACAATTACACTAAGTATTACGGGTAATGATTGTAGTAGCAGTAGGGTGTGTGTCCAGAAGGGAAACATAAAATTGTGACACTGGATTTTTGTGATTCCTGAAGGGTGGAAGCTACCAATATGCGAATGAGTCACATGTGGACCAAGAGGCACCCTGACGAAACAAATCAGATTCCCTCGACGTCTCTGGAATTCCCACATACCCAGCAGTCCTAAAAGCCTTCCCAAAGAGGGAGGGACAGGGAGATGCAAGTTATATATAGGATTCACTAATTCTCGGATGTTCAATATGACTGAGATTGGCCAAGATGAAGTGAGTCCACAACAGCCTCTCTCTCTCACAAACTGTACCTAAAAACCAATACAACATACCCCAGCTCCTTAAGGAATCTGAGAAGTAAACAAGGGAAGGTAGGCTGGAGAGAAAAAACAAAAATGTAAGTAATACCAGTATTGTGAGACTTGGGGTCCTTTTCATCTTTCATCGCACGGCTTTGAAGGGATAGTGGCCCAGTTATGGAATGGCACACAGACAGACATTAGAACCCTGAGAAAAAACTCCTTTCTTGACCAGAGCAGGAAAGGGGGCCCCTGTGAGCTGGAAAGTATGGCACATCACTACATGCTGGTTTCTTCTCACCCACCTCAGAGGCTACACTGCCTGAGGCCGTTTGTCAGAACTGTCACTTTGGGGCAGAAAGCCCCAAGTCCCAGCAGGACCCGGCCAAACCTGTGGCAGCCACGGTGGTCAGTCCCTTGAGGAGGATGAGATGCAGGAGAGGTGTTCCACAGAATAGTCTTGAAGTGGGGGGCCCTAAGCCAGACCATGGACTGGCAGGTGTCCCTGCATGGCCTGTTTGCACTAGGTGGGGTGGGGGGAGAGCCTCCCGGAGGAGGACCTGGGCCCCCTGTGGGGCTGACTCTTCCTAGAGAGCTGAACAGACCCCCAGGGGAGAAGACCTCCCAAGAGAAGGGGTGCGGGAGCAACAAGCTGAGCCTGATAACAAAGGCTTCACTGCTGAAGGAAGGGGGGGGGGTCCCCGAGCTCAGTGTGAAGGCAGTTACTCACCCCTGTCCTGGCCCAGGCTCTGGGATGCAGGTGCTTGTCTGTTTCCTACTGAGAGGAAAGACACTACCTTTTTTGATTTTAAATAGTAGTTTTGTCTGTAAATTCTAACACAGGGCATTCCCTGCTTGGCATTCCTCTAACAGCCAGTCACCCAGAGCTGCTCCTTCGGTCCCCACGCCCGATTGTCACAGGCCACAGCACAGCTTTGCTCTCTAGTCATCAGCGTGGGTGGCACACAGAGAGGCTGTACCCCCACCAGGAGTGGCTTCCCAAGCTGTGACAGCCGTGAAGACAGGGCACTCTGGTGCCAGCAGACTGGTTCTTTGTGACACGCCTTCTGGAGAGTCCTAGAAACACCAGGTGGAGCTTACAGGTGGAGGAGGTGTGAAGGTCCGGCATGAGGCTGCCAGGCAACCAGTGAGTGAAACTCAAATTGTCCTGGTGATTTGACCTCATTTTATCCCTGCCTGGTGGAGAAACCTTGGAAGGATAAGGCAAGAGTAGTAATGATCAGTAATTACCATTTACTGAGCCATGATCTTGGGCCCGAACTATGCTTAATGTTCTAAACATATTATTTACTTCTTACTACAATCCTGAAACTCTCCCTCTTTCCTTCCCCTCCTCCTCCTCCTTCTTCCTTACTATGCAGAAGTACCTTGATTAAAGGAAACCGAGAAAGCAGAAATATACATTTGGAAATGAATCTTTTAACTGGGCTTTGATATTACAATAGGCAAAAAAAAAAAAAAAAAAAAAAAACCCCACAAGCTGGTTCTCATTTTTAAAAAACATTTAATAAAGTCAATACTTGGTAAATATTTGTCGATTTAGTTCATGAAACATATACATATTAAATGAAAATATATATGCCCCCCAAGTGAAAAAGATGTTTTTTGTTTTGTTTTGTTTGTTTTGTTTTGTTTTGTTTTGTTTTTGTGCCTAGCCCACAGTTCCACAGCACTGCAACGCCTTTCTCTGGGGTTGTTTTTTGTTTTTTGTTTTTTAATGTATGTGGCGCCCCCTGCAGGACAGCCCCAGGACGCTAGATGAGTGCTGGCCACCTAGCAGCCCTGAGTTCATTACAAGTGAAAATGATTTTTGTATACTGTATGCCTTTTTAACCAATCTCTTTGGAAGAAACAGATGAAAATTTACAATTTTAACAGAGAATGTTTATTTTAGAACAGAGAAGCTAGATTAAAAGATCAGAACACACATATTTTTCCTGTAGACCCAGCCAAATGTGAGACCAGGGACTGGGCATAATTCATCAGAGCCGAGCAACTCTCTGCAGGCAGGTTGTGCGGCACCCACCTACCTGGCACCCACCTACCTTCGCAGCACTGCCTGTCTTCAAGTGCAAACACAGCCGGCCAACTCCTCTGAGAAGGATGGGAGGCAAAGCCAAGCCTGGCAGCCGGCTTGGCACCTCTAAGTGCCAGAAGCCACCTGCACACAGCATGGTGTAGAGAAATAGCCATGGTGCCCCGGAGCCATTTCCTTCTAGAAACCGGCAGCGGTGGGGCTCACCTCCCGCAGGGAAGAGCTTCTGCGAGGGTAAGGTGGAAGGAGGAGGCCTAACCTGGGCAGGGCTTGGACGGTACCTGATTCTTCGCTGGTCCCCAGGCCCCCCCCTCCCCCCCCCCAGGAGTGAGGCAAGTGGAAGTCAGTTGCCTCTTGTGACTCAGCCTCAGGTCACGCAGTGACCTGGTCACCACATTATTTTCCTGGAGGATTTGAAAAACTTGCTCATGTTTCAAGGGGAGGGGAATGTAGATCCCTCTTCTCCATGGGGAGAATGTCAAAGAACTTGCAGAGGTGCTTTGAAACCTCCACAGAGCCTCAGTTTCTCCATATGTTAAATGGAATAATAATACTTCTTGGGATAGATCTTTGGGCGGTTGGGAGGATAAACCGGGCAAATGCAGATGAGCTTGTGGCAAAAGTTAAGGCACTGATCAAAGATAAGAGATGAATAATTAGAAAAAGCTGTCTAGTATTACTAATTTTCAAATTGGGCTATATTATATTTCAAAGGCTAAAAAGCAAGCATGGTTTTCTCAATGACATTCTTCTCTTCAATAAATAGATCACCTAAGCGGAAAGAATATAATTTCTCCCATAGGATCAACAACAAAGCCATTTTGAATGAAGAGAAATATAACCTGTAAGCATTTGTGCTTTCTCCTGTATCTGCCCTTGATCAAAATAAGGTTGCCCACCACTGCTATGCATCTTGTTAACCCCAATGCCAAGCTCAATGTCTTGCAAAAGCTGCTGCTGAGTGGGAATGTTTATAATGGAAAGAATTTAGGGTTGCCTGGGCGGCTCCATCAGCTGAGCGTCCGACTTTGGCTCAGGTCACGATCTCATGGTTTGTGAGTTTGAGCCCCGTGTCGGGCTCTGTGATGACAGCTCAGAGCCTGGAGCCTGCTTCGGATTCTGTGTCTCCCTCTCTCTCTACCCCACCCCCCCTTATGCTCTGTCTCCCTCTCTCTCAAAAATAAACATTAAAAATTTTTTTAATGAATTGTCATTGCCCTATTTATCATAAATAACGATTGTTATTTTTACTCTACCTGTAGCAAGTAAGATAAGTAAAAACGTTTCCTTTGATGCAGGCAGGCTGGGTCCAAGGACCCAGGGGGTATCCCATAGGATGAGGCAAGAGGGCCTTAGGCTTCCAGTAGGATAAAAATCCAATGCAAGTTGGAGAAAGTGAAAGCAGAGTTTATTGAATAGCATGAGTGACAAGACAGAGAATAGCACATGGAGTGTCTGGGAGACTCAGAAAGGAAAGGAAAATGAGTCTCACTCTTGCTTGGGGTTAGGGTTTTATATCGGAAGGGGGTCTAAGGTATGTGTTCCTCCAGGAATCCAGGGTAAGGTCCAATCAAAGGCAAATGTCAGGTGAACAATAGGTGTTATTCCATAAATTACTGAAGGTAGGGGTAGTGCCAGCAGCGGCCGAGGTTTATTTGAAGCTAGTGTCCTGGGAGATGTTTGGGATCCAGCTCTTCTGAGATATCATCAGGTGTTTGGGGCCTAGGACAAAAGTCAGAGAATGATTAACTTCCTTGCTTCCCCCTTGATGTGGGAACATAGCTTTTTTGGCTCATTCAGGAGCAAAATATAGAACATGAGTAAACGGGGCCTTGCAGAAAAACGGCCAAAACATAGCCATTCTAAATGGAGTCTGTTCCACTTTCCTACCTCACCTTCACCCATTTCAATTGTGATATTAATAACAACTCACTTATTTATTAGTTAGAACTCTTGGTTATAAGCATTTTTTAAAAAAGTGAGCAGGCTTAACAGAAAAAGGAACTGGGTGCCTTAAGCCCTGTAATGTTACAATATGGCAGGACCTCAGGCAGGGTCAGCAAGCAGCTACTGGTAGGAAGCAGGATTCTTCAGGATTCGTTCACTCATCCATATTCACTCTCCACCTCCCCCCTCTCTCTTTTTCTGTCTCTCTGTGTCTCTCTCTCTCTCTCTGTATCTCCCTCTCTCTCTCTCTCTCTCTCTCTCTCTCTCTCTCATTCTCTCCCTCTCCCTCCCACCCCTGTTCTCATGCTGTCTGTTGCGTTCCACTCTTTCCACAGATTGATTTTTTTCTACTTCTCAGCTGACATGACAAGCAGAAGGTGGCTGCTCCGTCATGTTCTATTTTGAGTCCTTCATTCAGCAGACTTGTCCAAACTAAATTAGACGAAATTCTTGGGAGAGATGATACACTCGGCCCTGTGTGGGTCAGCGTCCATTCATCTGGGGTGAAGGGACAAGTCCCACAGTACAGCTGCAAGCTCCCCAGGTGTAGGTGGGGGAAGGACGAGTGGGGGGGAGGCAAGGACTGGCGGGCAGGGACTAAGGGATGCACTTGGAAAAGGAGGGACACTCTGGAGGGTAGGTACCACCACTTATTTACTCACACATTTTCAGATGTAAGGGCAGGACTCTGGTTTATTCATTTGTTCCATGTCCGTATCAAGCACACTGCCCATCCCATAGTAAGCACTCAGTGCATGCTGGATTTATGAGTGAAAGTTTTTACCATCACATTTAGTAAATAACAAAACCTCAGGTCATGGGGACAGCCTTTGAGAACCTTGTGATAATTCGCACATGAAATGGGACTGTCTCTTTAGCGTCCACCTGGATAATTTGAACTGTAACCAAAAGGCATGTGCTAATGTATGAAAACAAACTTCTCCAATGTGTTTCTTCTTTTTAATGAAATGGATTTTTAGGTGGGGTTCCTCCTGTTTGTAATTAATGGCATGAAGAAAAAGTGCATAGTGATCAAGGGAAGTCTTGAGGACTTAGTATTTGGATAGATAAATACTTTTTTAGGCTTAGAGTCTAAATAATGCTAATATGGATTGAATACAAGCAATGGATAGAGTCTTTAGAGTCTGTGGGCTAGTGATGCACTAGGGCTTTACAAAATCTATTCATTTGAAATGAAAAAGAAAATGATCTGGAGGTGGATTACTGGGAGAAGATTGAAGGCGGGAAGAAAACATTGAGTGAAAATCTAGCATTCAAGCGAGCCCTTCTCAACGGGATAAGCAGTATACACCAGTCTTATCTTAATCAAAGCACCACAGGTTTCTGAGCAAGAAGGGACTTAGGGGAGCATATATTTTATCCTTTTGCAGTAATAGTAAGTGACTTGACCACAGTCACCTAGCTGACCTGAAGCGTCAAGGGACCCAAACGTCCAAGCATGTGATGTCCTGGTAGAAGTGGCTCTTTCTACCCCCCTCCCCCCAGAGCCTGTCATTTGCTGTTTCAAAGGGGAGAATTCTCGGTCAGCAGTGATTTAATCTTATGCAATACATGCTGTGGCTTCTGGGACTTCTGTCCTGTAGGCTTGGCAGGCAGCAGGATGCCCTGAAGCTTATCTCTGCAGCTCAACTCCAGCACTGTGATATTTGCTCTTTCTGCCAGCTGCTTTTCTTGCCCACTTTTCCAGAAAGGCACTAAGCTGGGAAGTCTGACACAAACTGCCGATGTCTCGTTTCATGCATCTTCCAGCTACCTTTTCCAACTAAGTCACATAAATATCTTTCCATTTAGGTCTACTCACCAGGCTGCTGCTTTCCAAAATGGTGGTGTTGCAACCTCCTGGGGTGTTGCAGTGGGTTGCCAGCAGTAGGGCAAGTCATTGCTAACTAAAAATAGAATCCCGAGGTCTGCAGAGGACTCGTTTTTCAATATATAAATTAAAGAGAACTCAAGTTAATCCCTGTGATGTGTCACACTCAGTCACCCTGAACATACTTTCTCTTGAAAGCCCATAATTGTTGGATGGGTGCGTGTAGCCTTTATTTTTAAGGAAGCCATTTTTAGCTCACAACTCATGCTGTCTGTCTTTCATGAATGTTCCACCCACAAGATTGTATAGAGCTCAGGATTAGGCAGAGGGGCCCCATCTGGGTCAATATCCCAGTTCTACTCCTAACTAGCTGTCTGACCTTGAACAAGTCACAGCCTTTCTTCATTTCCCCCCTAGTAAGTTGGAGGTAATAAAAGTATGCACCGTGTAGGTTGCTGTGAGGATTACACAGTGTGTATAAAAGACACAGAACAGTGCCCAGGACATGGTAAATTCTAGTTTTCTAGTAGCTGTTACTATTTATCACTGGGGGTATTTTCTGAGTGTTTTCCTTGATGTTTTTACCAGTTGTTTTGGACATAAAGAACACAGACATCATTACGGTGTTGCATAATGCCCACACATAAATACATAGGGTGCCTTCACCTGGATTTCTTTTGTTTTCAAGATACTTAAAATCCCACGGCCCTCTTCCTTGGCTAACACCAGAAATGTGTCTTGGGCTTGGGTAGCTCCAGGAAAAACGAGAATAGGTACCCACAGCGCAACCCCCCGCCCAGTGCTGGCCTGGGTGCTGGGGTGTACTGCCCAGATCCACCCTTTCGGGTTTGCAAGCAGGAACCTAGGTTGCTGAGGGCTTTGGGGCCCTTTTTGGGGATTGCTCTTGGGCATGCAAATTCCATGGAGCTGCCTGGCCCAGATCTCCATCCCCACTCCTTGCAAGCAGCCAGCATCAATAACCAGTTGACGTGATATCGAAGGCTTGAGACCCTTGCCACAATTTGGGATGATTTTGAAGGGCCATCCTAACGCCAGAGCTCTCTGTTGGATTGGCGGAGGCCTCTGTGGCAAACACTGAGGCTCAATTTCTCTTTGCCCAGTTACACCTTCCTCCCTCCCTTACAGGTTTTGTTCTGGAGAGCACCCCTGACACCCCACTAGCATGCAAATTTTCATCTCAGAGACTGCTTCCTGGGCCGCAGGAAACCGCAGAGGTTTCCTTCAAGAAACCTACAGTCTAACAGAGAGGTGGGACAAACAAACAGGAAAAGAGACTGTGTGGTAAGTAGTATGACAGAAGACAGTCTTGGTTGCTGGATGTAGAGCCCAGGGGGCGGGGGGAGGGATGTTCCTACAGGAACTGATTTCTAAGTGAGATATGAAGGATGACTCAGCTGTCCTACCGAACTGCTAGGGGCGGCGTAGGCAGAAGTGGGACAGTTCAAGAGAAGAGCACATGTGCAGGTCCAGGGGACTCAAGGGCACAGAGTATTGGGGAGATGTCAGAGATGAGGCTGGAGAAGAAAGAGTAGTGGGAGGGAACAACAGTATGGCACAGATCAGGATGGTCTAGTACATCATGTGGAGGAATTTGGGAGAGATGAATGATTTTTTTTAAGGAACAACATTATCAAATTTGCATATTAGAAATAGTTATCTGGAAGATTGATGGGCAAAAGAGAAGATGCAAAGTGACCAGTTAGGAGGTGCTGCTGAAGGCCATGGGAAAAATAATGGTGACTCATGGCCATAAGGATGGAAAGAAAGGAATTTATTTGGGAGACATTTATGAGAACAGAATCAGTAGGTGTCTATGATTGGTGGGATGATGGGAGTAAGAGAGAAGGAGTAAGAATGACTCCCTGGAAAGGGGGATGGAGGGAATCTTGGTGGATTTACTGAGATTAGGACACTAGAAAAGAAGCAGATTTGGATTTGGGGGGTTAAGGTGCCAAAAAGACAAGTCAGTGTGCCATCAAATGCTCAGTTGTGGATGTGGGTCTGAGATTCAGGGAGGATATCAGGGCTGGAGACAGAAATAACCATCAAAGAGACAGCAGTGAGAATGCCCAGGGAATGTACATAGGGTAAAAAGGGGGAGAAGCTCCTTTCTGAACCTCAGGGGACATCAACGTTAAGTGAACAAGAGGAGCTTTCAAGGGAGATTGGAAAAGAATAGCCAAAGAGACAAAAAAATGAAGTTTGTGGGTCAGAGAAACCAAAGGAAGGGTGTGGTCAGATGACAAGATGGAGACTGGGGCATCCTGTGAACCTCACAACAGGGAGGTTATTAGCAATCTCTGGGTGAGCAGTTCTGCCGAGTGTTGGATGCAATGTCGGACTTCCATGAGCTTGAGTGGGAAATGAAGAAGCAGAAGTAGCAGATCTAAAGAACTCTACCAGAATGTCTATGAATGAGGCAGAGAGAGGGAAAGGGCCATTGCCTTGAGAAGATGTTGGTTTGGAGGAGGGTTCTAATTAAAATAGGAGCCAATTGGGTAGGCTTAAGGCTGTTTGAAGGCAGCCCCAATAGTGGAAAGGTGACCAAGCAGTAGTTGGTAGAGGGAGGCACCAAGATGGTGGGATCAGATAGGAAGGGTTGGTTATGTATGGAAAGGGTGATCCTCCTTCGGATGGAAGGAATGAAGATCTTGGGTGAGTTTGTGGGTACATAGGAGAACAGGAAGACAACTCCTTCTGATAGTGTCCAGTTTCTCTGTAGTGTAGGAGGAAAGATCATTTTTCTGGGAGTGTGGGAATTGGTCCGAGTGTGGCAGGTTTGAGAAACTAGTTGTCTTAGTTACCTCAGGCTGCTCTGATAGGGTATCATAGCCTGGGGGCAGGGGGCGGCTATAAACAGAAATTTCTAGCTCACAGTTTTCAAGTGGGGAAGTCCAAGATCAAGGCACTGACAGACCTGGTGAGAGTCCTTCCTGGTTCGTAGATGCCCTTCTTTTTTGCTGTGTCCTTACAAGAAGGAAGAGGGTAGAGGTCCTCTCTAAGTCTTTTTTACAAGGGCACTAATCCCTTGTAATGATCTAATTACTAATGATCTTCATGATCTAATCACCCCAAGACCCCACCTTCAAACACCACCACCCTGGGGATTACCTTTCAACACATGAATTTTGTAAAGACACAGATATTCAGTCCATAGCAGTAGTGAACATTTGCAATGCCTGCTCTGGAGAATGGGATCAGGGAACATGGAAGGATTTCTGGCAGCACTTAGGGTCCAGCTGCTGATGGAAACTCCGAGTTCCTAGGGGTTCCTAGGGATTACTTCCTTCCATGTTGTGGGATTTATCCTGTATTCCACAGCAGCACGGGTGCAGCTCTGAAGTTGGACAGTGACGTTTTGCCAGGTTGGTGAGAGAGGAAGGCCATGTGTGTGTGTGTGTGGGGGGGTGTTCTTGGCAGAAGGAACTGCAGTAACGGGCCCTGACTCTTGAGATGGAATAACAAAGAGGCTTAGGGGCATTGGAGGTGGGTTCCAGGAGGCAGAAAGGAGCTCTGGGGAGAGACAGAGTGGCCTTGTGGGGGAATGAACCTATCACAGGAGAAGGGGCCTCTGGAAAGAGCAGAGAGGTAGAGACTACCAAGAAGAACTGAGTGTATCAGAGATGGATTGGTGGCCTCAGGGAGCACAAGGTAAGGTTGGGCAGAGGCAACAGTTTAGGGGTGAGAGGAAAATTTGTGCAAGGCATCCAGGTGCTTACCCTGGAGAATGGAGACAGGAGACTAAATGTACAGTGTCTAGGTTGGTCAGTCCCTTACCTGATCCACGCCTGGGGGCCTGGGGACAGGCAAGAGGCTCAGGCTTCTGGCTAGGAGGTGGCAGAGGCCAGCCAGATGCGAGCAAGTCCTGGCCCAAATCCGAGCCTGGGGGTGGACATTCATTGGCTCCAAGTATTTCTTTTCTTTTATTATTTTTTAATTAATTAATTAATTTTGAGAGAGAGACAGACAGACAGACAGACAGAGAGGGAGAGAGAGAACAGGGGAGGGCCAGAGGGAGGAGAGGGAGAATCCCAAGCAGGCCCCGAGCTGAGCTGTCAGTGCAGAGCCTGTTGTGGGGCTCCATCTCACGAACCATGAGATCGTGACCTGAGCGGATGAAATCAAGAGTCGCACGCTTAACCAACTGAGCCACCCAGGCGCCCCTGGCTCCCAGTATTTCTCAGGCCACCTGGGTGTGAGGGTCACTCAGCATTCCTCAGGGAGGAGCCTGCTCAGGTCTAGATAGATTTGTGGGGCTTTGAGAGCCAGGAGCCATGTTGGGACACTCTGGGCATGTCATGCTTCAATCATTACTTCATTTATTCACTCTTTAATCCATTTATTTATTCCTGAAACTTACATCAGCAGTTTCTTCCCTTCCTCATTCCAAAAAGGATTTGAGATGTCCATACTAGCCCCACTATATGCCAGGCACATAGGGTTTCAGAAATATGCTTCTGTAATGCCTCTTCCATGCGTCCTTCTGTTCAAAGTCTATTGGTCAGACAGGCCTAGACGGAGTTTCATCTCCTATCTGCAAACTCGTCCGTCATATCAGCCATGGTCTTTTCTCTTTAGAGCTCTCTCAGTACTTCCACTCTGGATCACATATTTTCCTACGTAACCATACTTTGTTCTAGCCTACCCTGCCTCTCTGACTAAGCTGTAAGCCCTTTGGGGAGACTTCGTATCTGAATTTTTAATGTCTTTAATGTCTACTGAGGTCCTAGGGACATAGTGAGTCCTCAGTGCCAGGGATTGCGGTTTAGAGAAACACGGATCTCTGCACTGGAGTGGTTCCTGGTGATGCACTGTAACTAGGACTAATAATGCACGCCCGGCGTTTCTCAGGAACACTTGTTTGAGCATGAACAGTTTAAATTACAAGGTCAGCTACCAGAAAGATGGAAGATAAAACTTGAAAAGCAATAAAGTAGCAATTTACGTTTGTTCTCACCAGAGACTAAAGGAACACATTATAACGCAGTGACAAGTTAATGTGGGAGCTTTGCTGGAAGTTGAATGTTACACAGATCTACTTTGTTGCACCCATTTTAAGTTTCTGTGAAGTGTGCTGGGATTTTGCAGGTTCTTTCTCTTGACATGAGCTACTACTGAGAAACCTAGAACTTGCCAGAATCTAGAACTTGCCCCCAAGATGCTTCTCCAATAAAGGGATCAAGTGAGCTAGTCCAAGGAAATGAGAGATGCCACGGTCAAGAGTCTCCTTTTGCTTCATTCTGTGGGCAGGAGAGAGAGTGGGAGGAAATGCAGGAAATTTGGAAGTTTTAATGTTTTCATTTATTTATATTTTTTTGAAAGAGAGAGAGTGACAGTGAGCACAAGCAAGGGTGGGGCAGAGAGAAAGAGGGAGACACAGAATCTGAAGCAGGCTCTAGGCCCAGAGCTGTCAGGACAGAGCCTGACTTGGGGCTTGAACCCACAAACCGTGTGATCATGATCTGAGCCAAAATTGGACGCTCAGCCAACTGAACCACTCAGGCACCCTGAAATTTGAAACTTTAAAATGGGGCCTTTAAAATGCCAGTATAGAGAAATAAGGAAATTCGTTTCCCAACATAGTCTTCTCTTGACCAAATTTTACTTTTCATCGCCCAGTTAACGTTTTCCTTGATTGTTTACTTTAATGTCGCTAAGCTTTAGTTTGGTGCATTTACTCACTTTCCTCTATTATTTTATGCTCTTCTCCTTTATTTTATGCTCACGTCCCCTCTTTCGTCTCCTCTCTTCGTCCCCAAAGTTTTTTTAAAAAAGGTTTTAATTAAAAGTTTTTATTTCAAATGTCCAAAGTGTAGCTTTTAGCTAGAAAAGGCTTGGGTTTCACACTGGGGACCAAACCAGGGATTCTTCAGGATTGGTTGCTCTGTTGGGTTTCTGTGTTTGGAATCTGTCTGCCTCGGCCCAGTATTTCTACAATGTCACATAAGGAAGTACCTGCCTGGTGCATTTGTAACTCTTGAGAAGCACATTAAAGGTGGCCACTAACTATGATGCTTAATCCATATTCATTTTAATCTTGAATCGATTCATTGAATCATCTGTGCATAGCGCAGTTTTTAAAATGCAGCTTTCAGTTTCTTTCTTTCTTTTTTCTTTTTTTAAAAGCATCCACCACTATGTGGCAGGCACTGGCCTAAGGATACAGATACGAATAAAATGCATTCCCGGCTCTTGTGAATCTCAAAGTGATTAATGCACAATGAAGTCTGGCATGTAACCTTCCATGACTATTCTAGTTTCTGCTCCACTACTCATCTTGTGTGAAATATACTTCTTTGGGGGGGGGGGTTGGATGGAGGTTGGGAAGAGGGGCAAGAGGAGATGCTTACTATTTTATCCCGGCTTAATGACCCACCCACGGGCATCATTTGGTAAAGCACATGTGGGAAGCAGGAAAACTCAGGGGAGGTCACCTGCTCAGATGCTTGTATCCCACCCAGTGCAGGACTGGTCCAGAGAGCATAGAGTTGTCCTTGCTTTTCTATGCTCCACTCCCCTGCATCTTCATACCCATTGGAGACTGTTGGCCTCAGGCTCTGGGAGGACAGAGGGCCTGCCATCCTCCTTACATATCGGCCATTGATTTGAATATTTATTGAGCAATTACTCTGATGGAAGTAAGTTATATACATTGTCTTATTTAATTTTTACAAACCTGAAGGGTAGATTTATTTTTAATCACTCTCATTAGATGTTTTTATCACTCCCATTTTAGGGATGAGGAAACCAAAACTCAAGAAGGTCTAGTATATTGGCCAAGATCAACGGGCTGCCACAAGTCAGAGGAAAGGCTGGTACGTGGACCTAAAGTCACCATGTGTTTTGACCAATACCCCATACTGCCCCTTGCTGGGATTCTTTACTTGGTCTCCAAGCAAAGAAGAGGTCTCATCAGCACAGGTAGAGTTTATGAAACCCCACTGGGTATGTCTTAAATATGGGCATCTCTCTTTCAATTAAAAAAACCTTCCATAGTCAGGCTCTGGGTTAGGCTCTGTGGGACAATATGAAATTGAATAGAAAAGATTGTCCTCTAGAAATTTGAGACTGTGGGAGAGGGCCACAACAAAGTGGCTTTCAAGTGCACTACAGACCACAGGGTTTTGAATTATCAGTTGATTATGTCATTTCTTGCACTCATTCATTCATTCATTCATTCAACAAGTATTTTCTCTGGTGAAATGGTACCAGTCGAAGGGACGCAGTTCCTGAATCCAGCTTACCGTGTATAGCAGGAGACAGACAAGCAGTCCAGTAGTTGAAATATTGAACCTTGTTTTCCTTGTATTTTTCCAATCTTTTAAACAAAAATCGGTCAATGAATTATTTGTATTATCTTTAACAGACGTTGAGTTAGGTTTCTTTCCTTTTTTCAATAATGTTTATTTTTTTGAGAGAGAGTGCAAGGGAGAGACAGAGAGAGGGGAGACAGAGGATCCAAAGCAGGCTCTGTGCTGACAGCAGGGAGCCCAGCCCATTGCCAGGCTCGAATTCACCTAACTCACCAACCGTAACCTGAGCTGAAGTCAGATGCTCAATCAGCCGAGGCACCCAGGCGCCCTGCGTTAGGTTTCTTTTAATCTAATTGGTAATAAATTCAAAATTAATCCAAGAGGGCAACACTGGATCCATCTGATACATTGTTTCAAAATTCAAGCATTCCCTGCTATTGCTTTTCTTTTTTTTGAAAAATAGTGCCTAAAAATAGTTGTTCCCTGTGCCAATAAAAACAACAGCTGAAAATCCTAATTCACAAAATATAGAGTATGAGGGATTATCAATTAGCATGCCAACCTTTTTTCCCTTTACAAAAGAATTCATTGTCCCTTAAAAAGGCCTAACAGTGAACGTATGCCTGTATTAACTCCCCTAATAAAGACATCGCTCAGTGGAGAAACTTAAGGGTGAGGATCCAGAGCCTCACGAAGCCTCTGGAATTACAATGGAGATAATCAAATGATGTGACTTGATTTACAAAATTGGGACTTAAGGACAACTTTTTGGAACAAGCCCACTGGACACCACAAGGAAGGGGACCTCCCAGTTAACCATAAAGCTGCAGGGCTTTGTGCAAAGAATTCAGGAGAGTGGTGGGGTGGAGGGAGGAGGGATAACTGGGCTTTGCTTGGTCTTCTTAATCTTGGGGGGCTTCCTTTACTCACGCATTCCGCTGCTACGTGAGAAGAAAATACGTTCTTGACTAGTTTTGTATTTTATCAGCAAATAAAGTTTCTCTGCTCTCTTTAAGCTACAAGGTTGCAGCACGTGAAACTAACAGAACATACTTGTTGATAATCTTTCCTGCTCGGGCCATTCAATTTTGTCACCTTCAACCTGGGCTCCCACCCTGGTTTTCCGTTTACGGTTGTAACGTCAGGCACACACTTGTGCCTCGACGCCTATCACTCCCCCTGAGATACTTTGCTGCCATTTTAAGTCGAGTTGCACCGTTGGTCGCATCAGCGGAGGGAGCTGCACTGGGCAGCATTCCCAGTTGCGAAGTCACACACTGTGGAGTCAGTGTGAAACCGCGGCTAGACTTTTATCCGCTCGCCTTCCAGCGGCGGGGCCACCGAGCCAGCAGAGCGCGCGCACAGCGCCCCCGGCGGTCGTTCCCGAGCGCCGCCTCCCCCGCCCAACCGCCTGGGCCACGCGGGCTTCTTTGGGCTCCACGCGCACCCTTAATCCGTCCGAAACTTCGCCAGCGGCTCCCGCCCTGAACAGGCCCTTCCTTCTTCTCAACCACTCCCAGAGGGAAGGACGGCTGCTCCCGGAAGGCGAGCACCACCCTGGCCCCCACAGACCCCAACGCGGGCTCGGAGCAGGGCGGGGGGTCCCGGGGCCGCTGCCAGGTCGTCCCCCCGCCCGCGCCGGAAGTCCGCGCGTGCGCGCTGGCCGGCCGGGAGCGCGCGTCCGGCGCGGAGGGGCGGCGGGGGCGGGGCCGCGGCAGCTCACAGTGTGTCCCCGCCCCCGCCCCCCGGCGTTCCGCGGTCGCCGTGACAACCGGAGCGGCGGCAACGGCGGCAGGCGCGAGAGTCCGGCGCCGCCTCTCGGCCGCACCGCCAAAGCAAGCAGCCGCCGCCCGGCCTTGCTGCTCTCCCCGCCTCCCGGCCCGCGGGGAGGGAACGGCCCGCCCTCCGCCCGCCTGCCCGCCGGAGAGTGAGCGGCGCCCGGGCCGCCCCGCCAGCCCGCCGTTCCCCGGCCGCCGTCCGGGCGCGCGCAGCGAGCGGGCGCGACTATGCCAAGATGGTCCTGCAGGCGCGGAACAAGCACCGGGAGGCGGCCCCCAAGCCGCCCCAGCCGCCCCGCGCCTCTCAGTCGCCGCTGAGGGGGGCGCCGGACGCCGGCGCCGGGGAGCCCGGGCCCGAGCGCGCGCCCCGATCCCCGGGGCGCAAGGGCGCCGCGGGCAGGAAGGGGCCCCGCGCCGAGCCCGCCGCGCCGCCCTCCGGAGGCGGGCTCGGGGGTCGCCTGGCGGCCGGGCTGCGTGGGGCGCTGGGCCTGCGGCGCGCGGGGCGCGGCCGGACCTGGACCACGCTCCTGCTAGGTGAGCAGCCCCAGAGCGCGGGCGCCGCCGGGACGCGGAACTTTGAGGCACGGGCCCCTTTCCCCCTCCCCTGTATTCCCCTCCCACTTCCGCGCCGCGGAGCCCCGCCGCCCTGTCCCCGCCAGTTTGCAGCCTTCTCCGACTTTTCCTGGGACGTCCTCCCCTCCTCCTCCCCTCCCCCTCCGCCTTGCTCAGCCTTCCTAGCTCTCTTCCCGTCCGCACTCTGTCTCTCTCAAAAAAAAAAAATAAAAAAATGGCCCCGAGCTCAACAGCTGCCCGGCCTGGCAACGAACTGACAGGTCTGCGCTAACGAGACTTGGGCGCTGCTGATTGGCGCGGACCGGTAGCCTTCCCGTTATCTCGGCCCCTGCCCGGAGGATCGTTTGCTTTGGGTTGAGAGCGATTCCGTGGAGCCCAAAGTAGAAGCCCGTTCCCTATCCTAGAAAGTTGCTAAACTTATAATTGAATTTTAGCGTGCTTTTTTCTTCTTGGCCGCAAACATCGCCGGTGGCACTTTGTGATTTCCCCTCAGCATGTCACTTTCCAGGTTGTGTTGAGTTTTGAGCACTGGAGCCTTAATCCTCTCTGCTGACCTGGGAATGTTTAGTGCGGAGGGCTCCCCTCCGTTCCTGCTACCATGCACCAAATGGATGATAGGCAGCGATGCGCTGAAAAAAAAAAAAAAGTTGAAAACAGTCACAGGTTGTGGACAGACTTCAGGTTTTCTTTGTTTCCTGATCGACATTCTGATAAGGCAAATTATAGCAGTTTGGATAATGGGCCTAATTTTTCCAAGCCAGTAAGATGCTGTAACACCGCCTTTCCTATATAATACCATTAATGGATTTGGCTACAGCATTATTTAACTATTAGTGATTTATGCTTTGTTATCCTTTCAGAATCCCTTAGTGACCCAAAAGAATTTGGATTTCAATATAGGTGAAGGAATAGGACACAACAAATCCACCACCAGAAGAAGCCAGTCAATAATAAAAAACGAGTCATCACTGTGTGTGTGTGTGTGTGTGTGTGTGTGCGCGCGCGCGCGCGCGCACACGCGCGCTTTAATGGTCTCAGGTTGATACTGTTATTCGGGTACTTTTATATATTGTAGATTCAAGCCTCGAAAAATTCAGTATTTTCAGTATATTCCTCCCCTTTTTAGTAGGGAGCTTGAAAAAACCTTGCCAGGATGCAGGTTAGTTAAGTTCACCTTGGGGAGGCAGCATGGTACAATGGATGAGAACAGACTCCCAGATCCTGTTCAGAGTGGTTAAGTTTGGTTTAAGTTTCAAGTTATTTTCTTTGTGAGCCTTTCCTTTCTCTGTGATGTGGGATTATCGCCTGCCCTACTTACTCTGAGGGGTAGAACGAAAAGGGGTGGCTAATATATGGGAAGGCACTTTGTGTCCAAAGCCTTTAACAAGTTTTAGTTGTATTATCAAAGCACATGCGTAATACCAACTTGAGATCTGGTGACAGAATGAAGTTGCATTTTTGTTGAGTAGGTAGTATAAACAGTAACCACTTTGTAGTGAAATATGGAATAGCATCACATCTTTTTCAGGGAGGTTACAGTAACAGCCATAGAGTAATATCTTGCTATTTTCTTTTCTTGTGATTGCATTTACTTTGAATCTCCTTTTATTGGATGGCTTATATTTGGCTTTAGTGAGCATTGTATTTAATGCTTATACCTAAATATAGTTTTGTATTATAGAGGAGTGTGGCACTTTACTTGACTTACCCCTTTGGGCATTGGAAAGAGGTACAGTGAAGGAGCTGTCCCTTATTTTTGGGTGTAATGTGGACACTGGTCGTCAGCTGTGGAGGCTGGATGATTTTCTGTCCCTGCTAACCATCTGTAAGAGGCCATGGGACAGCTTGAGAGGTGATTCTGGAGAATGGATGTAAGATATTTGGTCCTTCCTCTGGCCCTGTACCTTTGGATCCTGCAAAAAGCAGAGGTTAGACATTTTTGAAAGCCTCCTCATTCCCTCTCTTCTTGCCCTTCACAGAACGAGTGAGAATTGAACTGATACTGTACAGGTTTTCAGCATGAGATTTTGCTATGACAAAAATGGTCTCATTTATGTTTTGGGAAGAAATTTTACAACTTGAAGCTCCCTGATAGAAGCACACATTTTTACGAGTTAGAAACTGACTGGAGATTCTCAGTTCTGTTTCTTTCATCTCCTCCATATATGCTAAGCACTGATGGACTCACTGTCTACCATGGGGGCCCTTTCCACTGTTGGGCAGTGTTAATCACTGTTGAAAACATCTGTGTTTTCCTAATTTTTTTGGATTTTCTTTCTTTATTTAATGGTAATAGTCATACAAAGGAGTGTTTTTCAAATGTGTGTATTTAGAAGTATCAATGCAATAGCTCCCTCTATCAGCCAGGGGGAACAGTGATGTAGTAAGAAGAACCATGATGTATTTCTCCATCTTTTTGACTGTAACCCACAGTAGGCAATACAATTTACATTAAACCTGCTCACACTTCTGAAAGTGCAACCTAGTACATTTATGCATATTTCTGTCTGTTATTCTGTTTGGATATGTCAGTGTCCTGGCAGGAAACAGATTTAATAAATGGACTGTTTTCAAAAGTGAGCAGTTTTGCGGAACCCACAGAGGGCATTGCAGCATCCAGCCTGTCAGCAATGAGAAGGTGCTGTCACCTCTGGGCCTGATGGGGGAAGGGGAGCTTTCATCAGGAGCTGAACCCAAGGAGAGTGGGGCTGTGGGAGCAGGCTCTCCCAAGAGTAGTGACCCCAGACCCTCCTCCAACCTTCTCCTTTCCCCACTCATGCCTCTCACTGGCTCACCAACTGGAACCCCTCGGGCAAGGGACCCAGCTAAATCATTCTGTAGGGCTGGGAACAAGGCAGAGAAGGGAGAAGAATGGATTTAGATATGCAAATGAAGTCTGACCAGCAAATATGTGCATATGCTTTAAAACGAGTGTCGTGTAACAATCTTACTTCTGTAATGTACAGTATACTCTGATTTTCTATTCTGTCCTTTTTAAAACAAATGCCATTTATAAACTGTTGAGTTTTTATGGTCTAGTGTTATAACCTACAGTTTGAAAACACTGCCTTAGAAGAACTGTTTTCTGATTTTTTTTTACCTAATTCAAGCTAGTTGGGTACCTGAGCAAAGCGCTTAGCTTCTCTGAGCCTCAGTTTGTGCACATGTAAACATGGGAAGCCTGGACTAGACTGGTGGCTCTCAATCCTAGCAGTACTGGACAGTTGTCATCTGGAAGCTTCAAGACATCCTGATAGCCAAGCCACACATCAGACCAATTAAAGCAGAATCTGGGGGTGGGGTGAGGTGGAGGGAAGCATCAGCAATTTTAAAGTCTGATGTCCTGCCTCTCCTTAGAAGCAGATTGTCTAGCATCACAGAGCTGATGTTCTTACATGGCAGCAACCCGCTAGTACTAAGTGGTTCTCACCTCCCCTCTCTTAGGCAGGGACACAGACAGTCCAATTTGCCCGAGTTTCTCCTAGTCTATTGTTTTCTCAAAACTGGGGCTGTGAGTTGCCATTCATCATCTGATATGGCTGTTATTTTAATTAGAGTTGAGAGAAGAGTGATGTGTTTCTTGTACCCATGTCTGTTATCAAAAGAGGGAAGAAAAAAGCATAGTTGGAGAGGGCTGTGTGTTTCAAGGAGAAACGGAAGGGGTGCTATCCTTTGTGGAAGTGAAGAATATACATGTTAAACATGTAAGTAAAGCATGCCTGTGGCAAAAGACTCCCAAGATAAGATGCCATGTACAAAGCATAAATTTATACCCCGAATGTGGAAGAGATAGATAATGAAAACTATTCGTTTTTTCCCCCTTTCATCTGTCCTATTTGACTTGTTTACATTACCTGCCTGGTTCCTAAGGTCAATGGCAACAGCACCCCTGCTGAAAGCTAGTTCTTTATTGGCAAGGCCTCTCAATCACAGTGTGATGACATGTTGGGTTGACTAATTCTTTGCTGGGATGGGAGGGGAGGGCGACTGTCTTGTGCATTGTGGGATGTTTAGCAGCATTCCTGGCCTCTACCTATTAGATATCAGTAGCATCTCCTCAGTTGTGACAACCAAAATGTCTCCATATATTGGCAAATGTCCTTTGGGAAGCAAAAATGCCAAATTTAGGGCCACTGCTTTTATTATCCACAATTTATGGGAGTGTGAAAGCCCATATAATAGGAAAGAAATATGACTTCTTAGGGGCAGAAGGGGTAAGAAAGTGGGTGGAGGCAGAGGATTGAGGCTAGGTGTTAGCTATAGGGCTGGGTAGGAGGCAGTATGGTGTGTTTGAAGTAGCGTAGGCATCTCAATACTGACATACATTTAAATTTGTTTCTATACTTAAAAGCTATAGATTCCTTAATGTCTCTGACTCATGGCTGCCTCATCTTTAAAATGGGGATTTGTGGGGTGCCTGGGTGGCTCTGTCCATTAAACGTCCAACTTCGGCTCAGGTCATGATCTCACAGTTCATGGGTTCTAGCCTGTGTTGGACTCCACGCTGTCACTGGATTCTCTCTCTCTCTCTGCCCCTCCCCAACTCATGCTTTCTCAAAATGAATAAATAAACTTTAAAATAAAAAATAAATGAGGATGATAAATGCCCCACACGGTTATGGTAGAGAATAAATAATATATGTAACAGCAGCTTTATTCACAATTACCAATTACTGAATGCCTTCTACACCTGATGTTAGTTTTGGGGGATGAGATGGAAGATAAGACAGATGTAGCCGCTGTCTCCAAGGAACTCCATTCTAAAAGGGTCAGGAACAAATAAAAATAATAGTGCATTGAAAAAAACAGTAAAGACCCACTTTAGGGTCAGAAAAGTCTTTGCAGAGTTGGCCTTAGAGGCAAGACCTGGAGATGAGAAGATGCACACTGTCCAGAGAAGAAGAGTCATTGTGGGTGTGGCACACAGCATATGCTCAGGTAGGCCAGAGCTTAGCCTGTTCAGCATGAGAGGGTCACAAACCAGAGCTCCTTAGGGAGCTGGGGTTTTATTCCTAGCATGACGGGAAGCCACTGAGGAGAATTAAACGGGAGAGTAATATTTAATTTTGTTTTGAGAAATCTACACTTGGGAAAGTGGGCTGGGAAGCAAAGGGCGGAGCTGAGAGAAACCACTGGGGAGGCTCTGGCAAGAATCTGGCAAGAAAGTTGTTGGTAATGAGGAAGGGGATAGATTTAAGATCTGTTTTGGAGAGAGAAATGGGAGGATTTGCTGGTGAATTGGGCTTGGATTGAGGGAAAATGAAGGGCTAGGAATAAATGATAGGTTTTGGCTGCTGTAACTGGGAAGATAGGGTGCATTCACTGAGATCCTGAAGACTAGGGGCATGGTGAGGGGCTGGGTTGGAGGGAAAAGATCGGAATTCTATCCTGGACGTGTTACCTTTGCGCTATTTGAGAGATGTCCAAGTAGAAATGTCAAGCAGGCAGTGGGACATAAGAGAAGATGTCAGAATGGAAACAAAATAGGGCATCATCAGCAAATGGGTGTTAATTCCCAAATTAATGGGAATTAATAATAACACCTTTTACTGAAATGAGATTTACTCTGTGCCAGACATAGTTCTAAGTGCTTTAGATTAACTCATTTATCTTAGACTCATTTCATTGCTAACTCAGTCCTGACCATGACACTGTGATGCCATGCCCGTTTTATCAGATAGGGGATCTGAGGCACACAACTATTAAATAACTTACCCAAGACCATCTCTAGAATGTGGAAGGCTCAGGATTTGAACCCAGGCAATGTGGCTTCAGAGTTCATGCTCTTAACTGCTCTTTCATCTCTAGGGTGAGTATAGCAAAAGAAGAAATGAAGCCCCAGGACTTCCTTGATTCTTCCTTTAGGGGAAATAAAGCCAAGAGGGATCATGCATAGACATACAGGGATAAGAAGTGGAAAGAGCATATTAGGGTGGCATAAGGGACAAGAAAAACTGAGGAACTATGAGGCACAGGGACCTCTGGCCATCTGGGTGGGATGGCTTTCAAACAAACACTTAGACACAACTGAGCATCAGCTCTAATAATGTGCTAATACGCAGATGTTGAGCCAGTACGTTTCCCTAGAAAGCCAGTGAATAAGATGGGAAATTGGTATTTAAATTTGTCTTTTAATGTTTTTCTTCAATGTTTAAAACCAATTTTTTTCTTTCTGAACTAGACTCTGGTTAACTCTAAAGAACATTCATAATCACTTAAACATTTTTTTTATTAAAATATGTAATTGGAGGGGTCCTGAATATGTTATATTTGTGTTCAAATAACAAATGTGATGAGTTTAGATTGTCTAAGTATAAGGATATATTACCAATATGTGATTGATTTTTGGCCCGTAGTATGGCATCAATACTCAAAGCAGATAAAACTTTATTATACACATATGCATTTTTGAATGTTGATAAATTTGAACTATAGCCATTTTTATAAGTTTTATATGTTTAACCTGTGAGGCTGTTTTAATGTGTCTTAAAATTTATGTTAATGAGATATTTACATTATCATAGAGACTATAAGCCTCTGTGCATGTTTCTAAGCAGGGCAGCTTTAGGCTGTATACTTTAGATGTTTAGTTCTAAATTCTTGCTTTGTTAGTTTATCTTTTGCCATCAGATTGTACTTTACCCAAACCATTGGAACATTACTCTTCCAGGAAAGACTCTGCTAGTTTTCTTTAATTACCATTCTAATGAGTATTTGTCATCAAAGTTAGTAAAAATTATATCTGTTTCTAGGTCAAGACCTTTATGCTGCTGTTTAATTCCATAAAAGGCAGTTTCATAGGAAAGATCAATTCTTCATGGATGATCTTTTACAATTCAAGAATCATCGAATAGGAATAAATTTAATAATGGAAGAATTGATGTGTAGAGTACATAGATTTACAGCCATTGTAACTTTTTTCTTTTTTGTTTTCATACTGCTTTTTATTTTCTCTGCATTGTCATTTTTCCTCCCTGAATACATTTAAATTAACAGCTCACATATATATCTTCACGTTTGTCTGGCATATTCCTTCATGTTTGATTTCCTTTCCAGAGTTACCAATTGTCAGGTATGTTTTTCACCCCTGTCCCTACACATGATCAACACTTGGACAGCATTTTTAAATTTTAACTTCTTGCAGCAAATGTTAACATAATAACCTAGTCACCAAAATCACAGGAGTTCAATGTGATTCATTGTACCAACTCAGGATGGGGTGATTTTATGTTCTATTTTACAGTAGTACCAACTGTATCTTAAACACAGTTTATAAATTAACTTTGGCCAATTACTCTGACAAATTTTTAACTTGGGAAGATTGTTGTAATTGAGAAGAGTGAGGTTTTAGTCATGTTTTTATACAACTCAACTCAAATTTGCCCAAAATGCTATTGTTCTGCATTGAATTTGTCTATTACTTCCTAACAGTAATCACTGGTTTTTTGTAATGCAGCTTTTCAGTGCTGCTATTGTCAAATGTCAGAATCTCTTCTCTACATTAAAATTTTTTTAAATGTTTATTTTAGAGACAGAGACAGTATGAGTTGGGGAGGGACAGAGGGGGAGACACAGAATCCGAAGCAGGCTGCAGGCTCTGAGCTGCCAGCACAGAGCCTGACGTGGGGCTCAAACTTGTGAACTGTGAGATCATGACCTGAGTCAAAGCCAGATGCTTGACTGAGCCACCCAGGTGCCCCTCTCCGTATTTTAATAATCATCATAAAGTACTTATATAAGTAGCACAGTGCTACTGTTTTCCACTACATTTAACAGTTTTTTTAAAATAAGACCTCATTTCTCATTCTTTTGTCATCTTTGATCTCCACGGAAATATCATTCAAAATCCAGACTGAAAGGTTAGTTACTGGAATTTTACATGCAAAGAAAGTAAAGTAGACCAGGTGAATGGCCTGGCATCATTAGTGAGTTCACAGGGGAAGTTTGAGATTGAAAGTCTCTTCGTTTGTTAAGCCATTCTGTCAAATTGTAGGTTTCAGATCTATACTTTAAGGCAGCTGTCAAAGATACATTAATGGGAAGATGACCCGATAACTCTTTTGGCAAGAGCACTCCATTGCTGGCTTCTGCTTATACGGGGGAGTCCTTCTGGTCAACCTGTTGGTTTCCATTTTGTTTTTGCCTAACTATTTTTTGAAGATGACTAAATCGTGGATTAGTTTTTATTGTGTTGGTTGGGTGTTTGACATTAATATAAAAACATAGTAAGATAGTCATCAGTGGTATCATAGTTTTCTTAACCATTTAAAGAATAAGGTACACTTTGTGATATCCAAGAGCAGTTTGCAGTTTGGGAGCTGGGTAAATCTATAACCTAAAGGTTCGAATGGCTTGTTGATTAGTGAACTTACTAAAATCTTTTACTTGGTGTGATGGCCCTGGGTTTATATTGTGCACGTGTGGATTTTCTTTCCCCCTCTAATGAAGAGATACAACGTCTACACTTTTCACATTAGGTTTACTAAAGTTTTAACAGTTTTGCCATGATTGCTCAGAAGCATTAAATGGGCTAGCATATTATTTTGGGTCTATTTTTATCTAGCTACTTGTACTTAAAACACTGAAATGCCTTTTTTCAATAAGGAGAAAGTTACTTTACGAAAATTACTAACATAGGTTACTATTTGAGTTAGAAATATTTGTGTTCATATTATCTGAGAATAAGATTAAAAAAATTTTTTTAATGTTTATTTTTGAGAGAGAGAGAGACAGACAGACAGACAGACAGAGTGTGAGTGGGGGAGGGTCAGAGAGAGGGAGACACAGAATCTGAAGCCGGCTCCAGGCTCTGAGCTGTCGGCACAGAGCCTGACGCGGGGCTCGAACCCACGAACTGTGAGATCATGCCCTGAGCTGAAGTCGGCCGCTCAAACGACTGAGCCACCCAGGCACCCTGAGAATAAGATTTTTAAAGGAAGTTAGAATTTATTGCTTTAAAAGCCCATATGCTGGGTAATTGTTCAATTAACTATTCCCTACTTTAATACATGTATATATGTAAATATTTGAAGATGTGAACATTTATTTTGTATATTTCTCTGTTTAGAATAGCCTAATTATATTCTTTTTGAGGATGGTGATATATTTTCTATGCTCTGTTTTCATATATTCACTTTTAAATAAGCCTTTGTCCTTGATTTTTAAATTATTTCTAAAGCGTTTTCTCCCATATGTGAATGCACTCTTTTGGTTAAATGTGCTTATTAACATTTTTATTTTTATACCTGAGCTTCTAGTAGCAAGGACATCAGTGGCCAGAGCCCCCAAATCCAGACTTTCCTCCAGGCCTTGGTGCATCCAGTCATGTGACCTTGTACCTCATGGGAAAATCAGAGCCACATTTGACTCATAAGGACTCCTGGTTCTTTTTGCTTAATGTGTGAAAGTGTTTTGTAATCTGCAACTGATAAACAGATGTTAGACATTGTCACTGTAATTGAGAGCTTCCTAATTTTTTCCTGTTGTAAGGTACTGTTTCTCTCAATACCGCATGTAGGGAGGAACTTCAAATGATCTAAAGTCAGCCTTGCAGCCATCATCACATAGATCACTGAATTCTAGATCTTACTAGTGGTGTCTTCAAATCATGCCTGAATTTTGAAGCAGTCCTGGTTCTTAAGACTCAGTATCTCTATTAATAAAGTGAGTGCATTCCTCTTTTTCTCCATTCAAAAAAGAAAACAAATTAAAAGGACCAGACCTACAAAGGCATTTAGTTTGGGGAGCAGGAAGATCAAAACGAAAACAGAAAATAACCAGGGAAGCATCTTGGAGAATGTGAAGTCCGACGTATTAGTGGTAATTGTAGCTATCCGAGGTCATGAAGTGTGAGACGTAGAGACAACCAAGTAAAAAAAAAACCACCTGCTCACATCTGGTAAAAATGAGACTCAGAGAGACTAAATATAAGTCATATAAAATCCAGGGACTCTTTCTTTTTAGGAGTGACGTTCTTGCCAAGGAAAGTTTAAAAAAAAAGGGATTTTATTTTCAATTTTAATTCTTTCCCTTTCTTAATCATTGTTTTCTGCTATCAGGATTTTGACAGTTTTTCCATCAGAGTACCATTTGAATTAATATTTGCCTTTTCCTTATAAAAATTGCTCAAAGTGTAGATTTCCGAGCCTTAAGTGAGAGCTATTGAATCAGGGCCTTTGAGAATGGGGGCCCACGGATGCAATCTTAACATGCCCCTGCTACCTTAATGTTATCAATTCTAGTTGCACATTAGAAGCACCCCTAGTGCCAAATTTAGCACATTCAAAGCTCCCAGGGACTGCACTGTGCTGTCAATGTTGACACATTGTCCTTAAAAGTGTTTCTAAATCATCTGAGGGGTCTTGTTAAAATGTAGATTTAGAGCCTGGGGGGTTCTGGGAGTGTCTGCATTTCTAGGGAGCGCTCACATGATACAATTACTGCCGGAGGACCCTTGGAATACAGAGAGCCAATTCTCACGTTACATTTTGTGGACAACTACCTAGACTCTGTTCCAGTCATTTTTGTGCTGGTGATAATTAGCCTTGACTGTACATAAGAATCCCTTGTGAATTAAAAAAACAACAACAACAAAAAAACAACGCTGAAGTTTCAGAGTTAGGGGTTCTGGATTAATACTCAAGTATCTCTAGTTTTATTTAGTGCCACGGATGATTCTAACGTAATCCCAGCGTTTAGACCACTGTGACTCGGGGCACCTGGGTGGCTCAGTCCCTTAAGCTTCTGACTTCGGCTCAGGCCATGATCTCACAGTTGGTGGGTTCTAGCCCCGAGTCGGGCTCTGTGCTGACAGCTCAGAGTCTGGTGCCTGCTTTGGATTCTGTGTCTCCCTCTCTCTCTGCTCCTTCACCATTCATGCTCTGCCTCTCTCTGTCTCTCAAAAATAAATAAAAGTTAAAAAAAAATTAGACCACTGTGACTCTATATTACTTTATTAGGATATATTATCTGAAACTTTATTTTATGGGGTGGCTCAGTGCTTCCCAACCTTTTTCACATCATGGCACACATAGAAAAGGATAATATTTGCGTGGCGAGGGGTGGGTGAGTGCTCTTTTCAAAGCCTGGAGGTTACTGACCCCCTGGGACTCTGGTGCTGCCATTCTTAGCACTCCTGGCCCCACTGGCTGAGAAGCTTTGTCATACTCCTTTCCTGGTGTTCATGGAGCTCTGAGAGCCTGACACACTATATATATAGTGAGTGGGCCCTCAGTAAATATTGTCTTGTTATTGCCATTATAATTTATATTCTGTACTGTGTATCAGTGATGGGACTTCTTTTTTGTTTTGGAGCCCAGTCCACCTACAGCTTTACTGTAGCTGTCTTCTTTTCTGGCTGTCCGCCATAAACCCCTACCTAAGTTGTGCTCATGCCCTGAGCCCTGTCCCTCCCTCCCACCCCACTTTGATAGACCTTGCCCGAGAAAGTCATTACTGATCTGCCTTCTCAGATTTTTTACAGTTTGTAGACTTTGTGCCCTTCGCTTGAGTGCCTAATGTGTTCGCTCATTATACTGTGTACCTAAATCATATCTCACAAAGATTTTATTTTTGATGTTGGATAATATTTCTTTAAAAATTTTTTTATGTCTTTATTTTATTTTGAGAGAGAGACAGAATGTGAGAGGGGAAGGGGTGGGGGGCGGGGGTGGACACAGAATCTGAAGCAGGCTCCAGGCTCTGAGCTTTCAGCACAGAACCTGATGCGGGGACTTGAACTGACAGACTGTGAGATCATGACCTGAGCTGAAGTTGGACATTTAACCAACTGAGCCACTGAGGTGTCCCTGATGTTGGATAATATTTCTTTAATGTATTTTCTAGGAAAATGTGTTGTGCATCTAGTAGGCTTTTAGATACTTGTTGACTTTAAAGCACTTATAATTCTCAAAAATCTAGGTGCTAGAAAGAAGGTGAGCTTATGGTATACATGACTGTTTTCTCTTTCTTAAACTGGGTCCTAGAAAATATCTTTTCACTTGTTACTTGATTACACAGAAACTGGCCTCTGTTTCACTAAGTACTATAGACTGAACATAGGATTTCTTCCAATATATTAATTTTATTGTAATATATGTACCTTCATGTGATGGGAACCCTTTGAGTAGTCAGTCTTTAGGTATTTAGGTTTTTATTTAATGGAGTGCATTCTATAGTTTCTCTTACATGGTGATCGTCATTTAACAGTTCAACCCAGCGAGGTGCCGGGCATGATGCTAGGTCACGTGGATATTAAGAGCTCAGCCTCAAGGCCTTTCCGTTCTAGCAGGAAACTGGTGTGTGCATGACTAGCTATTTAGGTGCTGTAATAAAGGTATTTTAGCTAGGATGGCAGGACTAGCTTCACAAAATGCCACATTTGAATTCCTGTGACTTTGAAGGATAAAGTAGGAGTTTACAGGCAGAAGCAAAGGCATAGCATCATGAAACACTTGGTATTTTAGGGGACTGTTGCCCAGTGCAGTGCGCATGAAAGGCATGTGGTGGGAATCAGCTGGAAACAAACCAGAGCGTGGGCTCCATGGTTTGAGCCGTCAGGAGTCATGAGACTTTTCAGAAAAGGGGATGAGATGCTTAAACCTGTACATTTAGAAATTGACTTCATTCTTTGGGATGGATTGTCGATGTGGGACAAGGGGACTATTTACTGGTGACTTTACCTTCTGGAAAGAAACTTAAAGTCTGAGTAGACCCTTGAGGACAATAAGAAATGATTAGTAAGGATTGAGTATAGAACTTGTCAAGGTTGATTTGGAAACCTTGTCCAATAGATTTTAAGGGGAGCATCTTTAACCTTTTTTTTTTTTATGTCATTTGTCACTTGAGGGTTAGGGAGGCTAAAACTCTTTAGAATGCTTAAGTATGGATTAACCTCAATTTAGTATTAAATTTTGTAAGTCATTATGGACTTAGAATACATTTTTTCTACATAAACATTGTTACAAGATGAGGTCAGCAAATGCCCACAAATGGGAGAGGAGGCAGCTCCTTCCCAGTGGGAAGAAAGGGAGGTTTGGAATTAGAACTCTGGCTCCAGGTGGTTCTTGCCATTTATCAGCTGTGTGCCTTTGGGGGAAGTGAAGGCCCAGTTTTTCTTGTTTTTTTTTTTTAATTTTTAGCCATTATTTATTATTAAGAGACAGAGAAAGACAGAGCATGAGCATGGGAGGGGCAGAGAGAGGGGGAGACACAGAATCTGAAGCAGGCTCCAGGCTCTGAGCTGTCAGCACAGAGCCTGACGTGGGGCTCGAGCTCACAAACCGCAAGATCATGACCTGAGGTGAAGTTGGATGCTTAACCAACTGAGCCACCCAGGTGCCCCCGCCCAGTTTTTCATTTGTAAAATAGGAATAAATATCCCCAATGCTGTGTGAGAATCAAATGAGAGAGTTTGTGAAGGTGCTCTGAATTTTAAGTCAAATGCTAGTTATGAAGTACACGTGTAAGGGAAAATGTAACCTGGATGGGATGATGTATTCATAGTCAGAAATACCTGTTGGCTGCAGTTACAGTAGAGCCTCCTGCAGGTTAGCACAGGAGAGCAAAGGCAGAGGCAGCGCACCTTGGCTTTATGGTTCTCAGCGCACCTTGGCTTCATGGTTCTTGCTCTCATACATTGAGGAGGTAGAAAAGCAAAGGAAAGGACTGTGCATTAGAGTGCAATGCACAGCTGAGGGAGTATCTTAAAAATGCAGATCACAGGGCTCTACTTCCCCCCTGATGGGGTAGGGTGGTGGAAGATGTGTTCATAAAGGGACTGTGGACTCACCTGCTGGCGAGAGGCAACTTGGGGGAAGGGAATGGGCTGGGAGAGGAGGTGAGGGTGGGCAGGGGTCCGGTGCTAGGCAGAGAGGGATTAGGGTTTAGGAGCCATTGAGGATTGAGCTGAACCTCTGGAAGAGCCCCTTCTCCCATTTCTTTCTCCGTTCCTCCTGCCCTCCCTGCTGCTGCTGACCACTGTGGGCCAGGCATTGGGGTGGGAACAGTGGATGTCCCCTTCCTGCTTTCCCAAGACTCTGGACTTGCTGGTGTGGAGCTATCCAGAGGAAAAGGACAAAGGCTAAGACTGGCCTTGGGCTGTTATGGCCAGAAGGAAGGGGGTCAGAGGGAACTGAGCTGGGGTGGACTTCTGGGACCTCGCCTAGGGGCACTGGTCATACCCTGCTGCCTGCTGCTGTGCTGGGATAAGGGGGCAGGGGGACTGGAAGCTTAGGCACCTGACTGCTTGTAGACGGAGGCGGGTGTGTGTGTGTGTGTGTGTGTGTGTGTGTCTGTGTGTGTGTGTGTCTGTGTCTGTGTCTGTCTGTCTAATTTGCACTAAGTAAGTGGGGACTCAATTTTTGGAAAAAAAATCTATTACATACATATAAGTATGTGTGTATGTATCCCATCAATCAGAGTACATTCAACCTTATTTTGTAGACATGATTTAGATGATTTCATTTCCCCTTTAATTATATCAAGTTGTATGCATTAATTCAGCAAACATTTGAGTTGAGCTATGCGCTCCACTATGTGCTCAGCTTCCTGGTAAGTACTGTAGTATAAACCTCAGTAAAACATTGTTTCTGCCCTCAGGGAGTTACATTCTAGTTTGTTTAAACAAGATTCTAATAACAGGAGAAGAACAATTTTCAGTGGCTAGGCATCTCAAGTCCCATGAAACTGAAAATTGATATAATGTGACATATAATCTGGTACAAAATTTCTTTAATCAGTAAGTAGAAGGAGTGTCCAATTTAGCTGCAGTGTTGGTAATTTAAGTGCTTCCAGCAAAACATAAGAGCCTTTCAGAATTCTCAGCCATAGGATTGCAATCTTTTGAATTAGATTACAAAGCAAACCTTCTTTCCTTGAACACTTGTTTTCTTATGGAATTGGCTTGGATTTTTGAAAGTTCGTTTTTTTTCAGTGTTCTGAATAAAAGAAAAAAAAACAGGCTATATTTACCACAGTACCTTAGAATGACAAAAAAATAGCATATGTATTAAAATGGAAAAAAGGGATTATCAATTTTGTGACACTCCCAAAAGACTATAGACAGGGTTGATAATCACTGGACTAAATTTAGAGAAAATCATTTATAATCTTTTCTGTAGGCAAGAAAGCAAGAAAAGCTCTTTAGGGGTGCCTTCAGAAGTTTTTGTCATTTTAAGTCTTTTTGCTTAAATTATATGCTCACAAGTCAGTATCTGCCTTACTGAGACTTTCATTTTCAAATGAAAAAATATATATATAATATATACACACAGACATATAGCTTCTTTCAATTTTGAATAAATTAAAGCATAACTCTACATTTTTATATAAAAATTAGTAGTTTCTATAAAATATGCTGCATATATCAATAGATGAATTGCAACTTTCCACCCCTTTTAAGAAACAAAAAGAAAGAAAGAAAAGGAATAAGATACTTTAAGGTAAAGAAGCCCTGGCTTTTGTCTTACCCTTGCTGACCCCCCCCCCCCAGCCCTCCTTAAGAGGCCATGCAGTGTATGGCTTTCACATTAAAGTTCCTGTCTTCAACTTCCCTTTCTCTGTTTACTTGCTTTGTTTCCTTGGGCAAGTTTCTCAAGTTTCTCACTGTATATATAGTGGGGAAATAATGGTAGCTACCCCATGGGATAGTTGTGGGGATCTACTGAGTTGGTTCAGGTAAAGCACTTCACAAGTACCTGGCATGTAATAAGAATGAAACTGTCAGTTGCTTTATTATTATTACTACTAGATTGGACTGCGCAAAGAAATTGAAAACACTGAGGATATTATGAATTGACCCTGGGGGCTATGAAAGAGCTCCATTCAAATGCCCCACATTCCAAGAACAGTTTAGTGCTTCAGGGATTGAATTAGAGGAAGGCACCAAAGGCCACTTGGTACCTTCCGTTTTGCTCCTGAAGAATTGTGGTATTCTGAGGAAGTAGAGAGGTGATGGCCTTGAGAAATCCTATTTATCACTCCAGAGTCCTGAAGGTTAAAGGCTAATTTAAAAGCAGATGTGAAATGCATTGCCACTGAAGTCTGTAGAAGGCAGGATGCCCTTTTTTACCAGAATTACTTAGTATTGTTCTAGAAGTTTATTATTGTCAAATGGGAAGAAGATACTAAGCAAAATTATAAAATAGCAAAATTATTTTAAAACTTTTTTTAATGTTTATTTATTTTTGAGAGAGAGACAGAGTGCGAGCAGGGGAGGAACAGAGAGAAAGGCAGACAGAATCCCAAGCAGGCTCCAGGCTCTTGAGCTGTCATTCATGACCTGAATGGAAGTCAGACGCTTAATCAACTGAGCCACCCAGGCTCCCCGAAAAATTATTATTTTTAATAATATTGTTTAAAATAGAGAATTGAAGATGATAAACCAAAACCTATAAACTTAATAATAATTTAGTAAGTGAGTCAAAAATAAATACATAGCAAAATAATTACACTTCAAAAAGAAATACATTAACAATATACAGTAAAGCATAATTAAAAAAGATTTCATGGATGTTAGCAGAAAAATGTTAAGCTCACAAAGAAGACTTAAGAAATATGAATTAACTATGTAACTACTATATTAATTCTACTGATAGGATTTTTGATAAGGGTAATTGAAAAGCAAGTGGAATAATTGAAAGTATATACTATGTTTATGGGTATAAGTTTAGGGATTCATGTCGTCAATGTGTAGCTTCTTTCCAAATTAACTTATAAATGAAACCCCGATTATAACCTCAAAGGGATTCCTGAAGTAGTGTGTCAAGTGTTCCATACGTTAAAGATGGCATTTACATTCAGTGAGAGAATGATTTATTCAGAACATGATAGATTATTGAGAAAATAAAGCCAAACCACATATGGTGGGGTGAAGTCTTTGAAGGCAGAAACCAAAAAGGAAATGGATGGTAGATTTGTCAACAAGAAAAAAATCAACATTTTGAAACATTAAAGTACCATATATAAACAAATGTCAAATGACAAACCTAGTTAAATATTTGCAGTTTTAGTGATCCAGAAAGAGTAATCTATCTTTTATAACCATTACTATCTCCTAGGTAACATGGAGTTTTTAATTTTTAAAAATATAAATACTTGTTTAGGAATAAGGCAATAAGATCTAGACTGTTCAGTTTTCATTTCTAAGAGTATTTTAAAAATAGTTCAGTTCCTTAGTAGTTATTTAATCAGAAGCCTGCAATAAGCTGAATCTTGTGGCAGAAGAAAATTGGTATTTTCTGGATTCATCTTAATATGTTCTTTGTACTTGGACAGAAAGCAACTATTGATTCTCCTATGAGACTAATTTTATTATTAGCTTGTTTTCTCTCCCTTACCTTTTCTTTCTTCCTTTTACCCTGATGAGAGAGAGGAAAAAAAAAACCTCTAAAGGCCTGTGAGATATAAGGGAAGTTAGTTTAGATTTCTAAGTCAGCATGACTGTACATAAACTTGGATTAAACCAAAAGCCTGATTTATGACCTGCCCCTCATACATTATATACCTGCTTTGTAAATGAGCAGCCTGAAGGAAGACCACTTTGTCTTTAAGATATCGATCAATGCTCTTACTTGCATTCCTTGACATTAAACCTTACGTTTTCTGCCTATATGCTAATCTGTAATCTTTTGAGCTTTTACAAGATGTAAAACAGTATATAACCTTGTAAAAACTGTTTATTCTCTGAAGCACTTTATTCTCTGTGAAGAGCGTGTTTCCTGGGCATCTGTCCTAACTTGGGCCCCAGTAAAACTCTCTTATTTTTAGAGATTCTAAAGTGTTTGCTTGTTTTGTGTCAACAGCTCCATCTCTTCCTTCCTTCTTTACTATATTTCATTTAAAATTTGTTTAAAAATAGTAAAATTTATCATAAAAATCCAGATATTGCACCAATATACAAAAAGTGGTAGTTTCTTATTTTATTCATCCTCAGTCCTGTGCCCTGAGGTCACTATATGTCTTTATTCCTGAGTTCCCTCTCACTGTTGTTTCTTTTTTTTTCTTTTTTTTATTATAAATTTGTTTATATCAATCTTTATTTATTTTTTGATTTATTTTTTTTTATAGTTTATTGTCAAGTTGGTTTCTATTCTCACTGTTGTTTCTGTAGTGGAAGTTCCCATCTGAGGGTTCCTTGTATAAATTTTGGCAAATAATAGGCCCCCATTGTGTTGCATGAATGAATGAATGAAATTTGTAGATATATGCCTCATTCTTTTGTAATCCAGGCATTTTAAGCATACGGTTTTAAGCATAGCCCTGGGGTTTCTTCCAAAGAGTCTCTCTTCTTCTCCAATCGCTAAGAGTCCAACATTATATATCCCAAATTTTACCGTCCTTATTTTTGCAATGCTTTTCTATAAGGTGAACACATTTCTTTGTGCTAACATAGTAATTGAAATTTCTTCTTTCTTCCAGCTGCCTTTGCAGCAGTGTTGCACTGGTAAGATTGTTTTTTTTTTCTTCTCCTATGTTTTATGCAGATCGTTACAACTTACCAAAGCTATTTCCCATATATATAAAGAAATAATTTCAGTATGATAAGGATGAATATACATTAATTACCACATGCAACACAATAGCCTGAAAAAGTAGTTTAATTGATAAATCAAGGTCAGAATAATGTAATCTTTTAATAAAAAAAGAAATCCATTATTAAAGAGGTTATATTTGAGGCTCTATTTCACTTAATGTTAATATAGTGTTCATGTTGAGAGGAAGATTAATTTTTTTAATCTTCTAGATAGAGTGAAATATGAATTTCATTAATCAGACATTTCTGAAATGGGAACCCAATGACATTTACAGTTCAATTTATAATTTTATTGTACTTAATTTAAAATATTGTTATTCTGGTTCATTCTAATTTTAAAAGCTAATTTGAACGTGTTTTTTAATAGAAATTTTAGTAGACATGTTAAGACATACAGGGTGGAAAAATAAATGCGGACACCACTGTCTTTGAGTTTTATTACAAAATTATGTGCAAATTCCTAGATTCTTTTACTTTTGCTTTTAGTTTCTTTTAAAAATAATACTTAGCGTTAAGTTTCCACATGGCTGCTCTGTTACTCTTTTGTTTTTGCAGGAGCCATATAACGCACCTCTTTGAAAATGATCGCCACTTTTCTCACCTCTCAACATTGGAAAGGGAGATGGCTTTTCGCACTGAAATGGTTAGTTTTCATGTGGTATTTTGGGAATCTAAAAACTTTAAGCTTTTTACCAGGGAAATTTTCAAAGATGCTCCAAAGTGGAAAGAGCATAGACACCTCCCATGCCCCGTCCTGCGGCTTCAACAGTTGGAGACACAGCCATCTTTCTTTCATTTCCACACCTCCACGTAGCCACCTCTTTTACAGGAAACCTCAGACATCATATCATGTCATCTGTAAATACTTTCATATATAGCTCAAAAGAAAGGAATTTTTTTGTTACCACAGTACTGCTGGCACACTTGAAAACAATGAACAGCAATGGCTTAATATTATCAAATGTCAGTCAGTGTTTAAGTGACCTCCTGGCTTTTTTTTTTTTCTTTTTATAGTCGGTGTGTTGGTAGACTTGAATTAGGATTCAGACAATGTCTACACATTGTACTTAGTTGATGTACCTCTGAAGTCTTTTAATATATAAATTCCACTTCTGATTTTTGTTGTTTTGTCATTTATTTGTTGAAGAATCCAGGTTATTCATCTTACAGAATTACCCATAGTAATTCATGTCGTTTATTATGTTCCACTACCCCAGGTTTCCTGAATAATTGAGAGAGACCCGATAACTGAAGATTCAGTGGTTTTTTGGGTTCTTTTGGGGGGGGAGGTAGGACTGTTTCGTAAGAGGTGTACATTTATTGTATCATACAGAGACACATCATATCTGTTTGTCTCCCTTTCTGTGATGTCAAGATTGATCAGTGCCTTTAGATATTGTCATGTTGATCCTTCCATTATAGGTTGCCATCATCCTAGATCAGGATTACCAAATGGTGATTATCTATTCTAATTATTTTTTTCCTGCATTTGTTAACTAGAATTCTTCTATAAAGAATTTTCCCATAATAGTTATTTATTTATTTATTTAATTATATATATATATATATAATTACCTGTACAATTTGTACAGGTAAGACAGGTAAATGCTTGAGTTATTTTTTATTTACAACTTTTTAGAAAAATGAGTCTCCTAGTATTTTCTTCTGGTAAGTGATGGAGTTCCATCTTTTGGAATATATCATTATGATCTCATGGATCTTAACATGGTTTGTAAACTTACCTGTCTTTAGCTAATGAGAGCCCTTACAGTTGACTCTGTGTCCCTCGCTAGCATTCTATAGCTTTCGTACTTTCTGGTACCATTAGGTATTTCCTCTCCAGACCTGGAGTCATCCAGTTTTCCAAGGAGCCCCAACACTTTCAGTAGCAAGTGGTAGTTAAAGACCACGATTTTGGTGCTAGAGATGTTTGTTGCTACTACAGTTGACCCTTGAACAACAACGGGGTTAGGTGCTGACTACTGTGCAGTTGAAAATCCACGTGTAACTTTTGACTTCTCCCACAGTAATGGCTTACTGTTTACCGGAAGCCTTCCCAATAGCATAAACAATTGGTTAACATATATTTTGTATGTTACCTGTGTTATAAACTATATTCTTCCAATATAGTAAGCTAGAGAAAAGAAAGTGTTATTAAGAAAATCATAAGGGAGAGAAAATAAATTTACAGTAGTATACTGTATTTATCCAAAAACGTCTGTGTGTAAGTGGACCTGCATAGTTCAGACTTGTGTTGTTCTGGGTCCAAATGTATTTGACACTAGATTGGCCATTGTGTCTAAGCCTTTTTAGTAAACAGAATTAAGAAACAGTTTTTTAAAGAGAAATTATTATCTTATATTAATATTTTAAAATGCAACTTTAGGATTAGATGGTTTTTCTTACTTTGTATTAAATTTGTATCTTTATTGTTAGCTCAGGAATCTTGGTTTCAAGTTACTTGTTTTTGAGGAACAAAAGTACCAAAGGTATTATTAAAAATATGATTACTGAAGACATTTTAAGACTTTCTTGCATTTCTTTTTGACTCTAGGATATATTCCATTACGGATATACAGTAGAATTTCTGTATCTTAAAGTTATTTGAAATCTTCTTCCAACTTGATAGTTAATTCCTTTGTTTTTATTTTGATATTTACGGTTCAAAATTTTTTTATTTTGTAATTCAATAAGATATTTACATGATTCTAAAACAAACCTATAAAACAAGTTAGGTTGTAGTAGTTTTCCACGGCTACCATAGCAAGGCTACGATAAACCAGGTGGCTTAAAAGCAGAGATTTTTCTCTCAGAGTTCTGGAGGCTAGAAGTGTGAAATCAAAGTGTGGGCAGGGCCACGTTCTGTAGGAAGGGTCTACGGGATGGTCCTTCCTTGCCTCTTCCTAGCTTCTCATGGTTTCTGGCAATGCTTGGCATGCCTTGGCTGGCATTGGAATTGCCCTCACTCCAAGCTCTGCCTCTGTCATCATGAGGCGTTTTCCCCTATGTCTCTGTGTTTAAATTTCCCTCTCATTGTAAGGATATCTCTTATTAGATGATCTCATTTTAATTTGATATGTCTGCAAGGAACCTATTCCAAATATGTTCACATTCACAGGTGCCAGTGGATATGAAATTTTGGGGGACATTATTCAACCCATTACAGTAAGAGATCTTTTTTAAAATAGTGATATGAAAGCTAAACACCGTAGTATGGAGAACCATTTTTTTTTCCTTTTCAATAAATATCTGGGTATGCAAATTGCTTTCATATTTATGAGCCTTAAATCCAATATGGAATTTGACGGCTGATGTGTGCTGGCTACCAGGGCAGCTCTAGGCAAAATTGTATAGAAGATGCAGTTTGTTTCCTGTCTTTCCCTGTACTGCCACTTAATACTCCCTCACAAGGGGATCAAGTACTAGTACTTGCCTATTTTTTGTTCCTGGTATTATTCCAACCTCGATATGTCTTATTCCCTCAAAAGGGGAGTAGCACTGCTGTCCTTCCCTGCCCACACGGTCCTAGTCCTATGGAGTTTTTGCTGTATTCTGAGCTGGAAGGAAAGAAAACAGCCCGGAAAATTGGTTGGCGTATGAATGTAATAATTGATATGTAATACATCAGTATGTAGCCTTCCTAATATATTTGCATTTTTACATGTAAATCTGGAGGAAAGATGACTGATAGCACAATTTGGGGGACTCAGATAGGCAGGAAAGGGGAAACATTTTTGGTGAGGGAAGATTTCCTGGATTATGTTAACTTATGTTCTGTAGTAAACCACTCACTCGCCCTATTCATAAGATAGCCTTTTCTAACAATTAAATTAGTATGGGATGTAGGGTTTTCTTAGATTATGTATGCTATCTGAGTTATATTCTCTTTTCAAATGTTTAAACTATTTTTGAGTATATTTTGAGTTCAAATATTTATTTGTTTTGAATTCAATTATTTTAATTAAGACAAGGTTATACTAACATATATTGTGCTTTTTTAGTAACCTAAGATTGTATTAGTGATCAGAAACTGAAATTGATTGTAGCTACTATTTGGCTGGTTGATTTGTTTTTCAAAAACAGTGTATTTAAGTTTTTTTAAAAAGCTGATGGGATGCATAGTACTTTTTATTATAACTGTAACATATGTTTGTTTCAGGGACTGTATTATTCCTACTTTAAGACTATTGTGGAAGCACCCTCATTTTTGAATGGAGTATGGATGATTATGAATGATAAGCTGACTGAATACCCTCTTGTTATTAATACATTAAAAAGATTCAATCTTTACCCTGAGGTAAGTTACTTTTTCAATTGTGATTTTTTTGTACTTTTTAAAGTGTTATTTGCATTAAATGCTGATTCTAAATGTAAGGTGTAATTCAATATATTCCATGTCATCTCATTTTTAAAAAGAAATTTTGTATCTTTTTTTGGAAAGAAAGATGGAAAGAAGGTTATCATTAGTTTTGGTGAGCTTTAGCCACTATCGCGGGAAGTGTTATGATTGCATGGTTTAGAAAATTGGAAATCTGTCTAGATTTGGTTTGTTTCCGGAGGTGATAGCAACAGAGAGCCATTACATGTCATTTGCCAAATAACGTTTCTTCCCTGTCTGGGATTCTTCACTTAATTGAATGCCCTTTTTGGAGGGGAGAGGAAGGTGGATCCACTCAGTTGGTAATAATCAGTGATATCAGTAACTTTTTTTGGCCTCTCTTTCATGTCCCTGCCTTCATTTGACACATCCCTACGCATTTTCCAGGGCTAAATTGAGATGTGACTCAGTGACATCCTTCTTGACTTAATATGAGCTTCCTCTGTCAACACACTGCCTGCCCCGTGACTCCCCCTTCTTAGCTTGCCCGTGCTGCTAGACAGCATGTTCTCATGCCAGGGCAGTGGCTGCCTTGGTCTCTGGGGACTCTCAAGCCTGGGCTCAGTACCAGGACATAGCAGGGCTCTTAGTCATTCCCATTGTGTGAGAGAGGAATCCCAACTTCCATCCAGATCAGTGAGTGAGCCGATTGATTAATGGATTGATTAATGAAGAGATAGAGATAGAGGAGGTAGAAACAAATAACCACCAAGGTTCAGTGGGTTTTTTTTTTTTTAAGTTTATTTATTTTGAGAGAGAGAGAGAGAGTGCATGGGGGGGGGTGGAGAGAGAGAGAGACAGAGAGAGAGAGGATCCCAAGCAGGCTCCACACTGTCAGCATAGAGCCCAGTGCAGGTTTCGAATTCACGAATTGTGAGATCTTGACCTAAGTGGAAATCAAGAGTTGGACGCTTAACCTACTGAGGCACCCAGGCACCCCTGTGTTGTTTTACTAATGTACTGCATACTGAGTACTTTCTAGAACCATGTATACATTTATCTTTACAGAAATGACATCACATAGCAAATATTCTTTTAGTGGTTTTCATCTTTTAGAATATTTGTAACAATCTTCCTGTGTCATCTTTTCTTCCACAACATCATTTTTAGTGGCTGTATATCCAATCTCCCCTTGTTTATTTAGTCCATCTTTTATGAAACTTTTGGCTATTTTCAATTTTTAAAATATTCTGAAGTTGCCATGAGCATCCTTGAAGCTAAGTTTCTATACATGTCCTTATGTTTTTTAAAGAATTTGTTGATGTGGAACTGTTTGGTTCAACAGAAAATATACTTTAATGACTTTGGTACATGTTGCTAAAATGTTTTCTAGATAGGTTATACTAATCAGAATTACCACTGGCAGTGTTTTCGAAAATGCTTGTTTCCTTGCATCCCTGCCAATTTGGTAGACAAAAAAAATTGAAATAACATACTGTATTTTTCTCATTGCTATATATGTGTGTATATATGTATTTCATTGAGTGCTATACATTAAAAATGCATTTTTTACTTTTAAAAGTAATTGTTTATATCCTTTGTCTATATTTCTATTGAAATTTTGTAGGGGTTTATTTATTATATTCTGGATGTTAAATCTAGACTACGTGGGTAGAACCCTTTTCCCCGGCTTTTTGTTTGCCTTTAACATTCTGTATGATATGTATTTTTTCTGTATAGAAATACCATACCTATTAATCTTTTAAATTTATAATTTTTCATATTTGTAAAAAAAAAATCTTCATTCCTTATTTTAATTATTTTTTTCGCATTTACGTTTTAAATATTTCTGGAATTTGTTTTATTGTACAGAATCGGAATCGGAATGGAATCTAACCTTATATATATATATAACCTTATATATAACCATTTCAAAATGGTCTCATGTGTAACCTAACACTTTAATGAGTGGTCCATCTTGTCCCTACTGATTCGAAGTAGCTTTCTTTATTATATACAGAATTATTATATGTGTATGCTTGCATCTGTTTTTGAACTTTGTATTCTGTATTGGGTTAGGTTGAGATCCTGGAGAGCAGGCTTTCTGATGGAGATTTGCATAGAGGAAGTACCCAGAGGATTGCCCTTGAGGGTAACACCTAAAGGGGATAAATAAAGGAAGTTGGCTGAGGCTAGAGGAGTTGGGCTATGATGCAGTCACAACAGAGGCTGCAGGCAATCCCACCCAGAGCTCTGGAACTGAGATGGCCCTGCAGGGAGTTGTCTTAGCTGAGGCAAAGACTTTTGGCCTTTTTACATCCCTCCCTGTTGACTAGTCTGGTATTGCCTGTGGATTGCCTTTGGGTCAGGGTGTAACCTAGAATGAATTTACTGTCCGCCAGTGGAGGGTAGTTCCCCAGAGAGGGACTCAGCTGAGAGCTGTCAACGACCAACCCTCCCAGCCCCCAGAGAAATGAGTGTTTCAGCCCTGGAGGGGGGATGTGGTGACACTCCTCAGGAGGCCTCTGCCATGATTACTTTGATCTGTCTGGCTATTCTTGTGCCTACATCACACTGTTTTAATTTGTGTAAGTAGCAAGTTTTAATATCTGTTAGAATATTCCCTTTGGTTAATCTCCTTTTTGTTATATTGCCACACAGCACTTCTAGATAGACACTTGAGATTTTGCTTAGCATTGTTTTATGTTTATAAATTAATTTGAGGGAGAAGTCACATCTTGAGAAATTAGATCTATTCAAGAAGACAGACTATCTATTTGTTCATCTCTTCTTTTATGTTCCTTGTTAAAATTTTATAGCTTTTTAAAAATATAAATCTTGCTTGTTTCATGTTATATTTTATTCTTATGTATGGGTGAACAGTTGAAGACTGGCTAATTTGACTGTGAGGCTTATTTGAGGCTAAATTTAAAAGGAGCCAAGCAGATAAGTATGGGAAAGGCAGGTTTGATAATTATCAAAATACCTCAAACATATTCTGGTAATGAAACTGTTGATGATAATATCTTTTCTCTAAAAATCTAAAAGAGTGTCTCTATTTTCTTAAAAATAGGTAATCTTAGCCAGCTGGTACCGGATTTATACCAAAACAATGGACTTGATTGGTCTTCAAACCAAGATATGTTGGACGGTTACCAGAGGAGAAGGACTCAGTCCTATTGAAAGCTGTGAAGGCAAGGTTCTTTCTGTGATATTGCCCAGTTATTTATTGGAGCATATTAAACTTACTACAAACTTAGTGATATAAATAACCGTTTTATTATGCTTATGGATTCAGCAGATGAGGAATTGGGCAGGGTATATAGCAGGGTTGGTTTGCTTCCACAGTCTCAGAGGCTTCTGCTAGATTCAGATGGCTTGGGAAGACTGGAATTAATTGGAGACTGCTTCACTTACATTGTGCCCTGCGAGGCTGGGGTCAGTTGGGGCTGTCAGTTGGAACACCTGCATATGTCCTTTCCATGCACCTTGGGCTTTTGAACAGCATAGTGCCTCAGGGTAATCAGGCTTTTCATGGACTCCAAGTTGGATGCTGCTTGGCCTCTTGTAGTGTTAGAAGTCACGTAGTATGGCCTCTGCCATCGTCTGTTGAAATAGTCACAAGCCCAGCCAGACTCAAAGAGCAGGAGCATAGACACTACCCGCCCTCCCAATACCTCTACAGGAGGAGTGTCTGAATTTGTAGCCCTGTTTTAAAACCACCACAGTTGGGGCGCCTGGGTGGCTCTGTCAGGTGTCTGACTCCTGACTTCAGCTCAGGTCATGATCTCAGCCCTGCCTGTGATCAAGCCCCGCCTTGGGCTCTATGCTGGGCTTGGAGCCTGCTTGAGATTCTCTCTCTCTCTCTCTCTCTCTCTCTCTCTCTCTGTCTCTCTCTCTCTGTCAATAAATAAATAAATAAACAAACATAAATACGTTTAAAAAATAAAAAATAGAACCATCACAGCTACTGCCCTGTCCTCATCTCTATTACGCATTAGTGTCATGTGTTCCTATGGGAACCAAGGCAACCATTGAATATATCTGTGCCATTTTCAAAATAAGCACATTTTAATATAAATTGCCAGACACACAAAGTAATTTATAGTTAGAACATATGTGTTTTTTTTTTTTATTTTTAAAGGATTGGGAGATCCTGCTTGCTTTTATGTTGCTGTAATTTTTATTTTAAATGGACTAATGATGGCATTATTCTTCATATATGGCACATATTTAAGGTAAGACTATTCATTGAGATTATTTTGATATGTGTTACAATACTGTATACTAGAATAATAAAAATGGTGAGATAAAGATGAACTTTTGGTTCAGTTTTATAACATTTCTAACAGATCTACTTGTAGATACAAAATTCTTTCCTATTTCAATGATTTCACCATTGACATAGCCAGCCAAATTTAAAATAATTTTAGAGGCTTAAATAGAGAAGGGTGGGGATATTGGGTCAATTTTAAATATTTATAGGCTTTTGAGCATTAGCAATATATTGTTTACATAAAATAGAAGGAAAGGACCACTCATTATCAAATGGGATTAATGATTCTATTTTGCTGATGTTAAAATAGAAATATATTCTGTACAGATATTTAATAACTGACCTGATATACTTCACAGTCAAATAATATTCCTTAAAGTAAAATTTTGACAAATTTTGTAAGGGTTTTATTTATTTTTCTTCTTTTTTTGACAATTTGTTACATTGCATAGTTGCTTGAACAATTTTACTTTGAGAGTATCTTTAGAATTTTCTTTTTATTGCTTACTGATTCCTTGTAGTACAGAAGTATGAGCATAGGTATATGACTTTCAATTTGGGTTAATGAGTTTGAATCTGCTATTATTCCATTATCTTTGCCTTGGAAGTACTGGCATTTTCAGTGTAGTACCTCAAAGATCTATCATTCCTAGCTCAGTGTTTGAGCAGATAATAGTAACTTGGTAAATATTTGTCAAATGAGGAAGTTATTAGAAGATTAATTTAAAGTATATTTGCATATAGATTTAAGATAGTTTGATGCTAATATTTCTGATTTAGCTATAACAAAGTGTTTTTAATCATGTAAGTGGAGGAGACTGAAATGAAAATGTATGATTAAAAGATGATGTGGAAAATTTTGTTTTTGACACAAGACACACAGATGTCTTAACCAGAAGTAGAGGATAATCAGACAAGGAAGCCGACCTGAAGGAAAGCATGGCCAGTGTGCCTCGTATTATGATGAGCCAAAGGTCTCTGCCTTGGGAGGGGGGGTCCATCATTTTGCTAAGTATTGCCTAGCTGTCTAATGGACGGATAACTTTACTGCGTTTGGGAGATTTTATTTTGAGTAAAAGAAGTTAAAATGTGGAACATGGCATTATTGCTAAATTGCTGATCTATAGTTATGCTACCTTTTTAATTGAAAGAAGAATTTCTAAATGTTTATTAAGCATGCAGTATCATTTCCTTATAACGCATCGTTTCGAAGGCCACAGGTATTAACATCTGCTGCAGAGAGCCCATGTTGTGGTTTTGACTGAACAGTTCTCGGTGGCTTGGGCCCTGACCTGAGATTTCTCAGTCTTCAGCCCCAACTGTCCCCAGACAGCAGTTTTCTGCCTACATAGGAGACACATGTTCATTTGTCCAGTCCACATAAAGTACATACCAAACGGCTTCTTTATGAGCTGGCGTGCTTGGGTTTCAACAGCATGTGGTGAGGTGAGGTAGGAGATGGAAGTGGTGCTGAGTGCATATAAATGGGAGACAGCCAGCAAGGATAAAGTGCTTCTAGTGCTCGAGGCAGACGTTTGTTCTGGGTGGAGGGGTGCATTAGCTGTACCTTGGAAGGTCCGAGCATTTTGTATACATGGGGGAGAAAAGGATCCCAGGAAGAGGCAAAGGTGGAAAGCCTTGGATGTAGAAAGCAGATGAATCTTACTGGGGTGTGGATTATTGAGAAACATTGTAGAAGATTAAGATTGGAGAAATGGTTTGGGTTGGTTGGTGCATGACCTTGGCTGGTTTGAGACTTACTCCAAATTAAGCGAGGACATTCAGAAATTTGACCATAGAGAGACAGGGTTCAAACTAAACTATGATCTCATGAGACCCTTGACTTTGACCTGTTCCTGAAGTTAGCCAGTTAACTCCTTCAACACAGTGTCTGTCAAACTGCAGGGAATGGCCTACTCAGTGATTTTGAAATCAGTTTAGTGGGTTTGGCCCAACAGTATGTTTCACATGAAAAAGAAAAGAATACAAATGTGGATAATAGATTATACACCACTTTGTAAGATAGGTAAGATTTAGAGAAACTTCTATTTGTTGTTTATTGTATATACGTGTAGTCTCATTTCTTATACTTTTGAGTGTAAAAAAAAAAATCTGTAACCACTCCTTAAAGTAGCAGGAGGGAGTGACTACCTTATGCAATTGAGTCTTTCTAAATAGCCATTTTTGGTTTCTCTTCCTGGCTCCGAGGGCTGCAGCCCATTTCAGCTTCACCCACTTGCCTGTTTTGTGCCCCAGTCGGCCCCCTCGGGTGCTGCTCAACTCTTGGACCCTCGAGGTGGTGTGCCCTCTGTACCTGCGCTTCGATATAGACCCTGCCATAGCGCCACACGTTTTCACTTCTCTCCTTCTCCCTTTGTTCTGTTTGTGGTCATTTTTTTAACCCTGAGTAATCACTTTAGCTGGAGCCAAACACATCCTAAACTCATTTCTTCCCAGCCCCAAATGAGTATCTAGTTCTTGGACATTAGAGGGCCCCTTCTAGGGAACCTTGACTATTGCACTGTGCCCAGAGGGCAGATGTGTAAATTAGAGTCCAGTGGTGATCCCGGTTTATATTGTGTTGAACGAAGTCTTCAGTCACTTCTTTTCTATCAATTTTTTTCATCGTATTTAAAATGTTCTTGACATGAGTATTTTTAGAGGTCTAAAATTGCTAGGTAGTTCTTATTGTTTTCTTCCTTGGTGGTTAGTTGTGTCACCCTTCTAACTTTATAAAGTAGGATAAAGCTGCAGACTTCTTAACATGTGGGTTAAGAATAAAGAGGAGGATATCTATAACTGTGGTTAGAATCTTTTTATAAATTGTATTATATAAATTTACAGGCAGATTGAGTATGACATTTTTACTCCAGAAGTAGATTTCTTTTTAAATAGTACAGATAGAAGTTTTCTGAAGTCAGATAAGCCAATCCATTTCACAAAAAATGAAGTGGAAGGAAAAATAGAAAACACAGCCAAATGGTGAAATGGGACTGGGCTGCCAAGCTCTGATTTGAGGAGATGAAGTAAGATGTTTTGTAAATACAACCTATTCATGATGTATCTCTTTTTCTGGAGTTCTCAGGGTTCCGATATATTTTTTAAATAAAACACGTTTTTAATTATTTTCTAAAAGTTGTTTTGTTAATTCATGATTGTAGTTATTTCATAAGATACCCTGACCTGTTTCAGCTACAGACTAACGGTTTCTGGAGGCCGGTTTCATGAGACCTGGTATGTGCAAGTTTCCATTCTGCAGGAAGGAGGGTTCCCTGAGGGAACCTTCAGGGACTGTTAGGAGCTCAGTGAGCTAGAAGAGGGAGCTGAGCTGTCATGTTTCGGAGTCGTCAATTAAAGCAACAAGACAAAAACGAAAGAGTTAGGCCATCTATCACTTACTGTGATGGTGTAGCACAAGTCTAAAACTGGAGAACAGACAGACTACCCCTGGTCCACTTTCCTCCATGGAACAGTTGCACTGGTTGAGAATTGGGGGACCAGGGCACACATGGGGGTCATCTCACTGTTGACGAAGCCCTGAACAAAAAGCTCCCACAGTTTTATGGACCCTGAGGTAGGTGGGGAAAGGGGAGATGCCTAGGGATGGAAAAGTACTGGGTACTGAGTCAGACTGGGGGAAAGCGTCTTCAGAGCTGCCCCCTCACCCCTCTAGAAGGTGCCCTTGACAGAGGCACCTGAAGAGGACCTCTGCCCAAAGTCTCAGATAAAAGAGACCTAGGAATGAGGCAGCTGGGGATAGGAGTGCAAAGATGTGAAGGCCATGACTGGCCAGGGCGTCCTGAGTCCTCAGAGACTGCCGTGCACCATGCGTGTGGGGAGGATAGCTGTCTCAGTGAGGCCTGTCAGGTAAACCTTTGTAATTGTCTGTGGTTGGGCCTTAGAAATTATATATGGGTTTTTAACCAGGACCCCAACTCCCTAGGGCATCTGTGGGCAAGGTCATGAGCTAGTCCTAGGATAAATGTAGGTCTCATTTGGTAGAGGGATGTGGAAGAATGGGCCTGGTCTAAATGTCCAGCAGAAATGTTTTTAGGGGAAGAGCTGTCCCCTGTTTCCAAATTCATCACTGTGCATCCTGCATCTCAAGAATATTCCAAAGCAGAACAGTTTCTGTATGTGAAATGGGTGTCTCTAGCCGATGCCAGTAGTATGGCATGTAGAAGCCAAGACAAAATGTAGACAACAGTCTGATCTAGGCTCACCTGGGCATTATTCTCAGGTTTAATAAAACATGAAAGGCATCTGGGTGGCTCAGTGGATTGTACATCTGACTTCGGCTTACGTCATGTTGCGGTTCATGAGTTCGAGCCCCACATTGGGCTCACTGCCTTCAGCACGGAGCTGGTTTCAGATCCTCTGCCCTCCTCTCTCCACCCCTACCCAGCTTATGCTCTGTCTCTCTCAAAAATAAATAAACATTAAAGAAAAAAAGAATCTTGGCATAGGTCAGTACTTGGTTCTGGACTGACTGCTTTCTATTGTTTGGTGTCCATCTGTCATCTTGGCATTTTCCTTCACCAGCCAGTGTTCCTTCATTGCTCTCTTATAATGGGATCTCATGTGCAATATCCTATGTATTCCTCTTTCTTGATTTATTTTTTCACTCCAGTATGTCTTCTAGTGAGTAGATGGGAGGTAAGTTTTTGCCTATTTGAAAATGTCTCTAGTTTGTCATTATATTTGATTGATAGTTTTACCGAGTATTGAACTCCAGATTGGAAATCATTTTCCTTCAGAACTTTGAAGGCATCACACTATTGTTGTCTTGCTTCACATAGTGCTGTTCAAGCATTCCTAAGTTGTTCAGATTCTTAAATTTTTGTATGTGACCTTTTCTCCCCTTTCTTTCCTTCTGAATGATTGTAGAATTTTCTCTTTGTCACCATGGTTCTGAAATTTCACAGTCCGTCTTGCTGTAGATCTGTTCCCCTTTATTATCTTGGACGTGTGATGAGATGTTTCAGTCTTGCTGTTTATGCCTTTAGTATCAGGGAAATTTTCTTGGATTATTTCTTCACGTCATTCCTTCTGTTTTGTCTTTCAAAACTTCTATTATTTGGGTATTGCATTTCCTGATCTTCCAATTTTCATGTATTTTCCTATTTTTAATATCATTGCTGTTCTACATTCTAGAATACTTTGTTTTTCCAACTTTTTGCTGTTCTACATTCTAGAATACTCACTTTTTCATTTCTGTTATGTTTTTAATTTTCAAGAATTTTCATTCGTTCCATGAATGTTCCTTTTTTAATTTAAAAGTTAGTATTTTATTTTTGTTTCATGGATTCAGTATCTTTCTCTTGGTGGATACTAATGATTTTTTTCTTCCCTAAATAACTTTGATATCTTCTATCTTGCTTTTTTAATCTTTTGGTCTTCACCTACTATATTAGTTTTCCTTCGCTGTCTGGCTATCCTAGGCTGTCATGACTGAGAGAAGAGGATACAAAGCTGTATGGAAGCTCCACATTGTGGGTGGAACCTGTTAACATTGAGTTTTTATATAATTTGAATAAATGATGTGGGAAAAACTTAGAGTGACTGCCAGTTCTTCGGTTTGCCTTTAGATATAAAAGAAAATACAATGTAACAAAGGTTTTTCAGAGTTGTAATAGGGAGGTAAAGTCCGTCAAGTTAACTGGAATGAAGGATTATAGAAGAACTTTTAGGAAGTGACTGGGTGGGAGGGGGAAACACCTAAATGAGTTAGGAGGCAGTGTCCTGTGTGAGAATACAATAAGATAATGTTTGCAAGGCACCTAGCAGAATGTCAGCTTTCAGAAGATAATTTTTAATTGAATGAAGTGAATAAATAAATTATTGGGGGGAAAAACTTAGCTCTTGATTGCTATTTGCAAAAGGCATAAAAATAATATATTCTTATCTTCCACATAAGCTTTATTAGCATTTTACCAATTTAGAAAATATTTTTTCAGTGGACTCATTTAAAGGTTTTCCTCTTCAGATTCCCATTTTAAGATTATTTGTTTACTTTACTAAGGAAATACGTATCTAGCACTTTCAGAGGTAACTCTGAGGAAACAGAGTAACAGGAAAGCCATGGGTCTCTCCTAGGGGTCAGACTTGGGCAGCAAACTTTTGTTGTTTTTAAGTGTCATTTCCTGAGATAGTGACCTGTAAAGGGACAGGTTTTGGAGAAAAGATGCCAGTATTTTCAACCAATAACTTTCATCAATTTATGCATACTGAAGAGAAATACTTATCTTTTAAATATTCATATACAACTGTTAGACCAAATGACTAAAGATGTGCTAGCAGGCCAAGTTAATAGAACATTCCAAAAAATAAAAAAGCAAAAAAGCAAAAAAAAAAAAAAAAAACAAAAAACCCTCCACAACAACAACATAGAGCTGAAAAAATTTGAGCTGGTGCATTTCATAGCTTATTTAAGACATATTTTAGCCAAAAATCCAGCCTGCATAAATAGTAGTGCTTGATTTTTTTAATGAAGCACGAACAACAGAAAAGTGTCAAATAAAACAATGGAAGCAAAGCAAAATTGGCATAAAGAATAAGAAGATCAACTTTGCCTTAAAACAGGTAGCAGAAGGGGGAGTAGTATATTGATTGATATAAAGAATTGATATGAAAAGCTGCTCTGTTGTGCCACAGAGCTGAAAAAGGACATTGAGTCACTTCATAGATAATTTGGGTTAGATCATGAGAAGAGACTAGAAAAACTGTGACTATTCACTATCACTCTTCAGGATAGAAAGGGGAGCTGTTAAGCAAAATTAAAAGGAAGATTTGGATATAGACTAATCTTCTATGCTTTCAGGGCTTCTGGAATACCTCTCAAAATAAAATAGTCAAAAATTCTTTCTGGTATCAAAGAAGCATGAACCTGCAGTGACCAAAGAAAATAATAGAGTAGAGCAGAAAATCAGAAGATGAATGTATTATGCTCTGTGACTCGTTAGTTCCTCTTGTGGAAGAAAAGGCATTTTTTGATGACTCGCTATATCTCCAAAAGAATGGCCAGGATTTTCTGACAAGAGCTGAGAAGCTGTGGAGACAGAGAAAGGTAAATACTCAAGAGGAGGAGGAAGTGATCAGAGACAGATCAGAATGGCCGCAGTGATAGAGAGTAACAGGCATTAAATGCAGAGAAGTTCATTAAAAAGGTCATTAAAAAGCTGTCCTCAAAAAGCCACCCCAGTGCAGGAGAGGAAGGGAAAATAGGCACAGGGAACCCTGAACCCTGCCTCTGTGAGTTAAGACTCTAGGCATGCCTGTGACAAAGGAGAACAGCAATGAATTATGGGGAACAAGCCAGAGTGTTGGGAGAGAACTGTCGTGAGGAGGGAAGTGAGAGAAATGAGCTCAGAGGGGCAGGCTTTCACGAAGGGTACAGGATGATGTCTGAAAGTAGCAACAGAGGAAGCTACTGGCCTCGCCTCTGGGCCTTGAGCCCTTCAGGAGCATGGTGGTGTGAGGAGGGGAAACTTCTTCTCAGAGGAGGGTGAGGTTTCAAGGCAGGAGAGGGAAGCATGTGGGTAGAGGCTGAGGGTGCCGGGAGGAAGTTGTTTACCATAGAATGGAGGTTCTGGAGGGCGCCGTAAAAAGTCTGGATGGGGAGTCAGGCAGTGTGGTGGGTCACAGTAGAGGCTCCACTGAGCATATGACGCTGTTGATGAGCAGGAGTCTATGTCTAGGCCAGTGACCAAGGACAGCAGTGACGTGAGGTGTTGGGTGTTTGACTAAAAGTGCCCCTCTTCCCTTCCCTAAAAGAAAAGAATGCCAGCTGCCTTTTAATCGGATCGGTTTTATGTTTTCGTTTACTCCTCACATACCTTTTGACTGCGATGGGCAGCACTCAAGCTGTGTTAGGCACTATGGCCTCCACCATGATGAATTGGGAAGTTCACAATCTAGTAGATGAAAGATTCTGCTTTTGGTTCTGACAAAGAGTTAAATTAAAGGCATTAATTAGTTGCTTCTAAAGACTGGTAGGGCTAAGCTGAGACCTTTCCTAGCCTTCCTGATTATCATTGTTGTTCCTTACCTTTACTTTCTGTGGCTTTCCTTAGTGCCCCCGAGGAACCAAAGAATCCATGTGTAAGCTTAGGGGAAGATGCTCAGTGGGCCTGCTGGGGATTTCTTCATCTGGCTAGCAAGGTGCCTAAGTCTTACATTTCTAACTTGAGACTGAAATTCTCTTAATTCAGTTATTTCTACATTATTCTCTCCTTTTCTCTTTCTTAAGCATTTGTACAAGAGTTATTTAACTCCAAGAGTTAGTTAATAATGTTTTGCATGAACTGTGATTAGTTTTCCTTTTTCTCGTTAAGTGTTGAACTTCATGTTTTATCATTTTTTGGTAAATGGAGGTACAAACAGCAGTGATTAATGAAGCCCACAAAATATGATGATTGGTTTGAATCCATGCCACTTAAAGATGTCAGAAAGAAGAGAATTGTAAATTTTTAAATGTCAGAACTGAAAAGTCATTTTAAGATCTTTTACATTCTTACCGCCTCATTTTATATCCAATGAAATTGAGGCTCAAAAGGTGAATGAGTAAATGTGATAAATGTTTAGCACACTTAGAATATTTTAAAATTTGCACAGTAGGAGCTTTCGTGTTTTCTGACAGATGGTGGTAATATTGCAGAAGAAGCTTTTTTTTTTTAACCACTAGGGAATGCTGAAATATCAACTGATCAACTATAATGAGGGGGAAAAAAAATCAGTCTTAAGTTTTCTGATTATTACATCTTTTCTGTTTAGCAGAATAAAATGACCTGTGTGGTAGTTTGTAAGGATCATAGGGGAAGGAATTAATGCTGGGGGATGCTCTTTTAGATTTGTTGCAAGTCACATCATTTCAAAATGATCGTAATTCAGGTATTCCTTGTAGGTAAGGAAATTTTGTTCTCCCTTCCAACTATACAGAGCATGAGTGTTTACAGGAAAATCTGCCTCCCTGGTTAGTTAAGCATACCTGTTTGTGTTCATGGATGATACTGGGCCATAACCTACGTTGTGGTAATTTGGTGAAAAGGGAGTCTTGTCACACTGCTTCTACCTTTGGGAAAATGTCCAGTTCCAGAGCCCCACGGGTCGAATGGCAATTGAGTAAGGGTGGAGGCCTTCTCGAGCAGACCTCATCCTGAGTTTTGGTCAGGAGGTGAAACTGGACTTGTGATCCTTCTGTCCTTGTCCTCTTTTTTTACCCCCATCCCTGTCCCTGTCTTTACTCTGCCATTATAAAAAATTCATAAAATTTCAGTTTTGACTCTTTTCCTGTTCAGGGAATTTTTTAAAGGGAATTTTACATTATTTTCCCAAATTGGTGGTGGTGTTTTCAGTCTCTCCTGTTTTACGTTGTTTTGGATTATAATCAGGTAATGAGGTGTCTTTCCAGCCAGGTGCTCCGGAGACATAAAAAAAAAAAAAATTATGTATCGTCTGTATAGTCAAAGTACTACATATATTCATAAAATTGAGCTTATTGATTATCTCATTCAAATCGTTGGTATGTTTTCCTTTAGCTTATATGATCTGCCAAAATCTGAAAGTGTTAAAATACTATGATCAGATTTTATTATATCCCTGTATTTCTAGAAGTTTTAACTCTAGTTAATCTGACTGCTATTATTTCTTGTCCATAAAAGTTTTATTTAAAGAAATATAATTAGAATTGAATAAGTGTAGAGAGAAATACTATCCAACTGAATGGTCAGACTTACATCACATACATGACAATTCTTCCAACAGTATATGTAAATTTAATGACATTCTGACCAGAAACCCAACAATTTTTTGTGCATGGGAGGGACCATTGGTTAGAATTACCTTAAAAAATGTTAAAAAAAAATAAGAGTACTCGAGGGTGGGGGACTTTCCTTATCATATGTTAAAATCACCATAATGCGGGGTGCCTGGGTGGCTCAGTTGGTTAAGTGTTGGATTCTTGATTTCAGTTCAGGTCATGATCTCATGTTTCATGAGTTCGAGCCCCATTTTGGGCTCCTAGCTGACAGTGCAGAGCCTGCTTAGGATTCTCTCTCTCCCTTTCTCTCTTCCTCTCCCCTGCTCACTCTCGCTGTCTCTCTCAAAATAAATAAATAAACTTTAAAATAAAATAAAATAGAATAAAATTACTATAGTGCTACAGGAATAAAAACACTGTGATATAGAAAATACAGGATTAAATCAATTGGCTGGAAATAACGGATCCTAATATTGTAAGAAATTAAAGTATGATAAAGGCTGAATTTCATTACACTGGAAAGAGGAATGTTTATTTGATAAATGGTGTTAGCATAATTGGCTATCCATGTCAGAAAGAACAAAATTAGGGCTTTACACATACATTTCTGTGGATGAAAGATTTAAATCTAAGTTGCAGTGATACTGGAAGATATTTTAGAACACTGTATCATTTCGAGGTAGGAAAGATCTTCACAGACAAGACAAGAAATGCAGAAGAAATAAAAGAAAATATTGACATTTAACTACATAAAATTAACTACATAAACTTTTATATTTCTTTCTAGCAGAATACATCATAAATTATTCAAAAGACTTAGTCACACATATGACAGTCAAAAAATTGATACCCTTAATCTTTGAATAGGGAAACAGACAATCCAATAGAAGAACGGACAAGAATGTAAACAGGCAATTCATGGAAGAGAAAATGCATATTGTCCCCCAAGCCCATTAAAATGATGCTCTGTATAAGCAGGAAGGAAGTACAAATAACAGTGAGAAAAAAGTTACCACTTATCCAATGGGCAAAATATAAAAGGGTCTGGGCATATCAGGTTCTGTGTTATGGAGAAGCAGACCCTTCGTATGCTGTGATGGGGGTGTATGTGGACTGGTATGGTGCTTTTTGGAAAGTTCACATTCTTTGATTTGGCAATCTCACAGTAAGGTCTGTCCTTTCTTAGAAATGAAAGCACAAGTAAATGCATGTACAAGGATATTTATTTTAATGTGTTTTTTATTTATTTATTTTTTTTTATTTTAGAAAGAAAGAATGTGAACAGGGGAGAGGGGCAAGTGGGGAGAGAGAGAGAGAATCTTCAGCAAGCTCTGTGCTGAGCCTGGAGCTCGATCCCATGGCCCTGGGGTATGACCTGAGCTGAAATCAAGAGTTGGACGCTCAATCCACTCAGCCACCCAGGCATCTTTTTAACGTGTTTTTATTATAGTCAGAAATTTTAAAAGTATCAGTATGTCCGATAATAAGTAAAGGACAGAACAAATTGCAGTACATTTGTACTATGCAATATTTGACATCTATTAATAAGAATGTCTAGAGTTACATGTATTGATTAGACATAATCTTCATAACAGATTGTTCAGAAAAGGAACATTTCAGAGAGGTGTTTGTAATATGATCAGATTAAAATATATATTTGTATAGGTCTAGAAAAATATTTGGGAGAATGGACACACACGCAAATGTTACTATTGTTTATCTTAGGTGAATAGGATTGGGAGAAGGGTGGCAGGGAGGAGACCGATTTTTAAACTAAATAGACCTTTGCACTTTCCGTTTTGTTGGAATAAGTTCAAAATATTAATATTTATTTAAACCCATAACTCTTGCTTACATTTTCTGAAGTCTCATGACTTTCAGTGAAACGTGGGGTTGGTCTCTTTGCTGGTCTGTTTAAGAAGGTGTGCTGGGCCGCTGAGGGGAGAGCACTGGCTTTCACTCCCTGGCCTGTACTACTTTCTGGCTCCTTTATCTGTCCCTCTTATTTCTGTGGTTCATCACTTTAGCCATTTTCTGGCCAGTGTGCTGTTTCTTTGCCCCTTTATAGTTCATTTGTGCTAGTCCTGGTTGATAGTTGGTGGAGAAAAATGACACAGTTCTTCCATTAGTGTCCTATAAGTGTGTGGTCTTCAATGTCCCATGATCCCTTAAGATGGCTCAGCAGTCCTGTTTTCCTTCATTAGCTCTGTTCTTAAATGCGTGTGGTGTTTCAGACAAGCCTCTTTCTTCAGACTTTTAGCACTGCCATTTCTTCTCTAGAGCAGCAAGGGAGGGGCTCGAGACACTGTAGGGAAAATGGCAACACCATAAACTATCTGCTGCTCCGAACATGCAAACTTAACCTTCCTCTTGTGCCAAGGCTAATTGGCCACCTGTGTTGGGGAGGCCAGCCCTTCCTATCTCCTTCTGGCGGTGGTGGGGATGTGGAGGGTGTGTGTGCTCGTTCCTTGGATGGTCTCTGCCATCTCATGTGTCACCTCTGTTTCCTCATTCATTCATCTCCAAGAGTAAGTATCCTGGCCTAGAATACCTGTGTCTGTTTCTTCTTACCTTCCTGACTTGTCTGTGTTATGCACATACCTGTTGGGTGGATAGAGGAAGGCTATTTGGTCTCAATAATGAGAAAACATCATGAGCTAAAGAGTGTAGAAGACCTCAAGAGTAAAGAAGGACGAAATGACGGAACAAAGTGGAAACAACCTTTTTATCCCCTGTTTGTATGCTTCTGGATGCTTCTGGCCAGGGTGGGAGGAATGTCGGGGGACACGTATTACTCTTACCTAAGCAGATGAAGGTTTAATTGTTATGACTGCCAAACTATGGCATTGTGATTTCTTAGCTAGAGTTAGAAGCCTGATGGCTATATTTTGATATTTGTGTTCTTATACAGGTTATTGAAAACAGATGAAAGGTAAAAACTTTATCTGTAAACTGGTGTTCACCAAGCATGGGGTTTGGGAAATACTGAATTAATCAAATCTCTAATGGGCTGGCATGCTTTCTGAATTTCCAAGAGTAGGAGACCGTATGGTGTTTTCTATGTTAATGATCAGTAAGCCTTCTTCTGCACTTCTATCCTCTTCTTTCCTGAATCTATTATCCTGTGTCTTCAGAAAAATAGTTTGAGAACTCCTGGAGGACACAAATAAATATATGGTACTAAAGAGTGAAAAAAAGAGAAAAGTCTCAGCTTGTTTCATGCCCAGTAACATGACTGTACACAATTTTTATTCTTTGTCAGTTTGTGTGGGGTTTTCCTTGTACATTTTGAAGATGGAAAATGACTTTTTAAAAATGAAACTTACTTTGACTAATGTTACTAGAAAGGGAGTAAACTATTTTGTAAATAAGCACAGTAGAGTTCTCATGTGGCCAAAACTTTGTGTAGTACTAGATGTTTATCATCTTATATTCTTTCACGGTTTCATTAGGATTGACCTGGATTCCGTTACTTGAGTTATGTTTTCTTATCCACTTTTCCAGCGGCAGCCGATTAGGAGGCCTGGTTACAGTGCTGTGCTTCTTTTTCAATCATGGAGAGGTACGTAGTCAACAAATATTTTCAGAATCTTTAGGGGATGGTACTTCTAGAAATGCAGGTTTCTTCTTTAGGTAGTCAATCAAGTATTTAAAGAAATTTTAGGAGATTTTACTTATAGAAATACAGGTTTCCTTTTAAAGTTTAATTTCCTTAAATTTAGTCTGTAGTAGCATTCTTTAAATGCTTGATCTTATTTTAATTCAAATTTTACACTAGCATTTATTTTAAGTTAACTTTTCATGAATATCATATCTTTTTTGTCATATATCTCTTACTGATTTGAAACAATATGGGTCTGCATCAGTTCTTTATATAATTTAAAAGTGCGGAAGTTCACATGTAGCGGTAATAGAAATAAGTCAGCCATGGATATAGTTAGCTTTTTTGTGTGGGGGTAACTTCTGTTTTTTTAAGTTTATTTATTTATTTTGTGAGAGAGAGAGCAAGAAAGCCCCAGCAAGGGAGGGGCAGAGAGAGAATCCCAAGCAGTCTCTGGCTATCAGTGCAGAGCATGATGTGGGGCTCCATCTCATGAACTGCGAGGTCATGACTTGAGGTGAAATCGAGTCAGATGCTTAACCAACTGAGCCACCCAGGTGCCCCAGGGGGATAAGTTTGTGTTGTAGGAGCTATATAGTATGTTTCTATTTTAATGCTTCTGTATTATATTATACCTGTAAACTTGCACATATCCAAGGGTTTTCTGAAGAGAACACTTGTAAAAAGTATCAACTCTGCCTCCAGGCTACCCGTGTTCAAATCCTGGCTCTGTGGTTTAGGGGCTTTGTGACCTGAACAAACCATTAGCCTCACCTGCCTTAGTTTCCTCTTTGTAAATGGGTGTAACGATGTTACTCACCTCATGGGATTATTGGGGAGATTAAATGAACTCATGAGTGTAAAGCATCTAGAACAGTGTTTGGCACATAGTAACTGTTATGTAACTGTTACCTTTTATTATTATTAATAACTTAGTTTAGATTAAATTCTAATATAAATTCAGGATGCCAGTGAAGTTTTTCCACTAATGAATTGTAGTTGTAAATGAATTTCTAATAATAGATCTGTATCTGGTTTTCTTTCATGGTAAATTTTGTATGAGGGAAAGAAAAAAATTCAGCTTGTTTTGTGTGAAGTAACCTAATCCTTTTCTGCATTTATAAACTTAGTGTTTACAGTATTTGTATATGCACACTTTACAAAGCCCTCAGAGTAATTCTACTAAAATGCAACTGTAGAGTCAAGGTTGAACTTTTTTTTATTGTTCAGCAGATTACTAATGGGTATTGAACTAACACAGGCTTAATATTTAGAATCACAGAAACTTAAAGCCAGAGCAGCCTAAGAGATTAGAACATTTGAGCCAAATCATTGCAGCATCGTTTGTCTAACTTTTGAGCAAAAAAAATAAAGTGTTTTTGCCTCTTCTTGACCGTGGATGCCGTTCAATGTTATAGTATGGGCCATGGGACATGTGGAAGCACAGATTCGGGGAGAATGACCTAAGAACTTGGAAATCGCTACTTAACAGAGGAGGAAAGGAGCACTGAGTGTTCACTCTAAGATGTTGCAGGAAAGAGATCATAGAAAAATTTGAAGCCAAGGTGCAGTTTTATTTTTTTATTTTTTTAAATTTTTTTATTTAAAAAAATTTTTTTTTATGTTTTTTATTTATTTTTGAGAGACAGAGACAGTGTGAGCAGGGGAGGGTCAGACAGAGAGGGAGATACAGAATCTGAAGACAGGCTCCAAGCTAGCTGTCAGCACAGAGCCTGATGTGGGGCTTGAACCCACAAACCGTGAGATCATGACCTGAGCCGAAGTCGGACGCTTAACCCACTGAGCCACCCAGGTGCCCCTCAAGGTGCAGTTTTAAAGACGACTGTCTGTTAAGCAGAAAGGTCTATTGTGTTACCCTCAGTCTAAATTAGAGGTTGTCAGTTCCTGATCTTATGTTTTTCTTACACAATTTTGATACGTAGCCTGAACCATTCCTTACAAAGTCTTTTCAGTTCATACCAGTGAAATTTGGACTATTCAGTTCATTTTTCAGGTTGAAAGACTTTCTTTTTGATACTTTTTGGCTACTTAGTGTGTTTAAACATGCTTAGACATCACTTTCTACTTAGGAAAGGGTAAACTAAATGTGACAAGAATTAGAATTGCGGTTTTACTGAAATAGTGAAGTAGATAATAGTACTTAATCAGTAACTTAGCTTTAGAGTGGAAAAATGACCATTGAGTAAAGGTGTTGAATAAAGATGTTGAAATTCAGGGAATAAACTGCAGTTTTGGGTAAAATAAGGGTGAGAACTTAAGTAACTAAACCCATTTATATTATAATTTAGTATTTATTTTGGTCTTCAGACTGTGTGATTGTCAGACCCTATTTTTTTCTGAATTTTAAAAATGTTGCCCAAAGTCTATAATTTTTATGAGAGGGAAGCGTCTACTCAGGTCATACCTATTCACATATTTAGTGACCTGTTCTAGAGCCTCATGGTGTTTTGCTAACCGGAATTGCTGGTGGTTACTAATTGGTATCCCTCTTTCTTAGGAGAATTATCTTAATCATGTGAGTGAGTGGTTTATATGCCAAAAAAATAGTTATGAATTGTTACTTGCTTTTAAATTCTATTTCCATTCTTTAGTTTGCTTTCTACTAGTCTATAAGATAATATATGAATAATAGTCTTTTTTGACCTTAACAAAAGAACTACAAAATGTGTAGTGTTAAAGAATTAATCAAATGATTTTTTAAAAATTTTTAACATTTATTTATTTTTGAGAGATAGAGACAGATGATGAACAAGGGAGAGAGGGAGACACAGAATCTGAAGCAGGCTCCTGGCTCTGAGCTGTCAGCACAGAGCACGACACGGGGCTCGAACCCACCAACTGTGAGATCATGACCTGAGCTGAAGTAAGACACTCTACTGACTGAGCCACCCAGGCGCCCCTCAAATGATTTAAAACAGAAATGTAAAACCTCCAAATCTGAAACCTGTGAAAATACAACAAAGGACTTATTAATTGCTCATAGTAATAATAATATTGAGCTTGCACATTTCATAATAAAAATTATATAGATGTTTTCACTTACCAACCTTCTTCTTATTAAATGTTGATTCTGTCCCTATTGAGAATTACTGCTAAGATGAAAGCTAACAGTTTTTCTCTGCCTTTTAAATCCTTCTTAATTACAAGATCAGATGTATGCCGCACGGGTCGATATTGCAGGATTTTTAGCATACTGATTGAAAAGGATTTAGAGGAATGTATTAAAAAAAACCTAAATACAGTATTTCTCTTTAATTTTGGACTGTTAAAAATTCACTATATGTGAAATGGGTTTGTTTAGCTTTTTAATGATGAGTTTTTTAAAAAGTTATTACTAAGCATGACTAATGGTGTTTTATGTAAAACATGTTCACAGATAAAAAGCTAGGCACATGTGAGGAAGAAAATCCTTTTTTTTTTTGAAACCAAAGTAAGTAATTCAAAGTAGTAGGAAAGGTTTGCTTTAGCGGCATATCTAATTAACCTTTTTTTATTACCCATAATTTATTTCTAACCCATATTAGTTTCTTAAATAGTTTTGAACTGAACTGAGATAATGTACATGTTTCTAATTAGTTATGGACATAGTTATGTTATTTAAGATTTGGAAAGCAGTTCTTAGACCACTTTGAAAACAGTCTCATTAATCCTTGCGATGTTCTTGTATGGTAGATAAGCAGTAGATAATAATATTCTAGTTTGCATAATAATTGGAAGCACTAAAAGGTTAAGTGTTTGGCTCACGGTTTTTCTGCAGGGACAGGATTCTAAGTTTTCTGATTAACCAGTAATCTCTCCAAACTTCTCTCAACACAGATAACTCTTAGAAAAGGGAGTAGGATTTCAAAGATAACACAACAGTTTATCTTTCACAGATAAAAAGTACAGAGATCTTTCCTTGCTAATTTGTGGAACTTTTTATCTTCCCTTTCTCTTCTTGCTTCTTTTCTTTTTCTCTTTCTTCTTCCCTCTCTCCCTTCTTCCCTTTCTTGTGATGGTAACATTTTGGCCAGGACATTTATTCTGGATCTTCTGTTTATTCAGCTCAGTTAAAACAATATATACAGAGGGCTCATTGTATGCCAGGTACTTGTAGATGCTGAGGATATGTCAATATGTCAGTAAAACAAAGACCCCTGTCCTTGTGGATAAGCATCTGAAGGTGGGACCATCTTCTTTCGAAGGTGGGAGAATCCTGGCTTATTTACAAAGTAGCCAGGAGGCCACTGCGACAGAAGCAGAGAGTGGAAGGGATGGAGGCCAGTTAATAATGGGGAGTAGGATGTGGAAGAAGCCAATTCTGTAGTCCCTGTTGGTTCTTTTGGAGTCCATTGTAAGATTCTTTTGGAGTAAGTAGGAAGGCCATTGAGGAGTTACATACAGAAGAGTGATGCAGTTTAAATTATTTTTTACATTAATTTGGAAAATTGTATGAGTATAAGATGTGTTATTTATTCAGGCTATTGAGAGGCGTGTTTATCAATTTGTGAATTTACATTGAAATTGCATTAACTCCAAAAGTCAAAAAAAGTGTGCTGATCTTAGATGGGAATGTATCTCTTGATTAGATTTGAAAACTGCCTATAATATGGTAGAAAACTACCCCCTTGAAGACCTGGGCCCTGCTGGGTGTCAGCACTGCCAGGCTCTTTTCTTTGCTTAGGTCCCACTGCCTCCCCCCCTCTACTTTCCAGAAAGGACCACTCCTTTTCCTTCCTCAGAGCCTTTATACATGCTGTGCCCTTTGCCCTGCAAACCCTCCCTTTTTACTTCCGAGCCATCCTTCACATCTGGACATTTGTGTTTGGATTTCAGTGATATTTTTCATCCTGCAGATCTGGGGTTCCATCTGGTCTACTTTCTCTTTGGTCTTGAGTACTTTATTTAGTGTTGTGGTGCAGATCTGCTGCCAACAAGGTCTCTGAGCTTCTGCCTGTCTAAAGATGTCCTTATTTTCCCTTCTTTTTTTGAAGTGTATTTTTGCTGGATAAGAATTTTAGGTTGATAGCTTTACCTTTCAGCACTTTAATGTTATTCTGTTGTCTTCTGGTTTCCATTGTTTGATGAGAAGTCAGTTATCATTCTTATTGTCACTCTGAATGTAATACATCTCTTCTGTGGTGGTTTGAAGACTTTCTTTTTATATTTTGTTTTCATTGTTTTGATGGTAATGAACTTAGGTATGGTCTTCTTTGTATGTGCCCTGCTTAAGGCTCACTGAACATCTTTGTTCCATGGGTTGCTTTTTTTGAAATCAGTTTTGGAAAATTTTTAGCCAATATCTTATCTTCAAATATTTTGTCTTTTCCATTCACTTCTTTGAGGATTCTAATTCCATGTATTTTTGATGTTATCCCATGGGTTTTTGATATTCTCTTCCTCTTGCTTTTATTCATTTTTTCTCTCTCTTTGTCTCTATTTAGATATTTTCTCTTACCATGTCGTTGAGTTCACTGGTACTTTATTCTGATACATTCAGTCTGCTACTCAGTTCGGTGAATTTTTCATTTAAGATATTATGAATTTCAATTTTAGAATTTCATTTTTTTCTCGAGCTTCCATTTCTCTATTGAAAATTCCCATCTGTTCACCCATTCTAGCTATCTTCTTCTATAAAATTTAAAACCTAATTATTACAGTTATTTTAAAGCCCTTGTCTGTTAATTCCAACCTGTATGTTGTCTGTGGGTTTAATTCTGTTGACTAGAGTTTATCTCTTGATTATGGGTCCTGTTTTTCTGCTATTTTGCATGTCTCATAGCTTTCTATCTTATGTAAGACATTTTGTATGAAAAAATGATAAAGCCTGAACTAGATAATTGCTTTCGTTTGTTTTTTCTTTTTCCCAAAGAAGGAACATCTTTTCCTGGGTCAGGCATGAAAGGTGAGGCTCTGAGCATCTGGATCTCACCATGAGTCCTGCTTTAGCTGGACTTTTCATTGTTTTAGTTCTGTCTCCAACTTGGGCTCTATATCCAACTTCCCAGATCCTCATCCCAGGGCATTAGCTCTTTGATCTTACCAGCATTTGAATTAAAAGGGGGTTCGTTTTCAACCTTTTAGTTATTTTCAGACCATCTCTGAATTCAACTTCAGCAAGTTCCTGGAAGCTAAGCATTGTGTGAGATTGTGAGATCTCTGTCTGCTTTTTTACGCCTCCCCACTGCTGCCTACTCTGCCATATTTGTGTGTGTGTGTGTGTGTGTGTGTGTGTGTGTGTCTTCAGGGTTGGTGTGAGGGGGAAAGTTGTCAAAAAGATTTATTTTTGTGTTGTGGCTTTTCCAGATTCCAGTTTATGTTGTTAGAAGTCTATGTGTTTTATATCTGGCGCCAGCAAAGATTGTCTGTGGCAGGTCCATGCCTAAATTATGCAATTGTTCCCAGGTGTAAAGGTAGGGCCAACAGATGTTCTATATCTTCTTTTGGGTTATATCTAATTTCCATTGTACATTTTGTCCTAAAAAGGCAGTACCAAAAAAGTACATGTTTCGGTACTTTTTTTCTCCAGCTTTTTATTTGGAACAATTAACATACACGTTGTTCTAGATTCACTTCATTTGCCAGTTTTAATATTTTTCCACATTTGCTTTTTCTCTCTTATACGCACTCCTGCACACCACATTTTTCTAATCCATTTAAACTAAGTACAGACATGATGACATATATTTATGTTAGATTAATTCCTAAAGATTTTGTGGGGTTTTTTGGTACTATTCTCTGCCTTTGATATGTCCCCATTGGTCTTTGAAGATAATCCTTTCTGGAAAAAAAAAGGGGGGGGGCGGTGTTTCAAGATCACCTTGCATTTTCTTGTCTCCAGATGTGGAATCCACTGTTTTCTTTTTTTTTAATGTTTATTTATATTTGAGAGAGAGATAGAGAGATAGCATGAGTGGGAGAGGGGTAGAGAGAGAAGGAGACACAGAATTCGAAGCAGGCTCCAGGCTCTGAGCTGTCAGCACAGAGCCTGGTGCAGGGGTCGAACCCATGAGTAGTGAGATCATGACCTGAGCTGAAGTTGGTCAGCTTAACTTAAACTGACTGAGCCACCCAGGTTCCCCTTTTTAAAATTTTTGTAATGTTTATTTATTTATTTTTGAGAGGGAGAGAGAGACAGAGAATAAGTGAGCCTGAGCAGGGGGCGGCAAAGAGAGAGTGAGAATGATTCCCAAACAGGCTCCACACTGCCAGGGCAGAGCCTAATGTGGAGCTCGAACTCATGAACCATGAGATCATGACCTGAGCTGAAATCAAACGCCAGACACTTAACTGAGCCACCCAGCTGCCCCCAATCCACTGTTTTCTAAGGAACCTTGGATGCTATTAGTGGAAAATGATATATCTATATCTATATCTATATCTATATCTATCTATATATTTATTTATTTTTAAATGTTTATTTACTTTGAGAGAGAGAGAACAGGGGAGGTGCAGAGAGAGAGAGAGAGAGAGAATCCCAGGCAGGCTCTGTGTCATCAACATAGAGCCTGATGCAGGACTTGAACCCACAAACTGTGAGATCATGACCTGAACAGAAACCAAGAGTCAGACACTTAAGTGACTGAGCCACCCAGGCACCCCAAATGGTATTTAGAGACCACAAGCAGGGTCCTTGGTGAACTCACTGGTATTAGGATGTAATTACTTTTAGCTCTTTTAGCAGAAGACCAGTAAATATACTTTTAAAAAATCATCAATTCCTACTGATTTCTCCAGTAATTATTTTAGGGGTCTTCTTTACTTTTCCCCACTCCATATTTATATCTTCCTCTTTCCCCCAATTTAAGTAAATTTACTTATTTGCTTTATTCTATTATATACATGAAATGGCTTCAGAATTAGTACACTAATCCTATTACCAACAATAAATTTACTAACAAGTAAGGCTCAAGATTTTTTTGCAATTCTTTTTCTTATAAGAGTATATTTTACTAAAGTTATGTAGTCAGTTTAAAAATTAAACAATTCAAAAGTTCCTTGAATTAGTTTTGTTTCTCTGTGTTATTTCGATAATACAATTAAAATCCCTTGTAGTATGTACTGCCTTTATATCTTGACTAAATCTTTCATACAATAGACAGAATTCTGATTCTTGATAACTTTGAGAGGTGTAGTTTACAACCACATGGTAAAGGAGATGATATCATTAGCATATTGTCAGATAATAGTTTCTATTTTAAACGAGTAAGAAATGGTCAAGTTTGAGTCATTGCAGCAATAGATGGAGGCATGAAGATGTAATTCATGCTTTTCCAAGAAAGTTTACTGATTTCACAGATGTTTTATGTATATTTAAGAATAAGATATACTGTTATCCTGAAAGTTCAGAGACAAAAAAGATAAGTGTTTCTTTCCATAGAATCAGCAGAAATTCTTTGTTAAGGTAGTAAAACTTAAGACTAGCAATTCTATATTACTGCAACATTAATTCTTGTGTGAGCCAAAATTGTGTGACCAATTCAAATTGACATATATGACTGACTGGTTAATTGGGCAGCATATCAGTACATGGTACAGAAAGAGACAAAAACTCCAAGAAAGGTACCTGGCTTATTATCAAGGCGTAACACCATCAGCCCCACAAAGCCCACGCAGAGCTAAAGGTCTGCCTAAATAGTGGCACTGCCCTAAGTAACATCAAAGAGATGTTCAAATTGTGGCTGTTACACCTAGCATTTTTTATGGTTAGCATCTAAGGAATAGAATTTTTTTTAAGTTTATTTTTTGAAAGAGAGAGCATGTGAGTGAGGGGAGAGGGAGAGAGAGAATCTCAAGCAGGCTCCGTGTGGTCCACACAGAGCCCAGACCCAAGCTGAAATCAAGAGTTGGATGCTTAAACAACTGAGCCATCCAGGTGTCCCAGGAATAGGATTTTTAAACCTGTACCATTCTCTGCAGAAAAGTAGCCAAACCCATGATGGCCAGACATCTTTTTGGGAAGCATTTGTAAGTGCGTGGTTTAACACAATATTATAATTAACATTAAACAATATAAAGCAATATTATAGCTAATATAGCGGTGTAGCATTCAGAAGTGGGATAATTTGTTGTAAACCTAATCGTTATACCAACAACAATGTATGACTAATCCTACAAATATTAGCTCTGGTCAAAACTCTTGGAACAAGCCTTGAACACGTCTTTTTGATGTTAACTGTAATTTATAATTCACGAGTTAGTTGTTCTCCTATTTAGTTTTACATTATGAAGAGAAGTAGATTAGATTATGCTAGAACTCTTAAGAGTATAAGTAAGTTATTTGAAAATAGAGCTTGACACATGAAGTTGCCTACTGCTAAAATTCCTTGGTTTTTGATTCTTGAGTAAATGATTTGAAATTCAGGCTTTCCTAAGCAGAACATTGGAACTGTTGTTGCCAATACCTAGGCAGTATTAAGCTGCAGCGTTACTTAGCTCTTTGAAATGTGTGCTAGAAATTATATACTGTAAGAGGACAGTTTAAAGAAACAGTGAAATTTTCATTAAGTTCATTTTTGTAATTCAGGAGTTTCTTGTATTTTGTTTGAGTGTGTAAGACAGTGTGTAACCCCTTGTGAAGGAGTTTGCACGTTTATTCCCTTCTATAATTTCTAAATTTCAAGATAATGCCTTTAGAAGGCATTTTGAACTGTCATCTTATATAGAGAGAACTGTTTTACAGCTAGAGGAAAATATTTATTTGTTGAGACTTAAGGTCTGATTAAAGCAAATCTGTTTACTGTTTCCAAATTACTTGGGATCACTGGACCAGTAGTTATGTTTGTACCAGATCTAGTAAAGCACATGGTATTAATTGGAGAAACAATAAGCACTTTCCCATACATTTGCATTCATTCATTCTTAACTTTGTAGAAAACCTTGCTCTTTGTTTCGGTGCCTTCTAATCCTACTTTTTACAAAGGATGTAATTGAGTTTTAGAGAATTGAGTGACTTCAGCTAGTAAAAGAAATGGATTTCTAAGAGATGTACCATAGTTGAATTTGGGTAATAAAATAAATATAAGTCTGGATGAAGAAAATTCTCAAATTGTGCATTATATAGTTCAAATATTTTCTTCTTGGTTTTTGCACAGAGATTGATAGCTTTATAAAATATGCTTATATATCTCTACTATCATACTGAAATTTCTAATTTGGTAAACTAAAAGATTTTTAAAATTGCATTCCAGTAACAATAAATTTGCATTTTATTTTATTTTATTTTATTTTATTTTTTTTAACTTTATAGTTTATTGTCAGGTTAGTTTCCATATAACACCCAGTGCTCTTCCCACAAGTGACCTCCACCAAGACCATCACCCCGCTTTACCTTTTCCCCTTCCCCTT
>CM053559.1:59824690-59941110 GCA_028646485.1 Cryptoprocta ferox | reverse complement strand
GTGTATAAAAATGCAACCGATTTCTGTACGTTGATTTTGTACCCTGCGACTTTGCTGAATTCATGGATCAGTTCTAGTAGGCTTCTGGTGGAGTCGATCGGGTTTTCCATGTAGAGTATCATGTCATCTGCGAAAAGTGAAAGTAAAATTTGCATTTTAAAAAGACTTTTTCAACCTTTTCAGAATTCTCTTGCACGTATAGTTCATTTATAAATAGATATCTATGTTAAATCTCATAGAGGATGGTGAATTTTGGTTAAAAAGAGAAGTAAATTGGCTCAAACTTTCTATAGCAGTAGCGGAAATGTCTAATAGTCCGAGGCAGAGCTAAAATAAAGGAAAAGTTTATTTCCTTTATGCACTGTGGTCTTTGTAATTTATGTAGCCTTTAAAGTAACTCTGCTTGGAACACCAGGCTGACTCCTTTGGTAGAGCATGTGACTCTTAATCTCGGGGTTGTGAGTTCAAGCCCCATGTTGGGTGTAGAGACTACTTAAAAAATTTAAAAAAACTTAAAAAATAAAATTAAGTAATTCTGCTTGACTTGAAAGATATAATGATTTCTTCTAGTGTGACTAGCTTGATAGTAGTAAAATCAGATTGTTTATATCTCACCCAGTGTAGTTTTCCTTTAATGGAACGATAGACTTATTAATATATTTAGTAGAGATGCAGAAAAATGACAGAGTACTAAAACTGGGATGTAACATTATTGAATTATGTCTAAAGTGAGTTCTGTAGTAGAGTTGGTACATTACATTTTAGGATTTGTTATTTTTTATTTGATCCCCTCTGTCAGTTTTAAATATTTTGCAGCCCAGGGTAGCTTGGGCAAAGAAAAAGTAAAAACAGAAACGGAGTGCCTTTTTTTTTTGTAAGTAGCATTATGAATAAAAATACTGACATTGATAACTACAAAGAGTTTTGAAGTATTGGTTAAGGATAGTTTTGCTGAAATTCAAGTGGAAGAAGACAAACAGGTTTCCACAAGCAATTCAAAATGAAACTTTTTTCATTTTGGCAGAACATTTTCATGCTGGTACTTTCCCCACTTTCCTTTTAGGCTGTAGTTGAAGTTTTTTGGTATTTGTTGTTGACAATTCATGTTACTGTTTCACAAGATCTTACGCCATGTGTGTCTCCCTCTCAATAATGTTTCCCTTCTCACTTTTCAGTTTTGCTGTTTGTAGAAAACCTAGCAGCTTGTTTTCCAACAGACCACTTAAATTATGTGTGAAAAAAACTTTTTTGTGTGTTCATAAATAGCTGCTTTCGATTAGTATGTCTTACTTAACAAATTTAGCAAACAGACCATGCATGAATTTTGCTTTCAGTGCACACGTGTGATGTGGACACCACCTCTCCGCGAAAGCTTCTCCTATCCATTCCTCGTACTTCAGATGTTGCTTGTGACTCACATTCTCAGGTAACTTTGACTTCTCCTTAGGTCTTGTTTGTTTGTTTGTTTTGCATTGAATAACTTAAGATAGAATTATTTAAGCTTCCATAATAAAAAACAGTCAATGGAGTGAAATAATTAAGATGATGCTGTTGCTGCTAGGTTGAATTCGTGGTTATTTTAAGTGTATAACTTCAAAATATTTACCACCAAAAACATTTTCTTCATCTGGCCTTCCAGTCTTCTCCCTTTTTCCTCAGTGGCCCACAGATCTGCTTGGGGAGCAGCAAATCTGCTTTCACTTCTACTGTCTCCTCTTACCTGAGTCATTTTCTGCCGCCACCCCAGCTTCCCAAACGTAGGCAGAGAGAAGGGGGAAGACTGGTGACAGTAGAGTGTAACCTGTAAGATATAGTCCTTCAGAGGAAAGAACAGTTCGTAGAATGATTGTGGCAGGTATGTTAACACATGTAATTCTTCCTGTATGTGTTTAGCAGCCCCTGGAATCAGATGGTAGGCACAAAAAGAAGCCACTCAGTAGACCAGAGATACACTTACTAGGAGAATTCCTGCTGGAAATTCAGGATTGGCTTGGGCTTTCTCACGTTCATCTGGCCTTCAGCTAGAGACCTCAGAGATTCAGGCACCATATGAATGGAAGAGAGTATTACCAAGAACACTTCTTTCCCCTTTGTGTTGACGAATATTGAGTTTGGACAGATGTTGCCTTGATTCAGAGGATAAAAATAAAACAAAATGGGGACTGTGAAAAAAATAGAACAAAGCCTGACGAAAATCTGAAGATGACTCAGACTAAGAACTCCTTTCAATGATCTGCAGAATGTAGGAGAAGCTGGTTGAAGTCTGTTAACACCAAAACCCTTTGGACAATCCATGGTCACCTGTGACGACCGCAGAAAGACTAGAGCCAATATGTGGCCTTGTCCCTTAGGTAGACAGGCCCCTCTCTGAACGTGGGATGTATTCACTCCATTAAAAATTATGGGTTTTTATCTAATAAATTGATTTCATAGTTCACAAAAAGGTTACTTGGATTTTAAAAATACTTGATTTAGGGGCATGATAATAAAGAGTTGGATTAAAATAGCAAGAGAGGGATGTCCTTGGAAAAGGGATATTTAGGGAAGTAAAGACAGGTGTTTTGTGGCGGCTCTCAGTGCCCCAGGTAGGTTTATCCTGAGAGGATTTCTTTAAGGTGTACACCTTGTAACTGCAGTGTGTTAGCATATACACTTGACTTTGGGAAGATGTTAGATATGTTGGGGGCTTCTCATTGGCTCACTGATTTAGGAGAAAAGTACTTCTTAAAACTAGGCGTGAAAGATAAAATTACCTCACCTTCCTGAAAGTTCCCTAAATTACAAGTCAGGAAAGTGAAGCCTCTAAAGGTGCTCCAGAATGGCTCCTTGCCTCTACTGCCCCTTCTCTTTTCTGTGTTGTACCTGGGCAGGACCTAACTTTTATCCCACACCCTCCATAGATTTTCCCTCTGCTCAGTCCATATTCTGAATTCAACTAATCTGCAGAATACTTAGCACCTAGAGTATGCTCCTCGCGCTGCTTTTTTACAGACATCCTCCAACTCTTTAAACGAAACTACTGGATGTAGCATTAGATACGTTTGATTATAAATTCACCAAAATACAGTTTGAAAAAATTCAATGGATATACCGACCCAGCTGCCCTCTCTCTCTCTCGGGCAAGCTTTGTTTTTACAGTGATAATGGATATTTACTTTTCATGGAAAGGTGTTGTAATTGAGTGTCAGTATAATTTCTAACCCATTGGTTCATTTTATGTCTGGTTTATGTTATAACCAGATTATGTTCAGAGATACTAATTTGCAGCGTTTTGGGGCCATGCTAGAATATCTTGTGGTTAAACTTACTTGTATTTATTTTATCTTCCCAAGGGCTACAAAACTTTATAGAGGAAGCTTGATCGCACTCTGCATTTCCAATGTGTTTTTCATGCTTCCTTGGCAGTTTGCTCAGTTTGTACTTCTTACTCAGGTAAGGCGCTCGCAGTTTCAAACTGAATTAAGCTTAGTATGGTTGATTACATGAACCCATTTGTGTAAAATTATAGAACTGAGATATTGCATGACTCTTAAGTCCTAAAATGTTTTTTAGTTAATACTTTTGAAGAAGGTTCGAGACAGGGAAATATGTAAGATTTATTTATTAGTGAGTGTTCATTATTGACTTACTAGTGGAATGCCTTTATTGAACTCAACTTGATGAGAATACTTATTTTTGTTATTCGGTATTGCTAGTGCACTTAAAAGAGGACCAGCGCTAAAACTTTAAGTATTTCTCTTACATAAATGTACTTCTTTTATGAATAACGCTGTACTTTCTTACCCAGAGCCTAATGCACGTAGGATAACGTAGGACAGGTAAACAGTTCTTAATTATAGAACTCCTCCCCCAACCACCAATCTGTAATTTATCATTTTTCTGTGCATTCTTGCCCCCTCTCCCTTCAAATAGAAGCAAGGTAAAGGTGCTTGCTGAGAGAGGGAGTGAGTTGTGTGTGGTCTCTCCCTGTGCTGCTCCCCGCCCCCAGCTACTTCTGCCTCCTCATTAAGCTGGCCATCTTCCTTTTCATATAAAGCAGATTAAGAGTTGCTTTGTAATCTTGGAAATGTCTTGCTTGAGATATGAAGTAAGATCTGGCTTTGGCTCCTAACTCTGTCTGCTAGCCGCTTGACTTGGACAAACTGCTTAACTTTTCTTAGTTTCAGTTTGCTCCTTTGTGAGATAGAGAAAACGAAAGAACCTACTTTATTGGGTTAGGATCAGATGAGGGAATGTATATTAGAGTTAACACAGTGCTGGTACTTAGCACAAAGTCAATAAGGTTAGCTGCTTTTATCATTATTTTTTAAAAAGAGGCTCTATTTTGTACTTCATTCTTTCTTTGATCTTAACCTTTTAGGCTCCCATGTCTTCTTTAGCTTGGTGACATTTTAAATGTTTCTGCTTAAAAATGTCCCTGAGAGACACTCCATAAGAGTCTATCCTTGTAGGCCTGCTGTGTATTGTTTGGCCCTGGGATGGAAAGGGAGAGTTCCCGTTGCTTCCAGCTAGGGGTGATAAAATGCTTTTTTTTGGGGGGGGGTGGGAAGGGGGGAGGTGAGTGGGGGAAGGCGTTCCACGGAGTGGGGGGCTTATGTTGAATAACAAGGCACACTTCCTCCCAGTTACTGTGTCCTGTTAGTCTCATCCTTAAGCAATGCAGTGTTCCCTGGGGTAAATCTGGGTAAAGGGAAATCTTGTTTTTCTTGCTAATGAGAAAATTTGTTGTAGATTGTTTGGAGATAAATAACTTGGCGAATGCAATTTAAGTTCTAATTTAAGCATTCAGCCACTTTGCAGCTTGTTTATGCCATGTTTGTGTAGTATGGGAAGCCTGGAATTTAATTGGAGTTGCTCTCTCCATGAGGAAAGGGTGGAGAGGCATTGTTTGACAGAGTAACTGTATTTTACGAAGAGGTACATTGTTATCACTTAATCAATTAATTCATCTAAATAACTCCAGTACTCTCTGAATTCTTGGTAAATACATTTGCAGGTTTCTTCAAAACTGTGAAGAAAGTTATAAGTAGTGGAAATTATCCTTCTAATTTGAAATTGGATAAATTTGATGACAACAAGCACTTGAATATTATATAAATGAAAGAGAACACTAATGGAGATTTCTGTAAAGAGTGACTAATAGGCATAACTTAATGCATTTTTACACACACACTCATTACATGATTACTTTTGAGTTTAATGTACCTTTCCCATTTATGTGTTAATTATCATACGTTAAAATTAAATTTTTATATTTTTTGATTGGGCAAGGCACTTTGTAATTGTACAATTGTAATTGTACATGTCAGAGTCACCCTGACATTACAATGAGTATTGTTTTGAGTAATCTACAAAGTAGAAAATTTACATGGTTAATTGAGACAGCTGTGCATGGAAGGAAAAACATCAATATTTGCTATATTAATCTATTGACCATATTCAATAGTAAATTGGCAGGTAAGAGGGAAACTAAAGAATTCCCTTTTAATATAAATACAAATCAATGTGAAGAAAAACAAAATAATCTTTTCATTCTTATAGCTCTTCACTATGTCTGTAATTTTTATTTATAATTTAACTTCTTCTTAAATTTCAGATTGCATCATTATTTGCAGTATATGTTGTGGGATACATTGATGTATGCAAATTACGGAAGATCATTTATATACACATGGTAATGGTTTAATTTTTTTTTTCAATTTAGTTTGACCTTAAACTCCTTGTTAGTATTTGTTTTACACATGGTTGAAACTAGTTGTAACAGGATTCCATAACTAAAACAAGTGTCATTCAAATACTGCGATATATTTCACAGACCATGTTTTAAAATAGGCCACCCAGAAAATTTTAATTTGGGTCACGTTATCTGATTTGAGATTGTGCCTGACTTGCTACAAGTAAAAGAGATAATTCATGACAGAGAAACATAGAATGGTGTATTACCCAGGAGCCTTCTGTTAAAATGAAGCGAAATGTTCATTTCTGAGCACCAGCTATCCAGGTGTGCTGGTCATAACTGAGACTAGAACTACAAAGATCCCAGCATCTGTGTTAATCACATTCTGGGAGAATGGGGAATGCGGGAGCATGGAGGATTAATAACAAACACAGTAAATGGGCAAATTATGTAGCATTAGAAGGTGACACAGGACTTTAGAAAAAAAGAAAAGAACAAATCAGGGTACCCCAGGGAGATCAGGAGTGCCAATCTTTTTTTTAATATAATTTATTGTCAAATTGGCTTACACCAATTTGTGTAATGGCTTACACATATATGTGTATGGCTTACACATATAACACCCAGTGCTCATCCCGACAAGTGCCCCCCTTGACGCCCATCACCCATTTCCCTTTCTCCCCCCCCCATCTGCCCTCAGTTTGTTCTCTGTATTTAAGAGTCTCTTGTGGTTTGCCTCCCTCCCTCTCTGTTTGTAACTATTTTTTTCCCCTTCCCTTCCCCCATGGACTTCTATTAAGTTTCTCAAGATCCACATATCAGTGAAAATTTATGATATCTGTCCTTCTCTGACTGACTTCTTTCACTTAGCATAATACCTTCCAGTTCCATCCATGTTGCTGCAAATGGCATGATTTCATTCTTTCTCATTGCCAGGTAGTATTCCATTGTGTATATAAACCACATCTTCTTTATGCATTCATCAGTTGATGGACATTTAGGCTCTTTCCATAATTTGGCTATTGTTGAAAGCACTGCTGTAAACATTGGGGTACATGTGCCTCCATGCATCAGCACTCCTGTATCCCTTGGGTAAATTCCTAGCAGTGCTAATTGCTGGGTCATAGGGTAGTTCTGTTTTTAATTTTTTCAGGAGTGCCAGTCTTAGGTGGTGGGAGGTTTAGATATCAAGTGAGTAGTTAGAGCAGGTCTTTATGGAGAAGAGAAGAAGGAAGCAAAGATTGGAAGGAGAGGGAGTTAGTTAGCTAAGTAGATGTCATGGAGAAGAATATTCTAGGTTGGTGGAACAGTTAGAACAAAGGTCCTAAGATTGGATGGTTGATTTTGATGAATGTTTATTCTTCAAGAATATCTGTCTTTGTCACTAATTCTTACAATTTGATGTTGTCTTTTTCCTATAATTTTGATGTTATTATAATATGCCACTATATTTTTTATTCTCTATAAAAGGACATTATAATATATAGGGAAGTTTTGAAAACAGTTATAAAATTAACAAACATGAACCCACCCTCTAACTGAAAAATAGAACCGTCATTACTTGGAAGTCCCGTGTGCCCTAGATACATCCCCCTCACTTCTCCTAGGGGTAACCACTCTCCTGACTTGTTAAATTATAACTAACTTGTTTTTCTTGGTGACTTTACCTTTTATGTATTCCTGAATAATGTATCTTTGTTATTATAGATTAGTATTGTTTTTAAGGTTTGTAAAATTGGTATCTGTTTATGAGACTTATATTTTTACTTAGGTTTCTGAGATTTTGAGGTTATTTGAGTTCAGACATTTTCTTTGCTTTACATTTTCCATTGTATAAATAAAGCACAATTTATTTACTCATTTTCTTGTTGAGAAACATTTAGGTTTTCTCCTCTTCTTTTTTCTTTTATGAGTAACACTGTATATTGTCACATGTACCTCCTGAGGCATATATATTAAGAATTTCTCTAGGGCATTTACCTAACAGTAGAATTCCTGGGCAGTAAATTATATACATGTTCAGCTTTTTAATTTAATCCTGAATTGTTTTTCAAAAATGATTAGACTACCTCAAACAGTAATGAATAATATATAGCTCATATTATTGTACATCCTTTTTTATTTTATCTATCGGGTGAGTATAAAATGGTATCTTATGGCCTTAATTTGCATTTTCTCTGATTGTCAATAAAGCCAAAAATCTTTTGGTATGTTTATAGGCCCTTTGTGTTTCCTTTTTTTGTGACATTCCTATTCAAATCTCTTACCACTTTCTCTCTTAATGTCCAAGAGAAAACAGCATCTGTTTTATTCACTGCAGTATAATCCACTATTTTCATTATTTTTATGCTTTTATGCTTGACTTGTTCCTGATTTGGCCAACTATTTAAAGCTGGCTTCTTTGTCTTTCTAACAAGTCCTCAAGCTTTGAGCACCTCTTAAAATAAATTGTTAATAAAAGCTAAGCTTCATCAAATGCTTTTCTGTGTCTGTCTAGATGATCCTGTGTATATTTCCTTCTAACATGTTACTGTGGTGAATTATATTAATTGATATTCTACAGTAAGAAACCTTGCTTTTCTGGGCTAAATACAATTTTTATATATTACTGGATTCATTTTGCTGCTGTTAGAATATTTAAATCTCTGTTCATGAATGGGATTGGATAGTAATTATCTTTTTGTTACACTTGCCTTTTTTTTTCCCAAACTGTTTAATATAGTTTTTTGTTTTGTTTTGTTTTTGTTTTTGATTTTTGGTTTTTGTTTTTACATTGCACCAAAAAGCAGAATAATTGTTTAGGGGTACCTGCGTGGCTCAGTCGGTTAAGTGTCCAACTTGTGATTTCCACTCAGGTGATGATCTCAAGTTCTTGGGATTGAGCCCCATGTCTGTGTCTGTGCTGACAGTGTGGAGCCTGCTTGGGATTCTCTCTCTGACCCATCCCTGTTCGCTCTGTCTCTCTCTCTCTCTCTCAAAATAAACATTAAAAAAAAAAAGAATAATTAGTTAACATTTAGAGTTGGTCAGTCACATGGTCACATAGGTGACTATTGTTAGATACGGTGTTTGACTCAATTATAGTTATGAAAATACTAACATTACTCAGGTTTATTTGTTGTAGAACCTGTTTTGGGTGAGTGGTATATGGTTTATGACGTGACTATGGAACTAGTCTCTTACTGTGAAATATCTTCTTCCATTATCACTTTACAAGTTCCTAAATCCCTATAGTTATATAAAGGAAAATAAATACGTAATTATTTCCAAACAGGAATTTTTTCCATTTTTTTATGGTGGTAAAATATACATAATGTAACATTCACTGTCTTAATCTTTTTAAGTGTACGTATTGGTGGCATTAAGTGTATTCACATTGTTAATGCACCCATCACCACCATCTCCCAAACTCTTTTAATCGTGGGAAATAGAATCTCTATACCCATTAAACAATACTTCCCTATTCCCCTTCTTCCCCGCTAGCTCCTGGAACCCCCCATTCTGCTTTCTAGGTCTATGATTTTAACTGTGCCAGGTATTTTTTTTAAATGCATTATTTTACTTAGTGTAATGTGTTCAGGATCCATCCATGTTGACGCAAATGGAAGAATTTCCTTTTTTTATGGGTGAATAATTTTTGCATTGTGTGTGTGTGTGTGTGTGTGTGTGTATGTGTGTATACATCCATACACACATCACAGTTTCAATATCTCTTTAGTCATCAATGTAAACTTAGTTTATTTCCATGTCTTGGCTCTTATGAATAATGCTACAGTGAGTATGGGACTACAGATATCTCTCTGAGATACTGTTTTCATTTTCTTTGGGATTGCTGGATCATTTGGGAGTTCTACTTTTAATTTCTCAAGAATCCTCCATACTATTTTCCATAGTGGCTGTACCAATTTATGTTCCCACCAACAGAAAACAAGGGTTCCCTTTTCTCCACATCCTCTTCAACGCTTAATCTCTTGTCTTTTTTTATAATAGTCATTCTAACAGGTATAAGGTGATGTCTCATTGTGGTTTTGATTTGCATTTACCTAATGATTAGTGATGTTGAGCACCTTTTTATATCTGTGGGCCATTTGTATGTTTTCCTTAGAAAACTGTCTCTTCAGGTCTTCTGCCCATAGTTAATCAGATTATGTGGGCTTTGGATTTCTTGGACTCTTGAGTTGTAAAAAATACTTATATATTTTGAATATTAACTCTGTCTGCTAGATGGTTTGTAAATATTTTCTCTCATTCTGTAAGTTGCTTCTTTCTATTGTTGATCACTTCTTTTGCAGAAGCTCTTTAGGTTGATAAAGTTTTGCTTGTTTATTTTGCTTTTGTTGTCTGTGCTTTTGAACTCATGCAGGACTGTTTGTGTCTGGATAGGTAAGCTGCTGTTGAGGTAAGAGCTGAAATGAACTCAAATTAACTCAGTTTCCCATTGAAGAGTTCTCTTGGAAGTTGCAACTCTTGATAGACTCCCGAGTTCCAGAACCGTTCCATCAGACAGATTTGGCCAGTGCAGTTGTTGTCTAGGTGAGCAAACAGATTCCTGCCATTCTCCCAGAATCCTCCAGCCACTTGATGGATTTTGATATCAGATTTATTCTAGCCCCGTAGAATTTAATTGTAAGATATCTCTACATTTTCTTTCTGTGGTAGATTTTATTTAAGACTGGAAGGAACATTCCCTGAAAGTTTGGTGGATCTTGCCTATTAAACTATTTGGACCTGTTGTTTTCTTTGTGGACAGATTTTAAATTACTGATCTAACTTGTTTCATGATAATAGGACAGTTTAGGCTTCTTTCTTGAGTAGTTTTTGTTAACTTTTGCTAGGAATTGTCCCATATCATCTAAGTTTTACAGTTCTTAACATAATGGGGCCCCTGGGTGGCTCTGTCAGTTAAGCATCTGACTCTTGGTTTCAGCTCAGGTCATGATTTCATGGTTCTTGGGGACTCCTGGGTCAGCACGGAGTCTGCTTGGAATTCTTTCTCTCTCTCTCTCTCTCTCTCTCTCTGCTCCTCCCCTGCTTGCACTTGCTCGTGTGCTTTGTCTCTCTCAAAATAAATAAACTTAAAAAAAAATTCACTGATATAAGTCATTAACAGTGTTGTCTTATTTCTTTAACCTACTAAAATACAGATACTCAAGAAAGACAAATTCTAAATAATTGGTAATAATCTCTATTCTGCGCCTTTTAAGTTCTCAGTTTTCTTGCTTTATTAAGTTTCAAATTTTCTTCCTCAGATTTGAATTCGCTGATGTTTTTGAGCAACGAGTTGTTTGTCAAACATTTCCTGGGTTCTAAGGATAGAACAATGATAAAAATAATAAAAAATAATAAATAAACCCTTCCCTTCTAGAGCTTTTTTTCTAGTATACAAAGAAAGCAAATATGTAACATAAACAGTGTGTTAAATGTTAGTAGGTGTTAGTGAGGAAAATAAAGCAGACAAAGAATGTGCGGAGTATGTAGGGGAGGTCAGAATTGAAATGGGTGCAAAGACAAGGCCTCACTGAGAAGGTTACACAGGGACAGCTAAGGGAGTTGAGGTAGCAGCCATGAAGTTAAGAGAGACAGCAAGTATAAAAGGTCTGAGATGGGGGGCGGTATCGGTATGTTGCTGGATGTACAAGATGTGGCTGGATTGGAGTGAGATGGGAATGGTAATGTGAAATGAGGTTCCAGGTATTAGTGGGGAAGGCCCTGGAAGTTCTGTAGGTGTTTGTAAGGCCTTTGGCTTTCCCTTAAAGAGAGAATCAAAGCTTTTGGAGGGTTTGAGCAGTGAAGTGACCAGACTGGCTGCTGAGGTGGGAATGGATCACAAATGTCCCTCCAGACCTTTAGGACCTCCTTTTTTAATGCCGCCTTAATTTTTTTTTTTTAATACCCTTGACATTGCTTTACCTGACTCTTGGTTATGAATCTGTTTATTCAAAGTTATGTTATTCTGCTAATTTTTGCCAAAATTGATTGGGGAAGTTTAGAGTTAGTCTTTAATTTTAGCATTTATGGGAAAAAACTATTGTCATAAAATTTTGAGAATTTGGCTTCTTACCCATTTAGTAAGTATATGTGAATAACGTACCATGAAAAGTTAAGTTCATTCCAGGAATGTAAGAAAGGTTTGACATTAGAAATTATATTAATATAATTTATCACAGTATATTTTAAAAAGATCAACAATATAATCATTTCCTGTGATGCTATAAGGGCATTTGATAAAAGTCAGTATCTGTTTCTGGTTTTAAGATCTTAATCAAATGAAAATAGATGGATATTTCATTGAAATTTTAAATATATACATATACTTCAAAAGCTAGTAGCATCACACAAAATGATGAATCAATAGAACTATTCCCATTAATGCCAGAAGCTTGACAGATATGCCTACCGCCACTTTTCTTACTTAATTTTGTTGCAAGGATATTAAATAATACAATTGATTAAAAAATATGACTCTCAAAAATAAGAAAAGGAAGATGAAGAGATATTATTTGCGGGTTATATGATTTTGAATACCTAAAAAACAAAATTAATAAACTACTATGAGAGGTAATAAAAGATTGTATTCATTTCTGTATATTTAACATAATTTTTCTATATGCCATCAGAAAATATGATGAAAAAAGATTCCTGGTAGAATACCAACAGAAATACTACACTTTGAAGTAAACTTAATATGTTGGATCTATATGAAGAAAATTTTACACTCTGCTAATGAAAGCATAGGAACACTTAGAGAAATGGAAACAACATGGTATTTTTGGATCTAAAGATTCAATAGTGGACAGATATAGCTATAAATATGATGTGATATATATTATTGAATAAATAGTCCTAATAAAAATATCAGTTTTGAAACTTAAGCTGATTCTAAAATTCAGAGAGAAATTCATATATATGGCTCAAAAATAAAACTTCCGGAAGAAGACATGGATTATTTTATTTTTAAAGCTTTAGGAAGACCTAAAGGAAATGAATGATAAATTTGACGATCATAAAAATTTGGAAAACAACCGTAATACAGAAATGCCACAAAGATAAAAATGAACTTAGAAAAATATTTACAATATGTTTGCTTGATAAGGTGATATTTTTTCATAATAATAAAGAAGCTCTTAAAGAAAATAACTAAAACCCAGTAGAAAAATGGGCAGTAGGAATAAGCAATTTAGACACCCAGCAACAAAAACAACACATAGAAGAAAAGATGGTGCATCTACCCACTATTAAAAGAATGGAAAAGTGAAATAATGAGGCAACATTTTTCTTATATTAGATTGTCAAACAAGGGTGGCTCAGTTGATTGACCATCTGACTTGATTTCAGCTCAGGTCATGATCTCCTGGTTTGTGAGTTTGAACCCCCAGTTTGGGCTCCACACTGACAGTACAGAGCCTGCTTGTGATTCTCTATCTCCTTCTCTGCCCCTCCCCAGCTCTCACGCACACTCTCTGTCTCTCTGAATAAATAAACTTAAAAAAAATTGTCAAACATTGCAAAGAATTGGCGGGAATGTGTATCAGCAGGAGCTCTTATGTCCAATTGGTGGAGAGTAAATTGGCACAATATTTTTTATGGCAATAAAAATAAAATAATTTATCTCACGAGTGTGTGGACATGAATATAAGATATACACCTAAGAATGATTATCATAGCAGTGTTTGTAACAGGAAAAACTATAATAGCAGAATAAAATTGGCAACTACTTATCCATTCAGCAGTAGTTATAGGACTGATCAGTAAAGTACGGAAGCACTTTAGAGCAGTCTACTTTTTTTTTTAGCTATTCAGTGGAATGAATTAGATTGGTTTGGATTCATGGAAAGCTCTCTGAAACAAAGTCAGAGTAAAGCAAGCAGTAGCAGAGCTTATGGGCCAAGTTTCCACTTGTGGTTTTTAAAAAATACAAACTAGAATTTGTACACGTGAATATGTGGAAGAACGCATAGGGAACTGTTGATGGTGGCAATCTTTTGGGTTTCAAAGTGTGGGATAGAACATGAGCTGTTTTCATTGTTCTCTTGTGAATGGTTCGAATTTCATCATGGGCATGTGAAATTTTAAGAATAAAAATCAGTGTTTTTTTATGTGCATTAATTATATTTTTCTTGGATTTTTCCAGATTTCTCTTGCACTTTGTTTTGTTTTGATGTTTGGAAACTCAATGTTATTAACTTCTTATTATGCTTCCTCTTTGGTAATTATTTGGGTAAGTGCCTCTTAAGTAATATGGCTGTTTTTGAAACTAATGGCTGACCAGTTTTTTAAAAACCGACTTGGGATTCGTGAGGGATTTTCTATAAGGGTCATCTGAGGTGTGTTACTGAATTCATCTATATGTGATAAAGTATTCCATGCTCACTTCTCAAACAGGAAAAAACCACAAGTGTTAATACTGGAAAACACAGCCTCTTGCCTCACACCCCTACTTTGCCCTTTCTCTTTCCTTGTCTTTTCTGTCACCTAAGTTTTGGTCCCAGGGTTCATTTTAGACAGGTTTCACGCTTTCTTCTTGTTCTTGTTGCAGTTTTAATCCTATTCCTACGCCACTCGCTGACCCCCTTGCTTCCCTGTGGCACCTCACACTAGTCTCTCCCGGTTTTGCTGTGATCAGAGGTGTGGGGCTTTGAGTTCTCTTAGTTTTTTCTCCTGTTCTATTTCTGTGAAAGATTTAGATAGTTTCAATCAGGTGATGATTCAGTTATATTTTGCTAAATCACTACAAAGAACAGTCAGATTATTGAGAGACTGTCTTCTAGAAGTAGAGCAAACAGTGAAAGGTCATCTAACGCCTGCCACATTTGGCAGGATGACCTTCTAAATATAAATCTTCCTAAAGTTAAGAACTTTGGAGGTCGGTATGCCTTTTTTATTCATGGGTCTCACCATTATAATGTTTAGTGAACCCAAGAGGAAAAAAATTACTCCTGTGTTTCAAGTGCATGTGCTTTAGCAGGAGGCTGCTTTCCTGAGGACAAAGTGTATTGTACTCTCTTGATTGAAATATATTCTGCTCCTTGAATAATTTTTTAAGTTACTCAGATTATTTTGGCTTTCCTGATTTCTAGAAGCCATGAACCAATTGAGAACTTTTTATTTCTTTGCCCCATTTCACAAATAATATTTATTTAAGATCCTTTGCCCCCAGAAATATGCCTCTTTCTAGTCTGGACCATGCTACCCTTTTTCAGGTTGTGTGGCTTGAGTATACTTAGTCACAGATCTTAGTAATTGGTGTATGGCAGTGCTGGGTTTTCAGCAATGGCAAAAAAGTCATTAAGTGAGTTGCTGTACTTTGAGATTAATGGTAGTTCTTACAGGCAGTGACTTCTGTTTCTAATCAGGAAATGTAACAGCATACTCAGTTCTGTGTTTTACATGTGTGCACAGGCAAGTCCTGCTGTTACTTAGATTAAAGTACATGACTCTTGGTACTCATATTCAGGTACCAATAAAATCTAGCCTAAGTACATTTTATAGGAAACTTCTCTTCAGTTCAGTCCACGACCTACAGTGTGTCAGCTTTCCTTTTAGGTGCTTGACACTGAGGTGTGTCTTAGGTATGAATTAAGCATATTTATGTATATTTCCTATTTGGGTATATAAAAATAAATGATGCGAACAGTTACAGAATATAGCATATTTATATATATTTAACTATAAACACACATTTGCCTATTTTTATTTGTAGTTACCACCTTGAAACCTGAATCTTATCACCTTTTGTGTTCTCAGATATTCAGAAACTTCTGAAAAGATTTCATTTGGGTTCATGTATTAATTTATGTTTTGATCTGTAACCATACTTTTACCAAGTTGCAAGTACATTTAGCCCCCTATAGGTACTACACTTTGAGAGTCTATTCATGTCCTAGAGAGAGAGAAGATTTGATAGAGGAGAAGTATTTGATTGATCCATTAAAAACTCATTTGTAGTTTATTCTAAGAGTTGATAATATTTAATTTAAGTAAAATTTTAGGACTGTAAGACACCTGTCTAAAAGTCTGAAATTATTATATACATTATATGTTATTATATTCTATTATATGTTATATTGGTTCTTAGGTAAATCAGAGATGTAAAATCAGTCATAGAAATTTATCCATGGTAATTCTGTTTTCAGGTTTACAAAGTCACTAAGTGACCTAATCTATTTTGGATAAAATAGGACTGTTGCTTAAAGTCAATGAACTTGTGGTAATGCTATATGGAACATTGACAATGTGCTGAATTTTAGATTTTTAAGAGTCTTATTATAAGTGGTTTTTGGTACTTGAATTTATGTGTATAAGTATTAACTGCGTGCTATGTTATCTTCTCCATGAAGGGTATACTGGAAATGAAACCACATTTCCTGAAAATGAATGTATCTGAACTTAGTTTATGGGTAAGAATCAATCTATTTGAATGCATAAGTTTTTCCTTTTCTAAAATGTATTTTTGATTTTATGTTTTACTTTTAAGGAAATTATCTATTTTTATGTAATGCAGGAGATCTAACAGCTTTATGACATAATTAGGGCTCAATTTTAATGTGCCAAATTGCCCTTTTCATGTGGCAAGTTAAAATTAATATTGGATAAGTGAAGAATTCTAGTTTTACTTATTTTATCACCCATGTCTTTTTCTGTGGAGCAGTGTGTGTGTAAGAAATTGTTAGTACAAAGGGAATTTAACTGTAATTTTGTATAAATCTCCTATAATTATTTTAATTTTGATAGATTGTATGTATGTATTTTTATTTTTGTTGATAGCTCCCTTGATTTTGGAGTAACATTCTTTAAGCTGAATTTTTTTAGCATTTTTTCTTAGATATGGAGATAGTTATTTCACATGTGATTAAAGCATTTATATTTTTCTTCCTCTGGTACATCTAAGGAATGGCTATCAGAAGCATCAGTTTATTTTTGTTCTGTTATGTTTTTCTTTTGTAGGTTATCCAAGGATGTTTTTGGTTATTTGGAACTGTTGTACTCAAGTATTTGACATCTAAAATATTTGGCATTGCAGATGATGTAAGTGCATTTTTGCTTAAACTCGAAAGACTTTAAAAGAATCAAACAGGCTAAGAATGAATTACTTGCATTATTTAAGTCAAATTCTAATATGAAGTCTATTTACTTATTACTTTATCTATTTAGTATAATAGAAAGTAAATGTGATTCTGTATGTAGTCTCTATTCTCCAATATTAATTTCTTGACACAATTCTGTTATTTTAATTTTAATTGGTCCTTCTGTATCACAACGATTTTAAAATTTTAAAGCAAGAAAGCTCTAGAGACCTAAGCTCAAATGTTAAGGTCCATACAGTCATTTTTCTCTGTTTTCTTCATAATTCCCCTTGGTAACACAACAGTTTGCCATCTTCAGAGCCCCTGAAGTTATAGACTGTATTATGGTCTCATTCCCCCCCATCCCAGGTTTCTTGGTCAGTGCTTGTGAAAGATTTATTTATAAGCCTTTATAGGTAATTTAATCCAAGTTAGTCTTATTAAGAGAAGGGTTTTTGTTGTTTGGTCTGTTTTGGTATCTGGGTAGGATGGAAATCTGCTTTATAACTTTAAGGATTCTTTCTATCCATAATTTTTCTTTACCTATTTTGGTGTTCTAGTAAACACATTAATTTAAAAAGAAGCAACATGGCAGCCAACACAGAAAGAGTAAAGTAAACCACATATTTTTTTCCTGTAATTTATGTTAACAGGCTCTTTCCATAAGAGATTAAAGCTGTAGTTTTGAAACTGGGTCCTGTGAAGTCCTGAGACTTCCAAGGACTCTTCTGTGAGCTCCACCTACTTCCCAATCCTCCTGGAAGTCCCCCCCCCCCTTCACCCAGGGCAGTTTAGCTTTAATTTCTTCTACATTGGATAATTATATAGCTTTTCATTAGAACAAGGGAATTTTTTGTTTAAAAAAGATTGAAAGCAGTTGGGTTGTTCAGTGGGTGATCTGCAACCGATGGAAAGACTTTTTAAAGTATAAAACTGAAGTCTAAAATTACCTATTAATTCATTCAACATGCGTCTCCTTTGTGCCTGGCAGTAGAATACATCCTAGAAACACAAAACTGCGTAAGACATGGTCTAGTGCGAGATAGGAATGATTTCTAGCAACCGTAATACAATGCGATGAAGGCTATGTTAAAAAAAAAACAAGTACAGAGAGCTGCAGAAACAGGAGGAGAGGGGAAGGCTCCTGCCTGAAGTCGGCTGTGAAGAGGAGAGCTAAAAGGTGATTGAGTCCATGAGGATGGCAGAGAATGAGCAGGAAGGGAAACTGCTCAAGTCCTAGGTGAATGGAATCTGCCTCCTCACTGGGAGAAGACACCCCAGTTAAGGTATTGATTCAGGTCAAAGTGCTGCTGTCATTTCTGTCACAGCCTGATGTTGTAGCAGGACCAACCACAGTTATTTCCAAATCAGAAGTAATTTAATTGCAACTTTAATATTTCTAGGAATGTGTAACGCTGATCAAGGACATCAGCTCATAAATTCTGAATTTTGACACCAGTCAGGGGAAGAGAATGGCAAGGTCCCATAACTCTCAAGAAGCACTTTCACTCACCCTTTTCTATTAAGATAATTAGACACTCGCCTACTCTTTAGGAACCAAGTGAGCCAGTTTCTCAGTTCATCTTATCACACTCTTCTTGGTAGAAGCCTGAGGTTGTCTCCCAGGGAAGCTCAGTACTCAGTGACACACAGTTTTCACTGAGGGCTGGTAATAGGCACCCTCTGCCTGACACAATTCAAAGTTCCAGACTCCCAGAAGGAACGTAGGTGCTGAGCACATGCCAGGGTTTGTACAATTTAGGCACAGTGAGCCACTGTTCATTCTCACGTAGGGTGGAAGGAGCCATCTGAAATCTAAGTTCCCTGATGCCAGCCAAGCGGCAGCTTTGCAAGCAGGTTTTTCAAAGGATAATAGGCAGGCCTACTGTGTTAACTCTCATTCGAGCATCAAGTCTGCCCCATCTTTTCCTATCTTCCATGCCTTCTTGGATCTTCCATGCATCTGCATACTGCTTCCCAGTCAGTCATAGATGTGTGGAGAGCTTGGGCTCAAGGATCCCCTCGCCCGTGTGTGCAGCTTTCTAGTCCACAGGACATGTGAGAACTTCTTTACCCCCTTGTTGGTTTCCTCATTTCTAGAATCTTTTTAAAATTTCTAGGTAGTCTTCCAGTCTGCTGTTCCCTGGACAAGTAATGCAGTATTAGGCTGGCAAAGCTGTGAGCTTTCACCTTTCATTTCCTGCTGTTGGATACTTTTATTCACAGTGTCTCTGAGCATAGGCATCTTACTGCCTGCCCCCAAACCAGTCAGCACCCTCCCATAGCAAAGGTTCTGCTTTTCATGGCCAGCGCCACCCTCTGGGACTATTGGTCCCACCAAGCTGGGGTGGCGCTGACCTGATGGCGGATGGGCTAGCCCAGGCAAGAATGCCACAGACGCCTGCTGTTTCCACTCCGAGTTCATCAGCTCTTGTGTGAACCAGTGCTTCTCAGTTTGCTTTCCTTGTGGTCAATTTCTAGAACCTGATATGGTTGTTTTTGACAGTTTAGTCCAATTTTATTGTTGTTGTCGGGGGGAAGGGATTTGTCAACTTCTCTGCCACAGGAAGTACTCATTTCCATTGATTTATTCTTAAGTGTTCATCCAGTCCTGTATTTCTCGGATAACCTCACTTGCTCACAATGTAGTGTTCTTTTTGTATATTGCATTTGGATTTGGTTGTTAACATTTTTAAAGATTTTTGTCTATATTTATGAGAGAGGTTAGTCTGTAGTTTTATTTTCTTACAGTGTTTTTTGTCTGGTTTTGGTTTCAAGGTAATGCTAGCTTCTCTATTTCAAAGAGAATTTATGTAGAATTGATATTATTTCTTTGCCTATAGTGTTTCGTAGCATTTGACAGTGAATCCTGCAGAGCCTGGACTGTTCTTCATGAGAGAATTTTCTACTACAAATCCACTTTTTTGAGGAAGTCATTGGTGGTTTATGTCTTTAGAGAAAACTTACCCATTTCATATGTGTCATCAAATGGATCGTATTTTTTAAAAAATTATTATAATCTGGGGCACCGGGGTGGCTCAGTTGTTTAAGCATCTGACTTTGGCTCAGGTCATGACCTCACAATGAGTTCAGGCGCACTCTGAGCTGTTAGCACAGAGCCTGGAGCCTGCTTCGGATTCTGTGTGTCCCTCTCTTTCTGCCCCTCCCCTGCTTATGCTTGTTCTCTCTCTCTCTCTCTCTCTCTCTCTCTCTCTCTCTCTCTCAAAAATAATAAATAAAAATGTTAAAAAATCTAAAAAATTATTATAGAATTCAATTAGTGAAAATTCTTATAAGAATTTTTGCATGTATATGAAATGGTCTTACATTCTTTTATTCCTCTTGTTTGGATTCAGAATCAATATTGTATTAGTCTCCTATAAAGAGCTGTTTTCTATTTACTGTATTAATATTTTTAAAGGACCACCTTTTTTTGAGTCCTCTGGTTTTGTTAAATTTCTCTTTGTCAACAAATTCAGTCATCCTCATTTCTTATTTCTTTGTGCTTGTTCTGTAGCTTTTCCTAATGCTTGAGGGAAAGTGGTTGGCTCTTTTGTTTCAACCTCTCTTATTTTCTGATCAATTCATTTAAAGCTATACATTTCCTTGTAAGTAGTGCTTTTTGTATGTCTTACAAATTAACTATGTAGTGATTTTCTTTTTAGCCTGAAGGTTATTAAGTTTTGTGTTAATTATGTTAGCTTCTAGCCAAAGGATTTTTAAAGCCATTTCTAGTTAATCTTTTTTGAATTTTATTGCAATTATGATTAGAAAAAATAATTTGTATTATATGAATTCTTTAAAATGTATTGTGGTATGGTATGTGAACATTTAAAAAAATTTTACTATGTTCAGGGGTAACATGTAGTCTCTCTTGTGAAGTTTGTATTCTCCATGAGCATATTATTATTCAGGTGTTATGTTAACATTTGTCTGCCCTTTCTGTTTTAGTAAGAAATATTTAACATTGCCAATGAACACTGTCAATTTACCTATTTCTTCCTACATTCTTTTCAGCTCTTGCTACACTTTGAATCTATCCTGTTAACTGCACATATGTTCATGATACATATGACCTTGCTTTGCTGTTCATTTTACCAGCATATAAGGTCATTCTGTCTCTTTTCATGTATTTTTGCTTGAATTCAGTGTTGTGAGATGTTACTATTGCTAACCTAGATTTCTGTGGTCCAATGTATCTCATATATCTTGTTCTCCTCTTTTATTTTCAACCTTTCTATGTACTTTTGTCTTAAACATGTCTTTTGTAGACAATATATATTTGAATTTTTTTCCTGAAACCCAATTTGAGCATATATCCTGTAATTTCTGAATTTAAGCTCTTTATATATTATGGCAGTCACCAATATATTGGGACTTATTTCTTCCATTGTATTTTAGAGTTTCCAACTATTTTACTTGCTTTTTAGATTTTCTTATCCTTTTCATTAGAGAGTTTTCTTATGCTGTTAAAGGCACTGTATGTGCTCCCTGTTGATTTCTTAAACTTACCAGCATATATTTTCTCCCCAGCAAAATAGAGTATTTTGGAATTCTTCAACACATTCCCACCACCCCTTATTTAGTTCCTCTCTCCTCTGATCTTCCCATGTCATGTAGGTATCATTTAGGATTTTGGCTATGGGTTGTTTTGTGTAATTTCCCCCTCTTCTTTGGTTCTTGCTCTTTTAGACAATAATGAATTGAAAATTTAGCCAATGTTTTCTCATTTTTAAATGCAAGTAATCCCACCTTCCTCGCATGGCTTTTGTGGGAAGTAGATGAGAGGATGTAATTGAGAGCACTTGGTAACACGTAAAGAATTACACAGGTAATTGATCATCATTCAAAAGTGGTTTTTATTCCAAGACTGACCATTTTTTTAAAAGTTTATTTATTTATTTTGAGAGAGAGAGAGAGAGACAGAGACAGAGACAGAGAACCAGAAAGAGAGAGATGGAGAGAATCTCAAGCAGGCCCCAAACCATCAGCACCAAGCCCAACATGGAGCTTGAACTCACAGACTGTGAGATTATGACCTGAGCTGAAATCAAGAGTCTGACTGAGCCACCCAGACGCCCCTTTCAGAGAGTCTTTTCAGTACCCTTTTCAAAAATCAGAATGAATGTTTCCTTCTTTTCCTTCACTCCATTGCACTTTGTCCCTTATGATTGACAGATGTCTGTATGTGTTACCAAGCCTGCCCTTCCAGAAGGCTCCAGAAAAGGAGATGGGTAGTGTATTTCATCAGGCTTAGCACACTGAGCAGGGAAACCCTAACGATGAAAGCTTTGGTATGTTGATGATGGATCATGGAAGGCAGGGTGTTGTTGGAGTTATCATTTGTCAGCAAAAGAAGGGAGACCCATGAAGTTGCAGCTCTTCAACAGAAGCAAGCCTCGCATGGGAACAGCGAGCTCTACAATGTAGTGAATGCTAGTTTTCAGTGCTACTAAGATTAAAATGCATTATTACACTGTATGGCGTAATCTAATGGTACCTCACTTTATTCCTTCCTAGGCTCATATTGGCAACTTATTAACATCAAAATTCTTCAGTTACAAGGATTTTGATACTTTATTGTATACCTGTGCAGCAGAGTTTGACTTTATGGAAAAGGAGGTAAGATGGGATTTCTGGTTTTCCTTCCCCAGGTTCGGGTCCATTCATTTTTCATAAAGGGCGCTCCTGTTATCTCAGACTCTGTGCTGTTACCTCACTTGGAAGGAAAAGGAAACTGATGGCTTTCAGGATGATGTTCCTACTTACATTAATATAGCGCCCCAACATGTATGGTCTTTTCTCATTTTGATAATTTAGAAGCATGCATTCAGACTAGCAATAGTATTTTGGATGAGTAAACACAGAGGCATTTCAAGATGCCTCTTTTCAGGGACAGTATTCATTCAGTGACACTCCCAGGCTCTTATATTTCCATTCATTCAGTGGTTGTTTGTTAGAATAATCTCATTGCTTTGAAATATATTGAGTACAAGTTTTTTCATTCCAACAGCATTTTTTCCTTCTAAAACTATATTCAGACGTTTAAAAGGAAATCAGGCAGTAGTGTGGTGGATTTTGAGATGGAAGTCTGCAGTAGTATTCGATGTTCTTGAACACACAACTCTCATTTTGTTCTTTCTCATAGCTTGCTAGTTGCAAGTAGTGTGCTGCAAAAAGATATTATGAGGACCAAATGAGATACAGAGGAAGGTACTTTGGTATTGTAATGATATTTTTAATAAAACATTAATTTGGAGTAATCAGTGAGCTGGTTTGGGTCAACAAACACGCATATATGTGTCTTTTTTAACACCACTCACGAGGCCCCAATTTATTATGATATTTTACTATCTGTGAAACATTTTCCTTCAAAGCCATGTGTGTACATGTATGACACTGGTCAACAGTACTTTGTTGGCACTTTCATTTTCCTCCTGCTCCCCACTGGGTTCCCTCTGTGTCCTGAGTTACACAGACCAGTGGATGATAGTGCCCCCACTGCAGAGTCTCTTCAGCCAGACATTCTGAATTGAGCATGTCCCGCAGATGTGCTCTTTACTCCCACCAGTCTTCCTTCCCAGGTTCTGGGAAGTGTCGACACAGAATGGCTAATAAAAAGTACATGAATGCATGTAGTGAGCCCACTGAGAGAAGGCAAGGAAGAGTGTCTTGCAAGACATTAAACTGTGTGTTCACAGCAGCTCAAGACTCCTTCAGCCAAGTGGTAAAAAGAAGTAGAGGGTGAACGCCAGCAGAGCATGAGGACTTGGTGGAAGTCCTCTGACATTATTTAGGGTACACATGCCACTCTCACCTGAGAGTAGGAACCATCAGGTAGGTGATAAAAGAAATTGCTTATTGAGGCACAGCATGGCTTCAGTTAATTTGAAAACAATAGCCTTCTTTCCAGCCTGCCATTCCTCATCTCCATAGGTATCTTCACAGGGAACGTGCCATAGAGACAGAGTCCTGTGCCAGTTCGGAGAGTGCATCCATGGTTTGATACGTGCAGGCGGTGGGGAAAAGGGAACAGTTTAACACAACGCATATGAGAATGATTAATAGATATGTCTACATGTAACTTAAAAACATCTGACATTAAATATTGCAAATGACTAAGTGGGATGATTTTTGCCATAAATACGACAAGTGAAACTAGGGATTAAGGTAGTGAGTATAGATAGGAGATTGTCCAAATCAATAAAAAATTGCAGAGGACTTGGGGTGCCTGGGTGGCTCAGTCAGTTAAGCATCCAGCTCTTGTTTCCAGCTCAGGTCATGATCTCACGGTTGGTGAGATCAGTTCTGCTGCATCAGGCTCTGTGCTGGGGCACTGAGCGCAGAGCCTGCTTGGAATTCTCTCTCTCCACTCTCACTGCCCTCCGCCCGCTCTCAAAATAAATAAATAAACAAAAAAAAATTACCGAGGATTCTTACCCTTCCCCATCACAAAGAATACATCCCTACTCCCAACAATAATAGGTGAAGAGTGTGAACAGACAACCCATTGGGGAGGAAATGCTGATAACTGATTAAAATGTGAAACTGGTTGCCTCCTTTTTATCTGTTTATTTCTTTGTTTATTTTGAGGGAGGAGGAGAGGCAGGGAGATAGGGAGAGAGAGGATCCCAAGAAGGCTCCACACTACCAGCACAGAGCCTGATGCGGGGCTCAAATTTACGAATCGTGAGATTATGACCTGAGCCGAGATCAAGAGTCGGACGCTTAACTGACTGAGCCACCCAGGCGCTCCCTAAATTGGTTGTCTTCTTTATTTTTTCTGCATTTTTTTACTTTTTACTAAATGAGCATATATAACTTTTATGCTTGGAACAAATCCAACAATTCATAGAAATATTAAAAGACTTGTAATTCTAATATTGCACACACACGTGTACATATGTACCTCTCTCCCTGTGTGGTTTGTTTTCCTTGCATTTGGTCTTGTGCATACCCTCTGGTGGACCTTTGGTATTGAGGAAATTGAGTCATTATGTTTCCTTTAAATTAATACTTTCATATATTCACTCCAGTCCCTTCTGTTGGTTTCCTACTGAGAGTTATACTGAACGTGGTTTCTTCTTGCCCCTCCACTACTCCCTGCCCATTTCTACTGTAATACTGTAATCAGTGACATTATTTTACTTCCCATGTACCTCATTTTAAGAGATCCATTGTACTTTAATTATCTGCACATGTAACCACTCATGCTATTTTGTCACCGTTACATCCTAGTCCTTGTCGTAGTTCTGTAGCTTGGTGTTTTTAACACTGCATGTTCTGGCATTAAAGCGTCTCCTGCCATTTCTCTATTGTGTGAAGCTTGCTCTCCAATGGATTCCTCAGGAAGGGCCATAGGGGCAGTAATCCCTGAGTTTTTACATGGTCACATATTCTATCAGTGCCTTTTATATGTGAGGTTCTGGCTATATACAAAATCTTTGGCTCATGTATCTTTCCTTTTTTTTTAAATGTTTATTTCTTTATTTTGAGAGAGAGAGGGAGAGAGAGAGAATTCCAAACAGGCTCCATGCTGTCAGTGTGGAGCCTGACATGGGGTCCAAACTCCTGGACTGTGAGGTCATGACCTGAACCAAAATCAAGAGTCAGACACTTAACTGACTGAACCACCCAGGCGCCCCTAAGAAATACTTTCAAAATAAAGTTTTGGAATGTGTTTTTAAAATTGTTTGACTTCTTTGTTAAATTGTTAAATACTTTTAATGCAGTTTTGACAAATTTCCTTTTTAGGGTAAACACCTATATTTCACAACTTTTCTTACATTGATCGTTAGTTGTTAATAGCAAATGTCTAAATTTTAAATGATACAATAGTTTGGGTTATATGATCTTTGCCTAGACATAGGTCTAAGCAAAGACGTAATTTAAAATTTACAAATTAGAAATATATATATTTTAAAATATTAAGTATTATGCAAATGCTTGTAAATAGTAAAATAAAACCATAAAAAATCTCCTTTTAATGGGACTTATAACTATAAAATATGCATTTTGGCTTAATAAATTATCAAAATTACTTGTCTAATACAGAATAACAAGTGAGAAAATTGGACTAATGAGAGGGAAAATCAGAAAATACTACTTTGTAGAATTAAAATGTACCAGTGTTTTTAATAATATGATTAAAGCTAGATTTCTCTTGATAAACATATTTGGGAAAGTGTACATTATTTAACTCAATAATATAATATTATTTTTGTGAAGGTAAAGTTGGTGGTAAGCAAATCAATTGCAATTTAGAAATTTCAGGCCCAGAATTATTTAAAAGTATGACTTCAAATGATTGAAAAATATATAGGATTGCAGTGTGTAAGGCTTTGTTATTAAATATTTTTGTAGCTTTTTATCTGTTATTAAGAAAATACAAAAGGGGCGCCTGGGTGTCTCAGTGGGTTAAGTGTCTGACTTTGGCTCAGGTCATGATCTCACGGCTTGTGGGTTCAAGCCCCGCATCTGGCTCTGTGCTGACAGCTCAGCACCTGGAGCCTTCTTTGGATTCTGTGTCTCCCTCTCTCTGCCCCTCCTCTACTCATACTTTATCTCTTTTCTCTCTCAAAAATAAAACATTAAAAAATTTTTTAAAAAAGAAAATGCAAAAATGTTTTTATTTCTCTCATAAACATTGGCCATTAGTGTGTGTGTGTGTGTGTGTGTGTGTGTATTGTGTGTGTGTATCCTGGGATCATGGTTACGATTTTTTATCCCCCACCAAATGTACAGGAAATGCTCATGCTGTTTAAAGGAGTTCTGCTGACCTTAGGTGAATGTTAAGTTGAGCAGTCTAGTTGGAAAAGTTGTGTACAAAAAGGGCACAGTAATCTTTCCAGTCACCTTTGATACTTACAAGTGTTTGTGTTTTCAACTCAGCATTTTGGGGATGTTTGTTTCTATGGAAATGCACCTTCATTTTTATGATGGGAGTCAGTGGGTCTATTGGATGGATGCTCATGTTTCTCTACTTATGCTTTTAAAAATTCACTTTGTTTATTATTTGAAATTTTGCCTGAAAATATTTTCCTCTAACAAAGCATCTCTTTGAATTGTAGACTCCCTTGAGGTATACAAAGACGCTATTGCTTCCGGTTGTTCTGGTTGTGTTTATTGCAATCGTTAGAAAGGTATGTCAATTACTTAAGAGCTCTTTCTTATAATAAAACACTTTCTTGTTTCTACCTTAGTAGTTAAGTATACTAGGTTACATGTTAATATGACACAGTACTTTAATGGATTTGTTGAAACGTATTCTGTATTTGCTTACTAATAGCCCTTGATGAACATTATAAGCCTTAAAAATAATTGTATCTGCCTGCATAAAATAGACATAAGAAAAGGATGGCTTGGGTTTTGATGATCATGTATTTTGAAAGACATGATCAAAGAGACCATATTGACCCAGATACAGTTATTTTTGTCTTTGTAAATTACTACTGACTGACTTTTAACTTTATGTAGTATTTCCCTAAGATATTTAATATATGCCTTTCTAAGTCATTTGTGCAGTGCTCACTAACTCCTGGATTGAGTTTATTATTATTGATCAAGAGGAAAAAAATAGAATTTTAACAATGTATTACCAACATCATTAAAATTGTTAGACTTCCAACTTGGCTTTGATAATGAAATTCTAAGCCCAGATTTAAATCAGGTCAGGGTAGATCCAATCTTTAGCAAAAGAGCAGGTGTGATACTCTCTTTTTTCTTGTGAGAGTTGCTAAATTCTGTAACTGCAAGTGTTTTAAGAGAATAAATAAAGATTAATCTATAATCAAAAAACACACGATAGACCCTAAAAGTTTTCTGATTTGTAGTTAGTGATTTCTGGGTTAACAGAATGCCGTATATTTGTAGAACATATATGTTTCTATATATGTTCTACATATATGTTTCAAACATGTCCTATGATTATTGTTCACATTATATATTTGTACTTTCCCCGGCCCTATTACATGTGTTATTTCATCTGCTTATTTGACAGCTCTGTAGGGTACACAGATACTATTGCCCCCATTTTGACAGATGCAGAATTAGAAGATCAAAGGGGTTGTTACCAGCCTCACATCATGTCCATTAAAAAGCAAGGAAAGAATAAGAATCAGACTCTGCACCTTTCCCCCCTTCTTGGGTGTAGTGTAGTATTCAGCTTTGTAGTCACACAAACTTCTCAAATCTAGTGAGTTTGTGGTCAGTTTCTGCTATATGCCAGGCTCTGTGCTTCCTTTGCTCTTTTGCATACTTGTGTAGGTGTGCACCTAGGAGGTAATCAGAAAGTACCAATGCTGGCAATCTGGAATGCATTAAAAAGGCAGTAACCTGAATGGCTAGAGATGATGAAAGCAGTTATGTCAGGTTAAAAAGGCTGAGATGTTTGATTTAAACAAGAAGGATTCAAATGGACAAAGGATAATTATTTTCAAATATTTAAATATAAGATTACATTCATTTCGGCTCCTTAGAATTATGGCCAGTTGTAGGAGGTTGGACTTTGGACCAGAATGGATCCGGACTGACTAGGAAAGTGTTGTAGATTCAAGCAGCGGTTGGGTGGTTCTTCCAAGAGCTGGATTAAAACATGTCAGCAGTGTCAAAGAGGACATCCGTACTGGGGATAGGTGTCAGATTAGATGACCTTCTGGTGACTGCTAACTGTGCACACCCAGTGTTTAGTTAGTTGTGCTTATCAGTCTCTGAGCCAGTTGTCTGGGTACGTGTGCATGATTAAGAGAGGCATTGCCAGTGACCTTGGCATGTGGAGTTCACTGAATGCAGACTGGAAGCCAGAAGGCCAGGTTTCACGGCCTATTAATGCTTCCTAGTTGTGGTCCACCTTCTGGAAGATCATCTAATCCATCTGAGCCCGTTGCTCATGTATGAAATGAGGATAAGAAAATCTATTTGAACAGGATTGTTAGGTATTAGATATGATCAAGTACTGTACAAATGTAAGATTATGTTGTTGTAATGATCATTTCCTGAGTCATCTCTTATCCCTGTACTTCTTATATTTTTAAGTAGAGTTTGAAAATTTAGAAGATACTTTAGTTACAATTTTGTTTTTCCCAAAACAGCTCTTAAGTGTTAAAAAATCTATTTGCAGATTATTAGTGACATGTGGGGTGTCTTAACTAAACCACAGACACAAATGAGGTAAATATGCTATTAATCATTTTGTTACATTATCTATTGAGTAGATATTTATAAGGTATTAAATTTTATAATTCATGTGGTAACTCACCATTTGATCATTGATGTTTTCGATTGTTATCATTCCCCTTCTTTGCTTTTCTCATGATTCCCTATCCATGCAGAGTTCAGTACATTACTTATTCATACCTCAGACTCCATCCACACAATCTGATATTAGGCCTACACATAATCTGGACTTGAAGGACACAGCTTTGTGCTTCAGTTTATCAGGGAAAATAAATGATTCTGTTGATGATCTTAGGACCAATGGACTGCCTTTTGAGAGAAGAGCAGGGAAATAGAACACTGATTCCATACTTCACTTTTCACACAAAATAAATTTCAGATGGAGCAGACTTAAATGAAGGAAAAAAAAACTAAAGCCCCAATATTAAGCCAGAGATGATTTTAGGACTTTTAGGATGAGAAAGGCCTTGTTAAGTATGATATAAAACCTGTAAGCTAGAAGGAAAGACTGAAAAGGCTGACCAGATAAATATTTTGGTTTGATAAGATACTTTAAGCATTGTTCAAAGAAAAAGACAACTTGTGTACAATAGTCACAATATATGACAAAGGACGAATGACCGACATATATAAAGGACTTCTATGAATTAATGGGAAAAATGCTTAAAACCCCATTGGAAAACGAGTGAGGTACACAAAAGAGGCAATTGAGAGAAAAATAAATTCTCGCTTTCCCTTTTCCCACCACACCCACGTCCCCTGGACCTCCTTGCTGCTCTGTAACCATGGCACGATGCTTCCTGCATCTGCAGTTTTGCGTTGTTCGTGCCCTAAGGCCATAATTGTGCCCCTGCTCCTCCAGGCCTGGCTCTGTATGTGGCCAGCTCTTTTCATTTTAATGTTTAAATGTTACCTCCTTCAGAAAGCCTTTCCTGACCATCACTTCCATGGAGATTCCTTGTCTCCTGGCTTGTTATTCTTTATCATCGCCCTTATCCTCTTCTCTCAGCATTTCTCACCATTGATACTTGAGCATCTCCTATGGCACCGCCATTCTCTCCCACCTCTCTCTTCTCTGCTCACAGTGTCTTTGTAGTTAGCCCATTAAGGACTACTTCCTATGAAGGGGCTGTGCACTGTCTTTCTCTCTGCCTCAAGTGCTCTTCCTGAGGGTTGCTCAACCTCAGTCTCTCTGCTCCTTCAGGCCTTGCTCAAATGTCACTCAGTGACCCCATTGACTGATGTACACCTTCCCCATCACCCCCTGCATCTTTTGCCCTGTTTTCGCTCTCTCCACAGTACTTGTCACTGTTTGACATGTGTTTACTTATGTGCTTTTTGTTTCTCCCTTGACTTACATGTACGCTCCGTGAGGGCCGAGATTTTTTTTCCCATCTTACCTACTTCTGTGTCTCCAGTGTGTGCTCAGTGGGACTGGGGATGGATAGATTTGTACCTTGTCATCTTGAGGGGTTCATTTCAGTAGGGAGAGACAGATGATAATAAGAAACCAATACATGAATATTTTTGAGGAGATAAAACAGGGAAATGGAGTAGGAGTGATTATGGAGAGGGGCACCGAATATGGGATAGCGGGGCAGGGGTGGCGGCGGGGCCAAAGGGAGATGCAGAGACCTCTAAGCGTGCATCCTTTCTCAGGAAAATTAAAACTGTCAAGCAAAACTAAAGGGGGGGAATTTTGTGGCTATTTGTATATTCCAGAGCCACTGCTGAAAAAATCTTTTATGTGGTTTCCTAAATTATCTTTATAGCAGCTACAGCTTGTGGGGAGCTCAGGTACGCTGGGGATGGGAAGCAGGGCAGTGGAGCTATGAAGTCTTCAGGGTTCCCTTCACTTTGGGAAGTGAACTCCCTGCTTTGGCAGGACATCACAGAGAGGTACCTGGTACACCATAGTGTGCCTTTTTTTGGAGCAGGAATTGTCCATGTAATCAAATGTGTAAGGTATGCAACACGGTCAATCTTTTAAAAATAAACTCTTTTAAAAGATTATGGCACCAGTTTTGGTTCATAACTTTGTTATTTTTATTTACATATATATGTCCTTGGAATGTTACAGACGTTGTAAAACTTCTATTTGTATGATAAAAATGCAAATAATTGAAGTGCTTCAATAATGATTCAATAGTAGTATTTCTTATTCCATTTCAGAAAACACCAGGTTGATCATGGAGAGGTAAAGACTTAATTTTACTAAAATTTACTTTATTTCAATGTTTGTATATATATGTGGACTTTTCTTTCAGTTCCAGTTTCTAAGTATTGATATTTATCACTAATCGTCTTCAAAATAGGCCTGTATGTGTTTTTATGAGACTGTTAGAAAGATGACCTTTTATTTGTTAAAACAGTGAAGTAGGATCCCCATTCGGTCTGCTCTGATCATCCTCAGGAGATCCAGTGTATTGCTAAATGCATCTGGAGGGTCTTTTGCGTTACTGGAGATGGCTTTCCTCTCCTCACCTCACCCTGAGGCTTTGGAGGTGTGACTGGTTGCTGCTCCCATCTCCTGGTGACTCCACCTATTTTTCTTTCTTTCTGTGTTGGTTTTGTTTTGTTTTGTTTTCACTTGAGGTGTAATTGACATGTAACATATCGATTTCAGATGTAAGGCATAGGTAATCAGATTTGTAGACATTGTGAGATGATCACCACAATAAGTTGAACTAACATCCATCACAGACATAGTTACAAAATAATTTTTTTCTTGTGATGACCTTTAAGATCTACTCTCTTAGCAACAGCATGGTGACTATAGCTAATAATACTGTGTTGCATATTTCAGCTGGGTTTTGATGGCTGTTCCAAGGTTGACTCTGGGATCTTAAATAGTACTTAGTTTTGTTTACCACTTTCCTGTGTTAATTTGATGGTATCATCAAGGTAGATTCAGAGATGTGGGTTTTGGTAACTATGGGCTTAACCCTGAGCAGAATTCTAGAACAACTTGCCTTAGTGACTTTATATTTTAAGGCTTTTAATAAAACAGATTTGAAAGTGAACTTTAAGACTCATTTATTTCAGAAATCAAAGTATTGTTGCTAAGAAAAAGCACTCTTCTGGATATTCATCTATTTAACAATATATTAAACTATAGGAGTAAAAAAAATATTTTCTCTTTCTTTCAGCTAGTTTATCATGCATTGCAACTGTTAGCATATACAGCCCTCGGTATTTTAATTATGAGACTAAAACTCTTCTTGACACCACACATGTGTGTTATGGCTTCTTTGATCTGTTCAAGACAGGTAAGATGGTTGTTACTTTGACCTTGTAGCTGCTGTGATCACTCTACCCCAGCCTATGTCATTGAATGGCCCTAAAATATTGAATAACTCAAAATTCTTTAAATTGTCATAGTGTAGCAGGATTCTCGCACAGAGAGACGTGACACCGAGGCTTTTCTTTCCAGGGAGCAACTTTTATTTGTGCCGGCACCGCTCAGTTGGGTTCGTACCCAAAGAACTGAGTGGCTCACATCACATGGCATAGTTTTTTTTAATACATTTTCTATTTCTTTGTCTCCCATATATGGTAACACACATAAACATGTAGTAAAATTGAGTTGTCTCAGTTTACAAGGTCATGGGGGATGTAGGCACCTGGGCGCATCTCCAGGTGACCTTGAAGTCTTCTCTCTTCTTTTCTCTCTCCTTAGGGAGGGGTCCCTACCACAATAGTTAAAGTTCTTCATGGTTTTATATTAATCTTTCATAAAGGGTAAAGGCTAAAACATTTGGTCATTTATCCTTCTGACTTCTAAAATATTCCTTGGCATACAACAGACATTCAAATAGTACAGGCTGAATTCATGAATGATCACTACAGATGCTGATAGAAAGCAGAGCTTCATTGTAGAAATATTTTTTTGTTATTTTGACATTCCTATCACAAAGAATTCTAACCAGTGATTTCAAGTTACAGTTGCTTTCAAATAGGTGTTCTTTTTCAGTATCAAGCTTAAATTTTTTTTTCATTTGAGTATACTTTGTATGCACATCCCTGCCTTTTTAAAATTTAGTGTATGCCATTTTGGTTATTTGCTGCTTATTTTCCCTGGATAACTGCGTCCTTGGTCTGTATTCACAGATTTATGCTTCTGCATAATGTCATCTTTTCATCAACCAATTAACCAAGGTCCAGCAGCAGTACCTCTTTTAAATTTAACAAATATTTGCTAAACATCTATACCAGACTCTAGGGATGAAAGTAGAATGGTACATAGAAAAATCAAAAAGCAAAAATATATATCTGCCCCCAAGAAGCTTGAAATCTAACTCTACAGACATATAGAGAAATTAAGGAGGGAATGGTAGGGCCAAAGTGTTATTATTGAGTGTGGACTACTTGAATGGAAAAATCAGCCAGCCTCAAGTTTCCCAATCAGAATGTTGGTGTTGTGTTTTAAAGAGGGACAGCTTTCCAGAGACCAACCTGCCTTGGGATGAAGCCACTGTTCCTCATTCCTCCAGGCTGGGACAGGAAAGGAGGCTGGTGGGAAGCCTTGCATCTTAAATCTCAGCCCTCACCAGGACGGAAGATAGCACGGCCCCAAGCTGGCTTTCCAGGTGTGGGTGTGGGACCTCTGCGAATGCATGGAGACCCACACTCAGCAGGAACTTACATCCAGTTGGATACTCTTCTGTTGGTCTTTTGAACTTCTAAATACTTTTTAAATGAGAGACCCTACATTTTCTTCTTGGGTTGGGCCTGGCAAATTATGTATGTGGTCCTAAGCGTCACCTGAATATGGAATTAGGACAAATTGAGAGAAGAGCTCTTCAAATTATGTCCCACCTATGTAAAGCTGATGGCAAAATTCTTTTAATCCTCCTGGTCATTGTATCTGGAACTTTTTCTTAGGATAATTAATCCTTTATCTGGGACTCCACCAGAAACTTGTGTTCTTCTCTGGGAAGAACTTTTGTTTCTTTGATACAGGCTGCTTTGTACTAACTATCAACACATTCTTAATTTGATTTCAGCTATTTGGATGGCTCTTTTGCAAAGTACATCCTGGTGCTGTTGTTTTTGCTGTATTAGCAGCAATGTCAATACAGGGTTCAGCAAATCTACAAACCCAGTGGAATATTGTGGGGGAGTTCAGCAATTTGCCACAAGAAGAACTTATTGAATGGATCAAATACAGCACTAAACCAGGTAAGCTCTCCTCACGCTTTTGCATACCACCGCAAATTCCTAAACCTAACCTACTTCTGGTGGCCTTACGCTTTCTAAGTAGTGTTGCTTCCAGATGATTCAGAAAAAGAGAGATGTCAATCTTGCTTAAGTGGTTTGCAAAGGAAGTGTTATATACATTTTCTTAGTAATCTATTTTGCTATTTTCTGTAAATGCTAATGTTTTTCAAAATGTATCCAAGTTTTTACATGGGATATTTTAAAATAATTTTTATTGTGCTTATTTTCCTAACGAGTTTTTAATCTTAGTCCTGCACATTCCTTCTTGAAATGAACTCCTGGAGTATGACATTTTATCCAAGGGAGATTTTGTTGTCTCAGTATCAAATGACTGAATTTTAAATCATTTTCCAGGATCCCTTGATGCTGTAAAACTTTCCTTGCCAATTTGATAGTTCTTTCCTAGGAGCAGGAAAGATTTCTATGACATTACAAAAACAAACAAACAGAGAACACCCCAGAAATCCTCAGTGATGAAATGAGGAGGCTCTAACTTCCCAAGAAAATCGTTTACCCAGGCCAGGTGGCAGATAGCCATTTTTCCAGCCAGCCAACTTCACGCTGGTTCTTGCATTGAATCTTCAAGTCGTGAACCTCTCTGGGCCTCTTGCTTTTTCACCTGGGAAGGGATTGGGTTGACCCAGAAGGAGGCCCTTGTGACGCTCACTGAGTCTCTTCCTGAGACCTTCTTTCGGGTTTTGCAGACGCGGTGTTTGCGGGTGCCATGCCCACAATGGCGAGTGTTAAACTCTCTGCGCTTCGGCCCATTGTGAATCATCCACATTATGAAGATGCAGGTTTAAGGTTAGTACCCAATTCGCATGTTGCCCAAAACAAATTTCCCACACAAATAGTGAGTAAGGGAACCGGCAAAATAACGAGGAGCGTTTCTAGAAGGCTGTGGTGAACAGGGATTTATAGAGATGGGGAGAAAACAAGGCTGAAGTAAGGGGGCTAAGTTAGATACAGACTGTTAAGGCTCCACATGGCTATAAAACTACAACCTGTGCCGCCTTCTGTATGAGGCAGCAAAACGAAATCATAGTGTGTCTGTTTTCTCCAGCTGAATAGGGCTGCAGACACCCAGGTCTTTGTTGGTTGTCACCGTCCTGATGCTCGCCAGAAGATTCATTGGCCTCTAGCTTTTCTGAAGGTGCCCTTTTGGCTATTTTTCTTGAATTCTGAAGAGTCCGTTAAAATGGAATCTCATTCAAAGAGGATTTTATTCTGATTTTCACCTGTGCAGCCTACTAGAATGATCTTGGTTTTTTTTGTTTGTTTGTTTTTTGTTTTACCATTTTTCATAAGTTAGAGTACTGTGTTCTCTTTAAGAAGGACATAGATTTAATTTTCCTGCAATTTCTGGGATAGGTCAAGCTATTCACTTCCTAAGTGATTGGGTGTCTTCTATTAATATATCCTCTGTGTAACAGTGAAACATACATTTTATAAATAAAAAACTTTTTCATTAAAAAACCAATTTCCGCAAGCTTATTTCCAGAGCAGTTGTGTGGAATCAGTTTAGTTGTTTTTTTTTTTTTTTTGTTTTTTTGTTTTTAATCTAGGACCAAAGTGGAGAGCCATTTATATAAGCCAGTTATTGTTGTGTCCAAGTCAGGGCTGTGTTGCAGCTTTAGTCTGGTGGCCGTGCATGCGTGGCCCACCCTTCCACACACAGCACGCCTCACTCTAATGTATGATAGAGTGGTGGGGAATCCGAAACAAAAAAAGGGAGCAAATGAATAAAAAGACCTAAGTTTGGAAAGGGAGGGGTTCACCAAACTGCATCTCTTCTCCTAGGGCTCTCATGCTGGTTCTAAATGTCCTTTTGACCTCCCCAGGCCCCCTGAGCAACAATTGAGAAGAAGGTTCTCTTGACCTGACTCTTCTATAGGCTGTTTCCTCTTGTTCCGTTCACTGCTCTCTTCCAAATAGGTTGATTGCATCCTTTTAATCTTGAAAATCTTTCGCCCAATTATTTTTCTTTAAAGAGCCAGAACAAAAATAGTTTACTCAATGTATAGTCGAAAAGCAGCTGAAGAAGTGAAGCGAGAATTGATAAAGTTACAAGTGAATTATTACATTCTGGAAGAGTCCTGGTGTATAAGAAGATCCAAGTGAGTATTCAACAGAGTTAATATTTTATATGCATAAGGCATGAAAAATTAATTCAGTCTTACAGCAAGTGCTTTACGAGTCATATGCGTGAGATATATATATAACATTTAGCAAATATAAGTGGAAAGAACTTTTTAGATCATTATTTGAATTGCAATTTTTTCTTTTCTAGTCATTATAAATATGTTTCTTTTATAAGGATTTGCATGTGTATACAACCTTAAAGGTATATTGGCACTGATTGATAGTTTCCCGAATTGCTCATATTTGCCTGTGACATTTTTAAAAACTTATTTATGTTGGATGTATTCTCTTTTAAGAAGACTTGCAGAGTCTGAAACCAGATAATGGAGAGTCTCATTGTAATGAAGTCAGACAGACAGCCGAGAGTCAGAGCCTCCTGTGTGCGCACCACCTCTCTGCATGTCACACTGTGTCCCGTGAGAGATGGGCCCCCCCCTCGTCCTGGCATCCCCTTACAGTGACACTTCTTTTTTGCCGTTTCACATCTTGAGTGGGAAAGTAATTAACTTGACTGTGACCCACATTCTCTTGGCGTTATAATTTTTAAAACTGTTTCCACAGAGAAGTTGACTAGGCAGAGTATAGCAGAAGTTAGTAAGATCATAAAAGCAAATATGACTTCTAAAGGTGACTGTTTAGAACTGTTGTACCCCAGTGACTACACCACAGATGACTGTAGCTCCTTGCTGTTAAAATACCAACACATTGGATCCATGAGGAGCACTGACATGAGCAGTTTCATTAGAAATTGAGTATTTTATGGAGAACTATTATTTTTAAAATTCTCACTACTCTTTAAATAGAAACCTTCAGGAGGTTGCTGTATTCGTGGCTTAATCATACTTATTCGCCATGTATTTCAGTGATACACAGAGTGTTAAGACAAAATAATTAAATATTGACTCAGGAGTGAAAATAGTTCTGTGACACAGTAGCTGTCAACACAGCCCACAAGGAAACTCAAACAACTGTTGATTATTGAATGATTTTCCTATGAATATGCCCCAAGTGACTTGAATTTAATCAGGATCTATAGCAAATGTTTATGTTGTTCGAGACATAATTTAGAAAATGTTTTAGGTCCTTATAAACAGGAAAATATGTATGAAATTCATATACCCACTTTTAATTAACTTTGTTACATAAGTTTAGGACAAAAAAGTCATAAGCATCTCTCATAACAATTCTGTGAGGATATTGTAATAAAGGAATGGTAGGCTGACATTTGCAATTAGAAGAACTTAGTTTCTTGACAGAGCTTTCCACCAGCATTGTGATCTTTATTGCCTTGGGCTTCACTCCCCAGTTGGATTATCAGCCTGAGACGCCTATAGGTTACTGGAACATCAAAATAATGTTTTACGACCTCTTTGTTCCCATGCTAATCATGAGTCTTGAATTAAGATTCTTCATTTTTTCCCCAGACCTTGCATAGTGTTTTGAATATGTGGAAACTGCAGAGATTGGGGCATTTTATATTCTAAGATTTTTTAAAAATTTTTTAATGTTTTATTTATTTTTGAGAGAGAGAGAGACAGCATGAGCAGGGGAGTGTCAGAGAGAGAGGGAGACACAGAATCTGAAGACAGGCTCCAGGCTCTGAGCTGTCAGCACAGAGCCTGACACGGGGCTCGAACCCACAAACCGCGAGATCGTGACCTGATTCGAAGCCAGACGCTCAACCGACTGAGCCACCCAGGCGCCCCTATATTCTAAGATATTGATAGAACTCCTTGGATTTGCATCGCTGTAGTAGTCTCATGTTCTGCTGGGCAGATCAGTGTTTTGTACACAAGAAGGAATGAAAGACAAATTTAGGAAGTCTGGCAACAAATCTTGCTCACTAAGCAAGGTCAGCAGTGAATTCACTGGCTTTGGATCCTCTCCAGTTAGCGCCCACTTCTGGGCACCAAGACTGAGAGTTTGGGGTTGGGAGTGTGTGCTCCATCTCCCCATCTGGATCTCGACTTGCCCTGTTGTGTTTTTCCGGCAGGAGTGGAGAGGAGGAGGCTAAAGAAGTGACTTTCTCTAATCTGTTTTCCTCACTTCATAACTAAAACAGCACTCTCCGTCTATTACAGGATATAAGCCAGACTGATAATAAATCTCAGGAAACCTTAGACAGGTGCACTCTGCTTAAACCTTGAAACAAAACACAAGCTGTGCTTTCTGTTCTGCCAGGGAAGCAAATGGGGAACTCAGACAGGAGAGAAAGGGGAGAAGGACTAATATTTAGTGCAGTAGGAAGACTGTATTTCTTACAGAATGTTCTACCAGAACTAGGACCTTCTTTAATGCCTTGGCCCCCACTGCCCATTTCAGTGATGCCTGAGACATTGGTGGGTTACTGGAACAGAAAAATTTGTCAGAACAGGGGGAGCAAATGGAGAACTCAAACAGGAGGAGAAAAGGAAGAGGGACCTAATATTTTGCACTTAAGCTGTGCCCAGAACACTGGTGAGCACTATATTTATGTGATCTCATTACCAGTGGCTTTACTTTTAATTTTTATTTTATAAAGTTTATTTATTTTTGAGAGAGAAAGAGAGAGGGGTAGAGAGAGGGGGATAGAGGATCCAAGGGGGGCTCTCCGCTGGCAGCAGAAAGACCAATGCAGGGCTCATGCATAACTGTGAGATCATGACCTGATCCAAAGTCAGATGTTCAACCGACTGAGTCACCTAGTTGCCCCACCAGTGGCTTTACTTGTGTGACTTGATTATCCCTAAAATACTTGACACCCCATGTTCAAATACAAGTATGAAAATATACTCAAATGCAAGTTGTAGATGAGTTTTTAATTAACTACTCTTTTATTCTCAGTTCTCTGCTTTCTTTCTCATTAATTCTGATAATAGAGTTGACATAAAATTAAAACACATGAATTCAGAAGAAAATTATTCCCATTTTCAATAATGCTATTTAAAGACCTAGCTGGCTGGCTTGGGGGAGCTCCAGTACACACAGATAAGGACTAAAGGATGTTACACTCCGGCAGACAGAGCTCATAGAGGCAGCTCTTACCTTCTCTCTTTCCTGAAAACAGCTGAGCTCAAGAACTGGGTAGTTTCTACTGCCTGTATGTTTTTCTCTCTACTACCCATAGCTTGCAGTGTAGCAACAGCTTGGCCTTGGCATGTGTCAGAAAATTAAATGGTAGAAAACCCAAGCCCTTTCATTCTATCATACGTGCTCAGTGTTGGTAGAATCTAGTGAACAGTTTTCCTGGGAACACTCACTGGGAGATAATCTGATAGAGGCAAAGTGAAAATTGTGTAGCCCTGTGATGTGATGATAGTGCTGCTTTTAGAAGTTTAACTTGCAGTTGTGGCGCCTGGGTGGCTCAGTTGGTTAAGTGTCCAGCTTTGGCTCAGGTCATGATCTCACGGTTTGTGGGTTCGAGCCCCATGTGTCAGGCTCTGTGCTGACAGCTCAGAGCCTGGAGCCTGCTTCAGATTTTGTGTTTCTGTCTCTCTCTGCTCTTCCCCTGCTTGCACTCTGTCTCTTTCTCTCTCTCAAAAATAAACATTAAAATTTTTTTTTAATTTAGCTTGCAGAAAGCTATAGGCACAAGAATGTTTATATCAACGTCATTTTATAGTGGCAAAATGAGAAACAAAATATCCATCCATAAAAGAGTGGCTAATTAATACATAGGTATACTAGCAACTATTAAAAAAAATGAAGACTTTAGGTACTGAGGTAGGAAAATGGCCACATTTTATTGTTAAATAAGGAGTTCCAGAATAATCTCATGTTTGTAAAAGCAACCCAGGAGCGTCTGTGTGTATAAATATGTCTGTGCCTATATTTGTATGTGTGTGTCTGAAGTTGGATTAAAAAGGTTTAGCTGAGGGGCGCCTGGGTAGCTCAGTTGGTTAAGCGTCCAACTGTTGGTTTCAGCTCAGGTCATGATCTCGTTGTTAGTAAGTTTGAGGCCCACATCAGGCTCTGTGCTGACAGTGTGGAGTCAGCTTGGGACTCTCTCTGTCCCTCTCTCCTTGCCCCTCCCCCGCTCCCCCCTCTGTTTCTCTCTCAAAAATAAATAAACTTAAACAAATTTTTAAAAGGTGTAGCAGAATGCATGCTGCATTGTTTACACAAGTCACCTCTGCAAAATGGCTTTGGAAGTGACAATGACTTTCATTTTTTAATTTTTGATGGGCCTATATTTTGATACTTTTTGGATGATGAGTCAGTTTCAAATTAAGATCTTATTAAGAGGAAGAAAGCATATGCTGCTTGCCCCACAGTGGAGCGCAGGGAAGCAGGGCTGCCATTGGGGATTAAAAAGACATGTTGGAAATATTTTTTTCTCTTAAAGTGAAGCAACTATGACAAAACATAAGCAGTTGTCAGTTCTCTATAATTGTTCTGTAGTGTGCATTTTTCTGTGGTTTTGTTCGTTTAATTTCTCAAATAGCACATAGAATGTGAACTCCCTTTTGCCTTTTTTGTTTTTGTTGATATTTTCCCAGAGTCCAAGCCAGTTGTTTTACGGGAAAGGCCCCATGTCTGGATTTGTCTAATTCCTTCCTCGTGATTAGATTCAGTTTGGCAAATTGTGGCAAGAATATTACGTCGGAGGGGTTGTGTACTTTCTATTATGTCACATCAGGAGGTAGAGATCACTTTGTTCTATCATTGGTCCTGCCAAGTTTGATCACCTGATGTCTCTATTTTAAGGAGGCAGATCTCCTATAGAATTAATAAGAAATCTGTAGAGATACTTAGAGGCCATTTGTTTATCCTCTTTCTCAACAGCGTTTCACCAGATAGTTCTTGCATCCAGTTTTGATTCTTGCCTGAATCAGTTATTACACTGGTAATTATAAACCAGGTAATATAGATTTGAAAGTAGTGTGCCAGGTCCTGATCAGTAGGCATAAGGATGGATTTGATAAATAATAAATACTATGTGGCATCTGGGTGACTCAGTCGGTTGAGTGTCAACTTTGGCTCAGGTCATGATCTCATGGTTTGTGGGTTCGAGCCCCACGTCAGGCTTTGTACTGATTGCTCAGAGCCTTCTTCAGATTCCCTGTCTCCCTCTCTCTCTGCTCCTCCCTCACTGTCTCTCTCAAAAGTCAATAAACATTAAAAAAAATTTTTTTTAAATAATAAATAGAACTAGAGTTGTTGGGCTATCTATATGGAAAAAATTAAAATTAAATCTCTACCTCACACCATACAGAAAGATTAATTCCAGATGAGTTATATGTCTAATGGTGAAAAGCAGACTCTGAAGGACACACAATGCATATTCTCATGATATGTGATAGGGAAGAATTCCTTAAGCAAGACATAGAAATCACAAGTCCTAAAGAAAATATTGACATTTTGGAATATAATAACATAAAAATCTTTAATGTAACAAAATAAAAAAAAAGAAATTTATGAACCCTGGTGAAAGCCAGCAGTTACATCTGTAACTGCTTTAGATTTAAAATAAATGTTGAAGCTATCTGCAGAAGTTAGTGGAACAGATATCACATAATATTAATTTTACTTCTGTTCTTCTTTATAAAATGTATCACTTTTAAAATTTAATTGTGAAAAAAATAAAATTTAATTGTGCATTTAGCTAAGACTTGAGCTGAACACCACAGGATTTTCTTTACATTGACTCATTCTCGGAGACAAGAGTGGGAAGTTGCATAAATGTGAACTAAGCATATCTACCAATTTTAATTTCTAAGTCAATATAATATATTCCCTCCTACTGTGTTCTGGGCACAGGGCTAGCTAGGTGCAGTCTTTCTCTCTGAGTCCTCATAACACACCCATGTCATGGTTATTCCCCATCTGACAAACCTGGAGAGAGGCTGTGTGAGCTCTCCAACGCCACATCCTTGCTAAGCCGCTGATGCAGAACTGAAGCAAGGTCTGTCTTACCCCACCACCCGCATTCATGTATTTTGTATGTCTGTTTCTTTCTTTATAGTCCACTTGCTGCGTTCACCTTGTTCCAAAGAGAATTTATGGCAGCTTAAAAAAATATAGATAACTATAATAGGATTTTTTAAATGAAGGGAATTTACATTGAAAAAATGAAATGAGGGCAGGAATATAAAAAGTGTGCTCTGCTTCATCTGTCATATATAATGTACTTTGATTCTTAATCTGTACATTAATTTTCTAGGCCTGGGTGCAGTATGCCTGAAATTTGGGATGTGGAAGACCCTGCTAATGCTGGGAAACCTCCCTTATGTAACCTCCTGGTGAAGGATTCCAAGCCACACTTCACCACTGTGTTCCAGAACAGTGTTTACAAGGTCTTAGAAGTTATAGAAGAATGACTGCAGCCTACAGAGAAGTACATCAGTAATGGTTTTAACGTTTTGCTAATAACTCATGCCTTTTTAATTCAGATCCCAAAAACTTTTATAGGTAACCGTTTTCAAATAGAAAACATTTCATTTGGTCAATTTGAATGTTGTTCTGATTGTAAAAATACTTACACCTTAATCAGTTGGTTACTCTTTCAATGCACCCCTTAAAATTTGCTATGCAAATGAGTATATGTTTGTACCTGACTTAAATATTTGTTCTAAAGTGAGCGAGCAAATCTACCTATGTAAAAAACACGAGGGCTCATGACAAGGATGATATGAAAGTCTCGTGAGTTCTGAACTATGTAGGGGCTGATTTTAGTTTATGGACTATTGATGCCCCTTGCTTCTTTCTCTGCCTCTTTGCTCTTGTCTTTTGGACATTTCAGTGATTGTCATAAGCTCCTCAGTCGTGTCGGCCCCTGTCATCAACTTCCGTAAGAGCAGATGGGGCAGACATGGGTATTTGCTATGTGGACTTATCTGTTTATTTCACTTCATGTTCTTCTGGTTCTTGTTGCTCTTGTTAATGAAGCATTTCCTGCCCATTACTAATCCAGATTCTTGGACCTAGTGGTCAGGACTGAATTCCTCTAACTACCAACCATGTGACAGCGTGTCTGTTCTTTCTCCTCTCCTGCTTTCTCTCCCAGTGTTCTTTGTCAAATAAGTGTTATTTACTTATTTAGTTGCTTAGGAAGTACTTATTCTTGGTTAAAAAAAATTTAATGGCGATTGTGTATTTTCTCATTTTTAGTATTATTCAGATGTTTATATTTTAATACCTTTAAACCATTTAAAAATTTTTTCATGTTTAATTGTAGTTTTAAGAACAACTATTTTGAATGACTCAAATGTAGTGCATCTACAAACTAATGTATTTTGAGTAGACATAATTTACAGTGGGACAATAGATGTAGTATGTGTAGTCTTTCTTTGACTATTAAGATACAATAAAACATGACTAATTTTTCTGTCAAAAAAGTAAATGAATAACGAGAAGTGAATGGAGTTTTTATATTTTACTTTCTAAAATTGCCTGTCTTTAGTAAGACAAAGCCTTAAGCCTTATGTTATAATTTTGATCCCCAAAACTATCATTTCAGTACGAGGAATGACTATATTCAGCCTTGCTCTTTATTTTTTTTCTTCCTATTTATTTTTATTTTGAAAGATTCCCAATCCTGCTCTGAATTCCTAGTATGAATTTCTGTTTCTTAGAAGTTAATTTGTGTGAAATGAGATTCTTCAAAACAGTGAATCCTCATAGTTCTGAGAAACGGTTTTAAGGTTTTAAATTCTGAGCAAACCATGACTCTGACGGACTACACATTTAATTATACAGTGTTCTCTTTATTAACCGCAGGCAGATTAACCTCATTGTGGACTGTCCTTGGGACCCGAGTCCTCAGGGATGGCTTCCGGTGCCCACTCCTGGGAGCCACTGAAGAGCTGTCCCCTTTCTGCCTTCTCACCAGAGCCCAAGGACGAGCCTGGTCTGGGGGAAGCACTAGCTTGCTTAGAGCAGACAGCTGCGAGGACAGCCTGGGCGGCCGAGCGCGCAGCCCCCCGGCCTGCCCCAGAGCCGCCTTCCCGGGAGCCTCCCTCCAGCCGTGTCTTCAGGTGCCCACCCCCTCCTCCTCGCTTGCTGGGTGACTTTGATTTCTTGGGCCTTTGCCAGTTTCAGAAAGTAGGGAAGCAGCTGGGGAATTGTGGATTGGGAGTCGAATTTGAGCAATGATGCAGCAATCCAGAAAAATGGGAAGAGGGCACTTGAGGCCGAGGTGGCTGAGGGTTGCGGCAGGTGGGAGGAGGGAGGTGTGCTCTGCTCTGCGACTGTTCTGCACCCAAATATGGCTGTTTGGTACCTCCAGTGGTTACAGGTTTCTTAAAAATTGTACGTTTAAAGCCATTCTCCATCCTCCCTGCCCTCCCGTAATTCCCTTCCCAGTAAGTTCACATGTAATGATTGGAGATTCTGTACAGGAAAAACATGAAAATACTGTTTTGACTGTTTCATATGCTGGGAAAAGTTAAAAGTGGTCAAATTAGGTTTTTTTCTCCCCCCCCCCCCAAGAGTCCTTTTGTAACTGGTATTTATTTAAACGTGACTCCACCAGCAAGCTATGATTATATTTTAGGCCAGTGAGTTTCGAACACTGCACACTCAGCCTTGGTCACATCTGGTAGCAGCCGGTGCTGTCGATTATAAGTATCTTTTATGGCAACGTAGAATAGTCGTAGTTTCGATGTACGTGACAAAACAGTATTAAAGTTCAGTATTTTAATCATTTTTAGCATTTAAAAATATTTTTGCTTTAGTGTGAGGAAGGTAAGGATGGGCAAGGAGGCGATAAAAATAGCTGTTGCTGTGACCTATTAAAATAAAAGGTTGGGGCAGGATTTCTATAAGATAAGCCTCTAGAGTGCTTGGCAGAAAAAGGATTGTGTTAAACTCGAACAATGATTTTAAGGAGAACATGAAAGGATGTATCAGGAATAAAGTGATATTGCATAGAAGTAATGTATTTTTATGAATTTTATGCCAGTTGTTTTACATGTACTATGTATGTTAAATAAAAAAGATCATGAAAAGTATAGAAGGTGGTTTTTTCAATTATTATTTTCATTTCTGCCTTGACTGTTGACATGTTCAACCTCATTCTATAGTCAGATAGCCATGAACTTGTTTATGGGAGACTGCAGTCCTGAATAATGGGGAAGGCGTATAGCACTGAGGTCCATGAAGCTACTTAGTCCACTTCACTGATGGCGGTGTAGGCACTGGGGTTACCCCTACTCTTCTTATACTTAGGCTGTTACACATTTACATTATCATTTACATCAAGAGACACAATAATTCTTTAGAATATCACAAGAGTTCAAAATTCTTTGACAGTTTGGGGATAATTTTAGAGTTGCATTTTCTCATACATTAAACTATAGTTTGGTCTCATGAGATTTCCTAAACTATAGCTCCATGTTCTTGCTTGACACAAGCATCAGCTTTGTCTGTTTATTTAGTTAGTTGTCTGGTTGGAGGAAAGACAGTTTAGTTCATGCCTGTACAATTAATTCCTTTACAAAGTGACACCTTCATTCTCTGACATCTGGGGGGAGTGTTCATTTGTTCATTCTAATGCAGTGTTCTCGGATGGAGTGGGCATCAGAATCACCTGGAGGGTTAAAACACAGATTGCTGCACCCCACCTCAGAGGTTTCTGATTCAGTTGACCTAAGGTGGTGGTATGGTCTGAATGTTTGTGTCCCCCCTCCCCCACCCCATATTCATATGTTGAAATCCTAACGCCCAAGGTGATTGTATTAGGAGGTAGGACACTTGGGAGGTGGTTAGATCATGAGGGTCGAGCCCTCATGAATGAGGTTAGTGCCATTATAAAAGAATTCTAAGAAAGCTCCCTTGGACCTTTTCACATTGTGAAGTTACAGCTTCAAGGTACCATCCGGAACCAGGAAACGGGCTCTTACCGGACACTGGATCAGCTGGAGCCTTGATCTTGGACTTTCAGCCTCTAAAACTGTGAGAAATGAATTTCTGTTCTTTATAAGATAACCCAAAGGGATTAAACAGGCGACCCCCCAGAATTTACATTTCTAACCATTTCCGGAGAAATGCTGATGCTGTTGGTCCAAGGACCGTAGTTGAAAACTGCTGCTCTAATGGATTGCAAAAGACTATTTGGATGACTGGCCTCTAGAGGGCGCTCCATTCTTAACAGCATTTATCCCACCAGAGCAGGCTAGAGGGTCCATATATTGGAAACTGAATTTTGTAGAGTCTCTTCTTTGTCTTTTAGGGGGCATTGCTTTCAACGGAACTTGCTAGGAGCCAAGAACAGATAAGGTAGTTTTTAACCAGAACATCAATACGCACTGTATTTGCTGAGCAAGTAGCCTATGATCATTTAAATATTTTGAAGCCGTAAACTGTTTCTTTTCAGTTCAGAGATGGGAAAAGAGTGAAATCCTTTAAAATTGAACTTCCTTTTGTAAAATTACTCTGTCTAGAAGAAAATGGATAAAGTCAGTGATGTGTGTGGATTTTAAAACTTCATTTTTCACTTTGTTACCTTTGGCCCCAGAAATCTTCAATCTTCTCCCTCTATTAGAGAGCAGTTAAGGACCAGCTTTGAGTCACGGATCACCTGTTTCTCTCTTCTGCCTTCCCTTCCTCCTTACCCCCAACTAGAAGCTTCTAATTTAAGTCAGTAAAATTGTTCCCTATGCAGAAAAAAAGAAGGTGCTTTTAAACTTCATTACATTCTTGAATTGGTCTTTATTTCACAGTACTATATCAGTACAAATACAGTTTTACATTTGGAGTTGAAAAGGACATTAAGGTATAGAAAGGTCTTGAAAACTCTTTCGTTTTACCTTTCCTCTCATGAGAGAGATTTTAAAATTCTGAATGAATGTTCAAGTTGAAGACTTTTTCCTCTAAGATTTTGAGTCATTGTAGTGTAATTAAAAGGCAGATTTTCTCTCTCTCTCTTTTTTTTTTTTTTTTGCAAAGAGATTAGGATGGTATTGATATTGGGTCTGCTTTCAACACGGAGTTCTCTGTACTCAATTATCTCCAGCTCAAAATTCTAATTACTTTAAGTAAGCAATGTGTTGTCAAAATGACTTTTCATATAAATGGTAGTGCTACCAAGTATTGTGTTTACGCAGGCATGTTCTTTTTAATTCAACATAATATCATTTCATTGATTTTTAAGTACCTGGGCTTTTTTCTGTATGCAAATTTAATACCTTGAAAGAAAGTTCAGTGTAGCGAAATTAAGCTCATTCAGTTGTTAGGCTGATTGCCCTTCAAGCTTTAGTACTTAGCCATTTCTAGAAAGAAATGAAAACAAGAAATGACCATTTTTTAAGTAGATTTGGCATTAGGCCATTAAAACTGATTTTTAAAAAAGGTGCCTGAAGGCCAGTCCTTCAGCTCGGTGTTACGGACACAGTTCACCTCTCTGGCTCTGCCCCTGGGTGGTGGTGCCCTGTGCACTGGCCAGGCCCCTCGGGTCTTCACTCTTGGTATCTGCTCCTTGATGAGGCCAGATTCCAAGGCCTCCCTCTTGCCCTAAAATATCCTCCCTAGGAAGTGCAATTTGGTAATTCGTCAGCCCTTTAAATCTGACTTTAAATCTGAATTCGACTTTTTCTAACAAAGCCCCCTTATGGCAGTCATCCCCAAACTTGTGTGCACATTGGAAATTACTTGAGGAGCTTCAAAACTACTGAATCCTTTCTCCCACCCCCAGAGTTTGGGATTTAAACAGTCTAGGGTGTGACCTAAGATTTGGAACTTTTAAAAATGCCTAAGTGACATTTTAGAACTTGGCCTCCTTGCCTCACCTCCGGATCCACCCTCTCCATGTCTCCTCCACTCAATGAAATTAGAAATGGTCAGCAAGTTTCTGTCATATACACTCTCTTTTATTAATGATGAGGGACTGTTTCTACTTTATTAATCATGGAACCTAGTGTTGAGTAGACTCCTTAAGGAAAGAATTCTGTGTTCAGTTAGTGATACCTGCCATGGGGTAGGTGGGTGTGGGGCAGCCTAGGTGCCACATATTCATAAACCCTGATTAGAGTGTCAATGAGAAATGGGACTAGAACAGCAAGAAACTAAATATAAAGAAATTCCTTTCAGAATCACTGACAATTTAATATTAGTGTGGAGAATCATGCTTTCTTCTCTTTCCCTGGACTGTACTTTCTTGATCAGTGTCACTACAAGATGCAACTCACGTGTCCCCTCCTCTGTGAAGCCTTCCCTGAGGGCCTCTTCCTGAGTGAACTGCCCCCACTGCACGTGCTCCTGTAACTCAGTGTATTCCGCACATTTAACATGACTTTTTCTACTGCACCGTGTCCTTACAGACTGGACTTCTATCTTACTCCATTCTGAATCTGCAGTGCCTCCTAGTACAGTTCCTGGCATGTAGAAATGCTTAATGATTTTTGAAATAAACCATACTCCAACAATGCAGCAAATTCCATATAGCACTAACATTATTTTTTGAACTATAAGAAATTATAGTTCAAGATCATGTACTCTAACTGTGGAGATGAAAAATAAGGACATTTAGAACATCTTCAGATGAGATTAATATCATGTATAGGAGAAGAATGTCCTTGACAAACAGCAAAACAAAAATTAACCATAAGACATATTCTGGCTAGGTACCTTGATACATTCAGACATGGCTAGTCACTGAGTAGCTAGTAGATAGCAGTATGGCAAAGACAGACATGTCTGTCTCCAGAGAAAGGACTCTTTCTGCCCTGGTTTAGGTTGTGTGGCTTAAGATACTATAATGGCCAGTCCTGGGCACATTCACTGGTGGCTGGGAAGCAGAGAATTCTGATTAGGAATTTGGTTAAAGTACGGGAGAGGAAATTTCTAAAAATGGGGAGAGATTGGTGTGTTGCTGCTGGATGAGGATATTGGACAAAACAGATGACAGTAGCCACACAATTAATCTTGCCATAATTGAGACAATTAAGTTGGAATCCTGGCTCCATCTTTATAAACTTTGTAAGATAAGACATGTTTCTTATTTTGAAAATCAGTTTTCTTGTCTTTTAAATGGATAGGCCTCCTGTGGTGGTAATTAAAAACAAGAGAATTAAATGAATTCACAAATACACCAGGAAATTTTAACATACCTCTCTTAGAAACTGATATAGGGGTGCCTGGTTGGCTCAGTTGGTTAAGCATCTGACTCCTGATTTCAGGTCAGGTCATGATCTAGTTCATGGGATCCCATAGTTCATGGGATCAAGCCTGACGTCAGGCTCTGCGGTGACAGTGCAGAGCCTGCTTGGGCTTCTCTCTCTTCTGCTCTCTTGCTCTCTCTGCCTCTCTCTCCCTCAAATAAGCATTTAAAAATTGATATAAGCAGACAAAAAAAAAGTAAAGATATACATAATTTGAGTAATAGGAAGAGCAATGTTGATTTAATGGTCATATGTAAAGCAGCTGCACTGAACAAGTGAAGAATACATGTTTTATTTCAGCATTGGGACATTGCCAACCATTGACAACAGAGCATGAACTCCAGAAAGCCATGAATTATTGGTCCATTTTGTTCAATGATGGAACCCAAGCACCTAGAACAATACCTGGCATGTATGAGTGCTTAATACTTGTCAAAAAAAAATATGTGGAACCAAATAGCACTTTGCAAAAAAAATTGTTTAAACCCCCTTATAATAAAAATTAATATACAAAGTAAGTTTTAAGTTATTCATGATCAAAAAATCTAAAAATATTTGAGGAAAAAATAGAGAACAATTATATACCACAAACAACTTGTGGACTGTAATTAAATCAGGTCTAGAGGTATGTTTTTTCCTTTTTAGTATAAAATGCACACATTAAACTAAATGAATTCAAATATCTGTGTCATAGATATAGGCAAAAAAACAGCACACCTTTTCCCCTACCCATGAAAGGAAATAACAAGCAAAACTTGATGAAATAAAAAACAAAGAGATCAACAAAGCCAATGTTGGTTATTTGACATCATTCAGAATCAAGACAAAATAGGGAAGGCAGAAAAAATTAGGAATGGCAAATTGCAGAAGCTGTGAAGGGTAAACAGGTAACAGGAGGATTTAGGAACAATTTTGTCAGTAAATGTGAACACTTAGATAAGTGGTTAAATTCCTAGAAAACTACAACTTAATAGAACTACTCCAAGAAGAAATAGAAATTGGGCACAATCTTATTTCCAGCAAAGAATTTGAATTAATAATTTTAAGAAACATCTCCCCTCAAAGAAAACATCACCTAGACGGTTTTACAAGTTTGTTCTACTAAACATTTAAGATACTGATGATTCCAATCTTATACAAACATCCAGAGAATAGAAGATTAAAGAATTCCATTTTTAGGTGACTGTAAATGGCAATGCCAAGAGCAGAGTGGGGTTAATGCAGTAAAAGAAAATTGAAGGTCTATTAACATGCATGAACAAAGATGCAAACAAGAACCTAAGAATAAGTTGAATGTAAGATGTAAAACTACCAATTCTCCTCCAATTGACCCATAATTTAATCAGCATATCAATAAGGCTTTATATTTCAATCTGAATATAAAATTCTTATGGATGAATAATCCAGACAAGTCTGAAGAAGGACATGAGATAGGGGCATTTTTCCCTACCAGATACCAGATGTAGAAGCATTGGCACAAGGATATACAAATTAACTCATAAAAAGAGACTAGGATAGCTCAAGAACAAATGTGCATATATTTAATAAATGAGGCTGACAATTGGTTATCTGCAAGGAAATTAATGAATTGTTTCCCTACCCCACATCACACATAAAAATAACATTCCAGATAGGTGAAAGACCCAAGAAGGAGAGAGTACTATAAAACCTAGAAGACAGTATAGGATAATATCTTCATGTCCTCAAGGAGGAACTCCTCAAACAAGAACTTCTAAAACAAAAGGAAACAAACAAACACAAACCTATAGAAGAAGCATCAATCAATTTACTAGGGTTAATAACCTCTGTTCACTAAAAGATATTATGAAGAAAGTGAACCAAATCACGATGTGTAGAAGGCACTTGATTAGTATTCAGAAGAAAGATTAGTATCCAGAATAAAGAATTCAAACAGTAAGAAACAACTCCTTAGGAAAATTGGCCAAAAACATGACATTTCATAGAGAAAGAAATGCAAATGGGCCATAATCATTAAAGGTACCTATTCATAATCAGGGAAATGCAAAATGAAACCATAATGATAACATTTATAACACATTATTGGTTAAAAAAAAAATACGTACTGAGAGACAGGAGGAAAAATACATAGTTTCCTTCATTCCTGGTGGAAGGGCACCATTTTGGAAATGGCATAACCTGATAAATTTGAGAATGTACATACTATGACCCAGCTTCTCTACTCTTTAGACATATACCCCAGAAAAATTTCTATACACATGTATCAGGAAACATGTCGAAGGTCACTGCCAAGTGTTCATAACAGCCAAAAACCAGGACATCACTTGAACATGCAACTGGAATAAATAGTAGACTAGATAAAGACACTGAGGAATAGTCATCCAGTAGGATCTTATTGACTATGCATAATATGTAAAAATATGTAAAATATGCAACGATGTGGATGATTCCCAGGGAAATACTATTAGGCCAAAAAAATTTAGTTTGCAGAAGAATACGTGCAATGGAGTTTATTTACAGAAAGTTCAACAACATGTAAAATTAAACTATTTTAAGGCCCTGAAACAGTAAAATACAAAGAAAACTGAATAATAAATACAAAATTAGATGAATGGTCATCTCTCAAAGGATGGGATGGAGGAGGGGTTCAGTGGCTTCTTTGAAGTTGAAGGTTATATTCTTTGAAATTGGGTAGTGGATATGTGGATGTAACTTTATTATAATTATTTAGGCTTTAAACATTTTACAAATATTCAACACTGAAAAAACAAGTAGACACTCTCAGATGCTAATACACATGAAAAGAACAATCCCCAATAGGCGTGGCAGGAAGTTGAGAAGAAATCCTCAACTTCTCTGGCAATCACAATTTGTAAGTAGGCTTTCCCCTTGGGGCTTGGTGCACGATGGACCCTCAGTTCACTGTAAAGGGACTAGAGGGATGAAGGAAACTAGTGTCTCATTCAAAAGGCCAGCAGTGACCACTTAGGATAATGAAACCATAGACTATTAGAAGTGTTGACTGGCAAGGTTGAAGTCAACATCTTTTTACAAATGAAGAAACTGAGGCTCTGAGTGGGGAAGTGATTTGTTTAGTTGACACTAGTATCCAGGAAGAGAGCTGAAATTAGAAAGCAGCTCTCTGGGTCCAAGGCACTGTGGTCACCTTGGTAAGATGGGAAGAACATGGGCTTAGGAATATATTGAAGCCGTGTTGGTATTCAGGCACTGACACTCAGCTCCATGAGCCAGCACAAGTCAGCTATATTCTGGAAAGCCTAATTTCCCCTTGAGGAAAATGAGGATAGGAAATAATGCCAGTCTCATATGGCTGTTAGAAGATGCCAGAAGTACTGTATGTAAAAGTTTTATAGTCAGAGTATATAATAAATACCCATTGCCTCCTTTACCTCCTACCCACAATGGTAGCAGGTGAGGAGGCTGGAATGATGTGACATCATCAAGCCCACACCCACCCAGCAGAAAGCAGCACGCTCGCTTACAGGAGAGCCAGAGCCCCCCACCTCCCGGCGTGCTGGCACATAGAAGGGCACATTGGGGTTTCTAGGTAAGTGTCTTCTTGGTGCTCTGTGCTTATTTTTGATGCTCAAGCCAAATTTATTTCTGGTTCCAGATGACTAGACATTCACTTTGCATTTGTGCAAACAAAACAATTATTGTTGTTTCCTGTTTACTCCAGACACACAGAGGTTTTGTTATCACCAAGAGATCCCTATGGGAACCAAGAGAATCAAGCTGAACAAAGATTTTTTGCCAAAATCAATTTCCTGAAGCTGGGAGGCTTTATCATTCACAGTCTGTGTGCAAAGCAATTTTTTTTTTTTTGGATGAATGACTGATTCCTTTATCGATTTCTCCCTTCACCCAGCCTCCCATTGCCTGCTATTTCGCCCTGACTTTGGGATCTTACTCTGGATGGAAACGAATTGGCAGGACATTCTCTGCCCATGGGGCATTATACAGTGACATTTCTCTGCTCCTCCTCGGGAGTGTTCACCTTGGCTTGAACAGGTGTGCAGGCTGTGGGGATTTGTGGTGCCCCGACAGGGCCGCTAGGAGATTGGCTGAGGGTCCTCAGTAAGTGTTTTGTTGAGGCACATCTGGGTCACATTCCAGCTATGTAATCTCAGGCAAATTAATTAACTTTTGAGCTATATGGATCATATTCTCCATGACGGAATTTGTAGGATTTCTTTTTTTTTTTTTTTTTTTGGTGAGTACCTACCTGCTGGATGTCACGCAGTGGGAGAGCATTACAAAATGAATTAAGTCACACTCCCCTACCATCAAGGGATCCAGAATTAAGTTTAGGGGTGTGCAAGTTTTATCAAAAGCAGACTGGTCATGAGCACATGAGCTGGAGTGGGTCAGAGCAAAATACGCAGCCTGGTTCTGCCAGCATCTAGAAAAGGTGGAGTGAGTTTAGGCACCACAGTAACCTGTCCAGTTCTGGCTTCTTATCTGTAAAACAGGGATAATGATTCTTCATAGCCCGGGTGTGAGGTTTAAATGAAATCTTATTTTTGGAGCAAGTTTCTACCAGCTCTCTGTGCTTAATCTCTCATTCACTGTAAGAATAAACTCAGCTTAGGGACGCCTGACTGCCTCAGTCGCTTAAGCATCTGACTTCGGCTTAGGTCATGATCTCACAGTTCCTGAGTTCGAGCCCCACATCAGGCTCCCTGCTATCAGTGCAGAGCCCACTTTAGATCCTCTGTCTCCCTCTCTATGCCCCTCCTTGGTATGCTCTCTCTCTCTCTCTCTCTCTCAAAAATAAACATTAAAAAAAATGAAAAGAATAAACTCAGTCTACGGATCCTGTCACACACATTGTTTGATCATATTGGCCTTTCCACCACACCGGCATCTTCTTCCCTGTTGCTCTTCTCTCCCCCTCACCCTGAAAAGTGCTTTAAAGCCCCCCAAAATACTGCTAACAGAAGATGTGTCGCATTCTGGGCTTCCCCTGAGTTTAGGGGTGACAGTAGTACTGTCATCGTGACCCCACTTCCACCTCAGGAACTTTTTCATGAGCTGAGCCTCCTTCCTTGGCCCTGTGGTATGAACACTTAGCATCAGCTCTGCCCTTCGAACAAAACTTATAATGTACAACACATGACTGTTAACGATAGGCCCAATGTTGTGAGGCAGAGCTTTCGAACTTTATCTTGCAGAACTGAAACTTCATACCCGCTGATTAATAATTCCCAACTTCCCCTCCCATGAGACTGTGGCAACCACCGCTCCTGTCTGCTTCTAGGAGTTTGGCTATTTTAGATTCCTTATATAAGTGCCATTGTGCAGTATTTGGATTTCCGGCACTGCCTTATTTCACTTAACATAATGTGCTCACAGTTCAGCCATGTTGCCACATACGGCAGGATTTTCTTCTGTTTTAGGGTAACAGCCCATTGTACATATAGACCACATGGTAAGAATCCGCTAATTATGCACCTCAGCTGTTATGAATGTGACGAGCACGGGAGGGCTAATATCGCTTCGAGATCCTGATTTCGGTTGTTTTGTCTAATCTTCTTCTCATCTGGGTTATCTATTCCAAGGGGACTTCACATTCATAAGCAAACATGTTTGTTAGGTTATTTTTTCCCAAGCAGAGGATCAGAAGTCTCTCTGAAATTAATTTTCTATCAAGTTCCAGTAGCAGAGAGTTTTAAAACATAATTATCTCTCCCCTTCCTCTTCCCTCAATCATACAGAGTGCCCAGTGCAGATGAGGTGACGAGGTTGGATCTGATCACTAACCATTTCTAGTGCTGAAAACCTTTTTGTACCTTTTCTCCCAGGTGTCTCCCGAAGCCTGGGGAATAATTTCTTGCTGCAGCTCTTTGTTTTTCATTGAGAATAGGAAGAATTCATCCAAACATAAGGAGAGGAATAAAAGGCTTTTGGGGAGAAGGGGGAGAAATCAATCCCCTGTCAAAATAGTCTGGTTCCACATCTGCCCCTTTCACTCAGCCTTTGCTTAAAACGGGACCGGTTGGGTAGATGGGCTGGGCTCAGCTCGCCACAGCATCTGTCACTCCCAGCAGAGCCAGGGCTGCCTTCTGAGCTGAACAGGAAAATGACTAAGTGATGACAGAGAAATGGCTGCCAATTCCAAGTAAAATCACCACCTCTGAGCACGCACAGCATTGTCTTTTCAGATGGCACTTGCACAACCAGCTTGCTGTCCCTGCAGAGGCTTAGGATCTGAAGATTTGATTTCTGTCCAAATGCCCAGGCAGCCACTGAGTCCTAGAGTTGCTGAGTTTTATGCTGGGAAAGAAACTTGACCAGGAAACGCCAAGTTGAAAGCTGTGAGACTGGTCTTGGAAGGACAGGAAATTCCCAAGGAAGTTTTCAAGAATCCCAAAGTTTCTGGATGAGTGCTGGGCTTCCCGCAGAAGACTTAAGTAAGTATTAGTCTCTTCTCTAACGCCCTGTGTGATCTGGGGCAAATTACTTTACTTTTCTGAACTTTCGTTTTCTCACCTATAAAGGGAGGACATTGAAGGGGATCAATAATTTTTCAAATTGCGTTCTGAGGATCCTATAGTCAATAAGTTGGAGGAAATGCTAGGAGAAATTACTTAGAATGCCTTAGTAATGACTATCTCATTTTTTTAAAACTTTAATATGTGAATATGCATCACAAATTCCCAGGACAAGGATAAAGTGCACGTTTTCGTAAGCCATCAAAAACCGTTTAGTGGAGAAGGTGGCAGACAAGCCACAATGGTTTTATTGGTACAATGATACTTGTTCTGGACATTTAGTTACAGAGCTCAAGAAGGTGGGGAGAAGCTGGAAGAAGGAAAAGCACAAGTCCTAGTGGTACAGAGAGAGAGACCATGAGAATAAAAGTCCATGGAAATGGGATGTGAATTAGGAGAGATGCGTAAAAGGCTATGTGACTCATCTTCACTTATAGGGAAGGTTTTAATGAAGAGTTGGAGGTCATGGAGAACCAAGTGAAGGAAGAGCAACTTAAAACTTCAATAGTAAGAAAAAAATCTTACGTGTTTGCTCATGGCTTTTCCAGTTCTGGTGATCCTCATGCCTTCTTGTCACTCCAGATTTCAGTCCAGTATCAATTTCCTTCCACATGGACTACTTCCTCTCACTTCCTGTAGCGGAAGTCTACTGGACGTGAACTCTTACAGTCTTCGTATGACTGAAACGTCTTTATGTTGCCCTTGTTTTGAAATATTTTTACTAAGTAGAGTTCTAGGTTGACAGCCTTTCTCTCAGTACACTTCCTGCTCTCAACATTTTTAAGAAGAAATCTGCTATAATTCTTTTATTATTATTTAAGTTTTTAGAAATCCTGCTGTAATTCTTATTTTTGTTCCTCTGTATATAACCTGTCATTCTCTGGATGTTTTTAAGCTTTACCCTTTATTATTGCTTTTAAGCAATTTCATTGTGATATGTCTTGGTGTAGTTTTCTTCGTGTGTGTGTGTGCGCGCGCACGCGCTGGGATTTCATTGAGCTCTTTTCATCCATGAGATTATAGTTTTTACTGAAAACTTGGAAAATTTTAAGCCATTATTTCTTCATTTGAAGGAATATATTTTATGTCCACATCCCTCTCTCTAATGTCTCTTTGGGCGACTCCAACTACCTACATTTTAGGCTGCTTATAAATATCCTGCAGCTCACTGATGCTCTTTTCACTTGGTGGGCAGAAGGGAGGAGGCAGGTGGGATTCTTTTTACATCCTGTGTGTTGTTTTGGATAGTTTCTATTGCTATGTCTTGACGTTCACTAATCTTTTCCTTTGAATGTCCAATCTGCTGTGGGTGCCATGGAGTGTATTTCACCTCTTAGACATTATAGTTTTCATCCCCTGAAGTTCCATTTGGGTTTTTAAAAAATATTCTCCATGTCTCTACATAACTTTTGAACATATTGGACTACTTATAATAAATGCTTATTAAAGCATTATTAATGTCCTTCTCTGCTTTTTCTACTATCTGTTAGCTCTGGGTCGGTTTGTTTTGGTTGATTAATCTTCTCATTGTGGGTCATATTTTCTTGCTTCTTTACATATCTGATAACCTTTGATTAGATTCCAAACATTGTGAATTTTATCCTGTTTAGTGCTGATTATATTTTTATATCCCTATAAATAACTTTGAACTTTGTTCTGGGATACAATTAAGTTATTTTGAAATACATCTTTTTGGCTCTTGTTTGTTGATCTTTTTTGGTGTGCTCAGAGCTATGCTCAGTCTAGGACTATTTATTCCCTACTACTGAGGCATGGCTTCCCTGGGAACTTTCCCCAATGTGCCATGAATTATGTGTTTTCCCTTCTGCCTGGTAGGAATAAGCACTATTCACAGTCTTGTGTGACCACTGGGTACAGTTCTTCAGTCCTTCTGGATGGTTTTCCCCCAGCGTCGTGTAGTTTCCTTAAAGGTATATGCTGCTCATACCGTGCTGGATGCCCAAGAAGCACCCTCTACAGACCACTCTCTGTGCAGTTTTCTCCTTTTTTGGCACCTGTCTTGCCATCTCTGGCTCCCTTCTCTTCTCCAGATTCTCAATACACAGAGTCCATCAGACTCTATCTGGCTTCCCCCTTCTTACGCTGCAGACTGTAAATTCTCTCAAGGTCATCTGTGGCGGCTATAGGGATCACCTTATTAGTTAGCCATCTCAGGGATCACTGTCCTTCACTGCCGAATATCCAGTGACTAATCTTCTGTTTCATATATTTTGTCTGTTTCTTATTGTCGTCACTTCAGTAGAGAGATAAATCTAACTCTTGTTACTCTATCTCAGATGGAAGCACAAGTCTTTAACTTAAAATTATAGCAGAAAGTTTAATTTGAACATAAGGAATGATGTTTTCACTCTATTAGAAAAACAAAAATATTGAAAAAGGAGACCCAGGAATATGTTGGAGTCCTCTTGCTTGCAGCCTTACTGAAGGGGACAGGTTGAGAGTGTGATCTGGCTGGGACATCTATCGCCCCATTCATGCGAGGGTTGATTTGGCTGATCTGGCTGGCTAGACAGGTGTCCCCTTCCTTCCTAACTGCTTCATGTGCATACCTCCCATAGCTGTGTGTTTGATCAAAGAGAACAACCACACCCTTAGAGGAAAATCATTCTTCAGTCAAGGATATATGAGTAGCCAGGTCCCCTGTTAGAACATTAAACCAAGCCCTCAATGTCCATTTGCAGAAGAATATAGTATAGGCAAGCTTCCAAAACTCCAGAAACATCCAAATTAGGCACTGAATGTGTCAGTCTACCTTAAATAAAAAATAAATAAAATAAAATAAAATAAAATAAAATAAAATAAAATAAAAAATGTCATGGGCGGTTATTTATTAAGAATTCTTTCTGATGTATGTGACAGTAAATTCAAACCTTCAGCAAAAAAGGGTTATTAATTAGTTTGGGTCAGGCACATCTATTACTCAAGGTTTGAATAATCATTCCAAACCCAGGTCTTCCCTTGACATGAGGGCTAAGACAAAAATAATAATCCCCTCCCAAGCATAAGTAATCTGAATGGGCTCTTGAATCATGTGAACACTGCCAGATTAATTACTGCCTCCAGGGAAATGATCTAAAGAACTCTGATTATTTAGCATAGATCTTGTTTTTCAGGCTCTCCACACTCCTCCCCATCCCCCCATTCCCATGACTGACAGTTTTGTTAGAATCACACTAGAGGGGGAGGACACTGTGTAGTCAAAACTGTACCCGTGAGGGGCGCCTGGGTGGCTCAGTCAGTTCAGTGGATGACTTCAGCTCAGGTCGTGATCTCACGGTTCGTGGGTTTGAGCCCTGTATCGGGCTCTGTGCTGACAGCTCAGAGCCTGGAGCCTGCTTCAGATTCTGTGTCTCCCTCTCTCTCTGCCCCTCCCTTGCTCATGCTCTGTTTCTCTCTGTCTCAATAATAAATTTAAAAAGCATTAAAAAAACTGTACCCGTGAAACACAAGGGAGCTTTCTGAGATGATCTTGCAAGATTTCTACTACTCTAAAAGTTTGTGATTCTAAGGACCAAAATGTTTGAAAAATGATAGCGCCTCAGATGACACAGAATAAATCAATGTCCTTTCTAGGAATCCTTTCTTAAAGTTTTGTTGTTTTTCTGATTTTTAAAATAATGCATGCTTATTACTGAAAATTTGGAGACTCAAGAAAATGTCACCACCCAAAGATGGTCCTTAATAACATTTTGGCGTACGTCCAAATTATTCAAGAACTTGATTGATATGAGTTAAAAGAAAGCATACCTGAATAAACACTGCTGCTAATTCTCTTGATCTTTCAGGCATATAGACCAAATTGAATACCAAATCTTGGCATTTATGCTCCTGGTAACAGTAAGCAGATTTTTCAATTAATTATAGCATATGAGCACTCTTGAAGGTCTTTTCCTCTAATTACCTACTAGTGGCTGCTCTGCATTTTGCCTTATTGAATAAAAATGCACATCATTAATGTCTAGTCCCTGCTGCTGCATCCTGCATTGCAAAGCTTCACTACAATATTCATTTTATCTTGACATATTTTTGAAGGATCTTACATACAAACAGGAATGATGGTGAGGTATGGGTTGAATGGGACCTATAGTTAATTTTGTGTTAATTCTACTCATTCATTCCTGCATTCATCATTTATTTACTCATTTATTCAACAACCTTTTATTGAATTTCTACTATGCTCCAGGTACTTACAGGGTAGTAGAGAAATAAGTGTGAACAGCACACATCGGTTTTTTTCCCTCTCATAGTTTGAAGTTTAATGGGAGACTTGGAAAAAAATAAATGTCAGGGAAATACTTACAAACTGTGATAAGTGTCATGAAAGGAGCAGAGTGTTGAGATTTACAAAATTTAGACCACCCAAGGTTCTTCTCTGCTTCCAGCCTTCCATAGCTCCCCATTGCCTACCTACACAAGGCAGCCAGCAACTCAGCATAGCATTCAAGGCTGTTCACAATATGGACCCTGCCCGATGTTACTACTCCCATTGCCCCCAACACTCAAGCAGAGGTAAATATTCGCCATTTCCTGGGTGTGTATGTAATGCGAGGGCCTCAGATTTTTTACTTGCAAGTGATAGCGTGTCTTTGAGTGATTCTAAGCAAGGCAGTCCCACGAGGGCACACAATATATGCTTTGAATGGGAACCTTGCAGAGTGGCGTGTGCAGGAGGACCTGGTCAGGTGGAGGCATGAGAACCTGTTAGGAAGCATCGCCAGGACTTCAGCAAGAGATGGCATCGCCTAAATGTCAGTGAGAGCAAAGATCTACTAGCTACGGACCCAATGCCTTCTTTTGGATGTGGTCATGGATTGGTTGTGTGGGTGAGGACATAGCGAGTGACTCCCATCCTCCTGGCCTTGAAGAGGTTGGCAAACTGCCAGCTGCAGCAGTAAAAGTGGCAGTAAAGTGGTATTAAGGTAGTCGTGCTACTTAAATCAATATATGGATTCTTCCAGAGGAAAGTCAGAAATAATTTCTTCCTCCGGGGCTCATCAGAGTCTTACTAGAGAACTACCCAGACTCCTTGTTGGTGGTGCTCTCACAAGAAAAGATTATTTCATAAGCCTCTAACTGGGGTCCCACAAGGGTGGCCCACAGGCCGAATATGGCTTACAGACCATGAGCTGATTTATCTTGCACTGTGTTTTAAAACCGGGAATTTCCCCACAGAATTTCTGATTTCCATCTTTTCTTTAAACATAAGATCTGGGAGCACCTGGGTGACTCAGTCCATCGAGCGTTAGACTTCAGCTCAGGTCGTGATCTCACGGCTCATGAGTTGAGCCCCACGTCTGGCTCTGTGCTGACAGCTCAGAGCCTGGAGCCTTCTTCAGATTCTGTGTCTCGCCCTCTCTATCTGCCCCTCTCCTACCTGCTCTGTCTGTCTCTCTCTCTCTCAAAAATAAATAAAAATATTTAAAAATTAAAAATAAGATCTGCTTGCGCTGCCTGGGTGGCTCAGTAGGTTAAGAGTCTGACTCTTGGTTTCTGCTCAGGTCACAATCTCGGGGTTTAGTGAGTTTCAAGCCCCGCCTTGGACTCTGCATTGGCAGTACAGAACCTGCTTGGGATTCTCTCTCTCTCTCCCTCTCTCTCTGCCCCTCCACTGTTCACTCCCTGTCTCTGTCTCTCTCAAAATAAATAAACTTAAAAAAAATAAAAATAAGATCTGTTAACATTCTCACGTGACAGCTGGCTGGCGCTGAGGGGAGACTCTTTTTTCAAAGGCATTTATAGCCCAGGCTCATGACGGGCCCCACCACTCCCTAACAGCCATCAGGGCTGCAGGTTGAGAAGGCACTAGTGACTATAGAAGGGCCCTTGTGTCATACATGCAGCGCCTTCCAGTCTGAGCCCCAGAGCACGCAGGTGAGGTTGTAAACACAGTCACCCTTCCCTGACTGCCAGGGGAGACTTGACTCTCCTCCATGTGCCCCACTAGGTGTCTGCCCCGGGGGTGTGCCAGGCCATGCCTGTCCTCCTTCCCCATGTCTGCCCCAGGCAGCACATGCCCGTGCCTTGGTGACATTATTTGGGCACTAACAATAATACTTCCAATAATATTAATAGGAAAGAATCATGGAGCACTTCTCATAGTCCAGCCACTTTGTCAAGAGCATCACATGGATACATGACTCCTTCAATGAACCTGAGGGCAAACGTTACTATTCCCATTTAATAGATGTGGAAACAGAGGCACAGAGAAGTACCTTGTCCAAAGTTACACCACAGGTGATCAGGAGAGAGAAGAATCCAAGTTAAATCCTTGGTGCCTACCCTTGAAGAATGTATTGACCAATAGTATATATGTGTATTTATTTATTTTGAGAGAGAGTAAGCATGAGCAGGGAAGGGGCAGAGAGAGAGGGTGAGAGATCCCAAGGAGGCTCCACACTATCAGTGCTGAGCCTGATGCAGGGCTTGATCCCATGAACTATGAGATTGTGACCTGAGCTGAATCAAGAGCCAGATGCCTAACCCAGAAATGATAAAAATCATTTCTGTTTTATCTATTTCTTTGAAGTTTAATAATACATATTTGGAATTATCTTCAAATATGCTGCATCTATCTGGAATAGCTGGTTAATTCCCAATAGTGTGCCATATGCTTTCCTATCCTTCATCTTCGTGCACAGTTTCTCCTGCGTGGGTTATGCTTCCCTTTTCCTCTTGCCCATATACCATATGTAGGTCTCCCCCCTGGAAACTTCTGGTAGCACTTTGCATATGTCTTTTACAGGTGGCATGGCCACATATTCTGAGGTAGTCTTGATTTAAAATATTTGGTCCTACTGTTATGTGTTCTCAAAGCTCGTGCCCAGGCCATGGATACCCGATTCAGAACACATGACCATGGTGTGTTTATAGTCCTTTTGGTTTCTATTGAGCATTTAAAAAAAAAATTGCACACAAGTTTCCCTTAGGAGACAGTAAGGTCCTAAGAGCAGAAACCGCATCTTACGCCCAGCTTAAATGATAGAGAGTATTGCGCGGAGTGGGCACAGTCTGTCTCTTCTCCATCTGGATCTTAGTTCTATGTCCTCTTTACTTAATAGCACATTCAGATCCCTTTCTCTCTCCCCATCAAATCAGCTTGCTGAAATAATGGAAACGCATTCTGAGGTGTCAGAGACTGATGACAGCTTTGTGTGGTATCACCCTGGCCACTTACTTTTCAGCTGGCATCACAGGCCTCATCCAGAAGCATCCATATAGAAAAGGTCAGTGAACACAATCCAATGTGTCTGAGGACAAAGTGCATATTAGAACGGCTAACCATGGTGAGTTCAAAACAGCGGTTCTGGGCCAGGGGTGATTTTCCCTCTTCTGACCCACTCAGGGCAATATCTGGACACATTCTTGATTGTTACACCTTGAGGAAGGGGTTTTATTGGCATCTAGTGGGTAGAGGCTAGGAATCCTACTTAATAGCCTACAGTTGACAAAACTGCTCCTGCAACAGAATTTTCTAGCCCCAAATGTCAAAAGTACTGACGGTGAGAAACAAAGGCTGACTGACAGGGTTTTCTACATATCCACAAACACAATGGGTTCAAACAACACACAGTTTTTGTTTCACAGCTCTGGAGGCCAGAAGTCCGAAATGGGTGTCACTGGGCTAAAATCAAGGTGTCAGCAGAGCAGGGTTCCTTATGGAGACTCTAGGGAAGAACCACCTCCTTGCCTTTTCCAGCTTCTGGAAACCACTTCCAAATCTTGACTCGCGGCTCCCATCCTTCATCTTCAAAGCCAGAGATGGCAGTCCGGGCTGTCTGGTGCCAGGTGTCTGGTTCTCCCTCTTCTGCCTCCCTCTTTCACTTAGGGCCCTGTGATTATGTTGAGTCTATCTGGATAAAACAGGATAATCTTAGGTCGTCTAATTAGCAACCTTCGCTCCATCGGCAACTTTAACTTCCTGTCACCACATAACCTAACATATTTGTAGGTTTGGGGAGTAAGATGTGGACATCTTTGGGGTCCATTATTCTGCCTACCACAGAGGACCCTTGTCCTACAACCCAACCCTAAATCAAATGCATTGACTGGCTTTATCAAGACCAAGTCTCAAGTCATTTAGACAATTACCAAATACCATAATATGATTTGAAGAGAAATAAGTGTGGACTGCTCAAGATCTGTAATTCTCTTCCAGTTAGTTTTTTTTAATTAAAAAAATTTTTTTAAATGTTTTTATTTGTTTTTGAGAAAGAGGGACAGAGTGCAAGCAGGGGAGGGGCAGAGAAAGGGAGGGAGACACAGAATGTGAAGCAGGCTCCAGGCTCTGAGCAGTCAGCACAGAGCCTGACGCGGGGCTCAATCCCACAAACCATGAGATCATGACCTGTGCATAAGTCAGACACTTAACTGACTGAGCCACCCCAGATGCCCTCAGTTACAGTTACTTCTTCACCAAGGCCTGCCATAGGACCTCCAATGACATTATTTCCTGAGCTGTGGGACTCTGGGCTCAATCACACCTGCCTCCCTGTGTGGCTATCAGGCGAGGGGCTTATACACAAGGATTAATAGCCAAATGGAAATAAGTGTGCCTCTTCATTAAGTGCCAGATGCAACCACTCCCAGTACAGAGATAGGAGTCTAACAGAGACTTCACTCCTCTTCCCAGAAAATGCAAGACAGCAGCCTAAATTTCTTGCCCAGTTATAGGCAGAATGAAGGTGGAAGAGAAAGAGCCCTGGCTGGGCCCGCACAAAGTTGGTGGCCCTGCCGAGGAGTGCCTGCCACAGGGGGACGGGTGGGCATGCCCGCCTGGGTGCCCTGGCCCGTGACCAATCAATGACCATTTTCTGCTCCTTTGTACCAGTTTAGAAAATTAGGTAAGAAAAATGGTTACCATGAGTTTAAGTAGCCTGTTGGAGAGTTACACGTACCCATAGGAGGCACGTTGGAATTTGGGGACCTCCAGCACAAAGGCTGGGGTACCAATAATGGTACAGAATGGCTGGTGGAGAGTATTGGTGTCAGAATAAGAAGGTTCTGTGTTCTGGTGCCGGCTCACCTCTGCCTGCGACAACTGCCTTATACAGCCTTCCATGGCCTTCTGGCCATCCTGCCCCTGCTGCCCCACAGCCTCACGTTCTAGCCTCTGCAAGCAGGGCAGGTGCATGCAAAGTAATGCTTCCCGCAGAAGATGTACCTGTGGATTGTGGTATTAGTTTAGGAACAAGATAGAAACCTAGCTGTAATTCAGGCCCTTTCCAGCTTTTGAGAGAGGCACAGGTCCTCGTGCCTGGCATGTCACAGAGACCACGGTGCTGTGGTTTCTTGTCGGCTTGTCGAGTGAGGCCAGAGAAATATTTTCCTTTGCAGCCAGCAATATGATTTATTTGAAAGAAAGTCTATAATGAGCATGTGCTTCAAATGAAAGAATCAGGATGGTACTGCCAGACCTCTTTTATGCTAATGCTCTGCAGGGAAGTAGCTTGGAAATTGCTTTTATGAAGGGATGAGGACACACAGAGTGGGGAAACGGAGCCTGCGGGCAGCCAGAGGCCTCCTGTGTCTTCGCCTTCAATTTGCAAGCATCTGGGATGCCAGCCGCAGTTGGCAGGGGCCGTTGGCACAATGGTGGTGTTGCTGGTGCTGGCCCCGTGGGCTGTCTGGGCTGGAGAAGTGCTTTCTTTGCATCCTTGCAGTCTGCCTGCATTTGCTTTCCCTGGCTCCCTTTGCTCTCTCTGGGTGTGAGTTGGGAAACAAGAGCAGGCCCCTGGTGTCCCCACAGTGACATGGTAAGACAAGGTCATGCTTCAGTTAATAGGCTTGGCGACCGGCAGAATGGCTGAGTCTCACTGGCCCTAACAAATGCAATGCTGTCAACTGGGAAGAGGATTTCATAGGGCCCTTCGTGGACACTGACCTTGTCACCTTTACAGATAACCTAGTTGGCAGTTTAGGGAGCATTGTTTTAAGTGGGTGAATGACCCAGTAGCAGGAAGTAGAGCCTTGGGAGGTGCCGATGCCTTTTGCAGCATATCTTGCCCCCTGACGTTTTGGCAGAAGTCCAGAGCTCCCGGTGTGCACCGATCAACCCTCCCTGCACTACACGGAAGTGTGTTCCTTTCCTATTATCTCTATAACAAATTACCATGAACCTAGTAGCTTAAAACAACACACATCTATTCTTCTACAGTTCTGGAAGTCAGAAGTCTACCAGCAAGGTGTCTGCAGGGCTGTGTTCATTCTAGAGGCTTTAGGGGTGAATCTATTTGCTGTCTTTTCAGAGCCTAGAAGTGGGCTGTATTCCACTCCTCTCCAACTTCTTGCTCTGTTGTCTCCTCTCCTCCTCCTCCTCCTTCTGTTTCTGAGCCACCTGTCTCCCTCTTATAGGGCCCCTGTGATCCCTCTCAGCCCCCCATATTTTAACATAATCTCTCCATCCCAAGATTCTTCACTTCATCATATCAGCAGAATCCCTTTCACCATGTCAGGTGCAGGATTCTGGGACCAGGAGGTTGACTCTGCCTGGCATAAGAGGACAGCTGCGGGTGGGGTGAGGTGAGGAGACCACAGGCAAACCATCTAGCCCAGTGTGATGGCTCCAGTACCGTGTGCGAGGGCAGCTCCGGCTCTGCCTACGTATCTAGGTCTATACTAGCACTCCCCGTGTTCTCTCTCCTGCACCCAAGGGTGCTCATCTTCCCCTGCTGCCAAGTGACTTTGCAGCCCCTTCTCTCCCTTCTTTTGCTTCATCACTAGAACGTTGGGCCATGCCAGTTCCCTACTTCTAACCTTGGGTTCTCTTACCCATGTTCTGCTTCTCCTCCTCAAGGCTCTCCTCAATTGAACATTTCCTCCAGAAATCCCATCATGGCTCTACAAGTTGCAGGAAGTCGAGCACATTAGTGTCATAACAGAAAGGCGGAAGTGCGCCGTCTCTTGAAGCCACGGGTAGAATTTCAGGGCAGCAGGTGTGAACAGGGATGAGGTCACAATGCTTCCTTCTGTCTGGTGGGCAGAGCATTGGATGTGATGAGCAGGGTCAGAAAAGAAGTTCAATGTTCCTCATACTGGGACAACTTGGGGAACCAGAAATGTTTGTCCCACATCAGTGGGGATGCCTCAAAGAGAGGCCTGCCCGGAAGGACTTGAACATGAATGAGGAACCCTGGGGGATGCTGATAAGGCCTCCACTTAGGAAGTGCTGTCTCTGGGACAGTGGAGTCAGTCACTGCTTAGGGCACCTGGAGACGGCTCCCCAAAGGGCAGGCTGGGAACCCGAGACAGTAGCTGAACAGACCAGCGGGGAAAGATCAGGATCCTGGGGGCCGAGCTCAGGTCGGAGCTGAGGGTGGTGACAGGCAGGACAGACCACAGAAAGGGTAATGTACAACACCTACTGGCTTTGTTAGACACAGGCTGGATTAGTGAGCAGTCCGGGTGTCTGGAAATTGCCTACTACTGAAGAGAGTCTCAGTCTCATATGACACAAAAGTACTTTAGCCCTCCCTAGAGCTGGAGGGACAAGTGTTCATCCTGTGGGACAAAGGACAGTTTCAGTGGCTTGATGCACATGTGCAGATGCATAGGACACCGAAGTGAAAGCAGGGTGTCTCTAAGGCAGTTTGGGAAAAGAGAGCAGTGAGGTCTCGGCTGGAAGGAGCATGGATGGCCAGTATGGGACGTGTTTGCTTTGGAAGATGCTTGAAGACTGCTGAGAGTGATCCAGCAAAGAAGTTGGGAAAGGAATCAGCCTGGAACTAGCCTTCGGGTAGCTCATCTGTCCTTTGGGAGAGGATCTCCCACTCAAATTCTGAAGCACCCTACGGGGGTTGCCTCATGGTCCAGTCACTGTCCCCATCCTTTCCTTAGATTCCTGCAGGGAAGAGGCAGTAAGGGAACCAGGCAGAAAAAAGCCAGGGGCCACCGGAGTGCTCAGACCTCTCTGTGCTCCTTTCGGCAGTGATGTCACAGCCCGAACCTGTTCCTCTCACCAGGGCAGGAAGAAGTCCCCGGCCACCCAGAGAGCAGACACCGCAGGCACCAACCTCGGAGGGCCGCGGTGTCCCCTGGCAATTTTTTATTCCTCTATCCTTTCTCAACACAACGCTCCCTTCATTAAAAAAAAAAATCCCTTGAGGAAAGATCTGTCTCAGCTTCCTGTCTTTCTCTTTCTCCCCGTCTTTCCCACTTCCTCCCTTCCCCCTTCCTCCTTCCTTTCATCTGTTTTGAAGCTTAACTATAGATAGTGTGTTGGCTCTGAGGGAGTCTGTGTATTTTGCTAATTTTTTTGCTTTGATCTTAATCTTTTAATCATATTTTCCCTAGATCCTGATTCTTTTTTTCCGCCTATTTTTGTCATTACTTCATTGAATATTTTCTTGTCATTATGACCCAATTGTGTGTGTGTGTGTGTGTGTGTGTGTGTGTGTGTGTAGCACATTGCTGTGTGCTAGGTCTGGAGACCTGAAACAGCTTTACTCATTAGGAACTGGTTAACTGATCTTGGACAAGCTAAATAACATCCCTCGATCTTCTTTTCCTCATCTGAAAAATGAGGTAATTACACTGCATATTGGTTTCTTTTAGCTCTAACTTCTTCCTTAATCAGGTGGGAGCCCAGAGCCCAGAAGAACTTCATTCTCAGCAAAGACGTGACAATGGTTGTCACCAGACAGCATCTCCCTCCTGCAGTGATTAGTATAAATCAGGAAACCTACATCGGCTTTTAAAGAGTTCTTCCCACTTGGTAATAGAATAAATCTTCTACCATCTGTATTATTTTCTTGAGGCTGCTGTAACAAATTTCCCAAAACTTAGTAGCTTAATACAGCAGACATTTATTCTGTCATCATCCTGCAGACCAGAAGTCTGAAGTCACTATCAGTGGGTGAACATCAAGGTATCAGTAGGACTGTTTGTGCTCTGGAGGATTGGGGGGGAGAATCTAGACATTCCTCGCCTCTTCTGGCTTCTAATAGCAGCTGGAATTCCTTGACTTGTATTACTTCAGTCTCTGCCTCCGTGGTCACATTGTCTTCTCCCCTTCTCTGTGACCTCACACTGTGCTCTCTTCTCAGAGCATTTGTGATTGCATTTGGAGCCCACCCTGATAATCCAGGATAATCTTCCATGTCAAGATTCCTAGCTTAGTCACATCTATAAGGACGTTTTATCCTTGTAACATTTACAAGTTCCAAAGGTTAGAATCTGACATATTTGCGGGACCGTTTTTCAGCCAATGACACCACCTTACACCAGCCCAGTTACTGGACATTGGCAAGGAAGGGAGATGAGTGACTGTGGTGGCATTTCCAGCCAATCATCATAGCTTCAGCCTTTGTAAAATCAATCACGGAGGTGGGTGCCAATAACGATGGCCCTAACATTCTTGGAAAAAAAGGCACAGAACTCTCACAGACGAAGAAGACAGAGTGTGTGTCTATGAATCTGCAGTCTGGGCTTCTTCTTGGGGGCACCATGAAACCCACAACACCCCAACTTCTGACAGATGATAGGAGACAGATGACTTGTTCTAAGAATTTCTTCACATTGTCTTTTTCTCTTCTAGGTCACTATGTAGAGAAAGAGTGGCGTGGGAGGGAAAACTGCAGAAGCAGTGCCATGGACAACTCTTTTATTGTAATTTGGCACCTTCTGATCCAGAGCCTATCAACTTCCAGAACTCCTCTCTCTCTCTCTCTCTCTCTCTCTCTCTCTCTCTCTCCCCCCACATGGCTGAGTGGTCAGATTTTCAATAGGCATTATTGAATTGAAATACATTACTTAAAAGTCTCAATTTCAGGACGCCTAGGTGGCTCAGTTGGTTAAGCCTCCAACTGTAGCTCAGGTCATGATCTCACAGCTTGTAAGTTTGAGCCCCCCATCTGGCTTTGTGCTAACAGTTCGGAGCCTGGAGCCTGCTTCGGATTCTGTGTCTCCCTCTCTTTCTCTACCCTTCCCCTGGTCATGCTCTGTCTCTCTCTGTCTCAAAAATAAATAATCATTAAAAAAATTTTTTTAAAGTCCCAATCTCAAAATTTGTTGCCTGGGTTTTTTTCCCTATATGACACTGGGCAAATCACTACCCCTTCTAGACCTCAGTTTGCTCATCTGTAACTTAAGACAGGATGGATCATGAGGGCAAAGGCAGGAAGGGATGTCTAAGGTGAAAAAGACTGTATAATATAGTGGAGAAATCCGTGCTTGAGAACTAGGCAGACTTGAGTTAGAAACCTGACTCTGACACTCTGTCAGTGGCATGCTCTTGAGAAAATTGCTTTTCCTCTACCAAGTCCTGGCTTCTCATTGGTAAAATGGAGATAACAATTGGTGTGGGGATTTTTATGGGTTGAATTACATCCCTCAAAAAGATACATTGAAGTCTTGATCCCTGGTACCTGTGAATGTGACCTTATTTGGGAATGGGGTTGGTGCAGGTGTAATTAAGAAAAGGTCACACTAGAGTAGGATGGCCTCTAATCCAACATGACTGGTGTCCTTATAAGAAGGGGAGAAGACACACAGGGAGAAGATGGTTACGTGACAGTGGAGGCAGAGATTGGAGTGAAGCATCCACAAGCCAAGAAGCACCTGGGGCTGCTAGAAGCTGGAAGAAGTAAGGAAGGATCCTTTTCCCGCAGGTTTCAGGAGGAAGCACGGCTTTGCCAACACCTTGATTTCAGACCTCCAACCTCCAGAGCTGTGAGAGAATAAACTTTTGTTGTTTTAAGCCACCCATTTTGGGGATGTTTCAGCATCCCTAGGAAACTAAGCTTAGGCTCCTCTTGGCTGTAATAGTTTCTCAGGCTTTCCTTGTTTTCAATGACCTTGACAGTTTTGAGGAGTGTTGGTGAGATATTTTGCAGCATACCTTTCTATTAGGATTCGTCTGGTGGTTTTCTCATGATTACACTGGGGTTGTGTAATTCTGGGACAAAGACACAGAGGTAAAGTGGAGTCTCATTTCATCACATCAAGGGTGAGTGCTATCAATATGATTTACGGCGATGCCAACCTTGACCTCCTGGCTGAGGTAGTTTGTCAGATTCTTCTACTCTTTCGTTCCTGTTTTCCTACTGTGCTCTTTGGAAGGAAGTCACCATCTGCAGCCCACACTTAAGAGATGGGCGTTATACTGCACACCCTTGCGGGTGAAATATCTACAGACATTATTTAGAATTCTTTTGCATGGGAGATTTGTCTCTTCTTTCCTATTTATTAATTTATTCAATCAGTTTTCTATGAGTATGGACTCATGGATATTTATTTTATACTGTAGATTATGATCCAACACTACTTTATTTATTTTGTTGCTCAATTACTCCAGCTTGGCCATGGGGGCTCTTTCAGTTGGCTCCTGTTTCCCATTTTGATAGCCCCCATAACTGGGATTTTTTTCTTTCCCAAAGAATTCCTTATTTCTGGCACTATGAGATGCTCCAGATTCATCTGGTATATTTCCTGGTTCTAGAATCAGCCATTTCTCTAGGAAAGCTTGGCTTCTTTCTTTTTCTTTCTCTTTCTTTCTTTCTTTCTTTCTTTCTTTCTTTCTTTCTTTCTATTAGAGGATGGTATTAGAAATCACTATGTGCTTATTGCCACTAGGGTGTCATTGCTTCTAGTCCCCCTCAGCTGACAGAGTGAGGAAATATATAGGGTCATACTGTGTTTTTCTAAGTTTCCTTTGCTTTACATTCGATGATTCTTGGATTCCTCCTCATTATACTCCTAATAGGTATCTAGCACCCTGATAGTTGGGTCCATAAGTAGGAAAGGTCTACTCGAACTCACCCAAAGAATGGGTCTGGGATGGATATTTTTTATCTTAATGACCCAGTTTATGAAGCCTGTATTCTCATATCCTCTCCAGTTCATCTCAGAAGCTCCGACTTTTGGACTTTGATTCTTATAGCTCCTTTCTCCTGTCATGCCTGGCTGGACTTTAACTTCTGTTCCTCCAAATTCTCCCTGTTCTTCTAGGTCCAACCCAGGTAGTTGCATGGGTGTGTTCCTAGTATCATAATTCATCAAACTGTATACCTAGGATTTGCACACATTTTTAATGTATGATGCATTATAATAAAACATTTACTTAAAAAGATAACTTTGATCCAGGTAGAAGACATGAATAACTCTGCTTCCATGAGGTTGCAAATAATCTTCATGATACTAAAAATAAAGCTTATTCTTATGCTTCAGTTAGAATATGTTCATCTTTAAGAAACAGAAGCCCCATCTCAAGCTGGTGTAAATGGGGACTTTATTATCTCAGGGCACAGGAAGTGGTGAGGTAAGCAGCTTCAGGGACAGCTGACTTTGTGGCTCAGTGATGGCACTGAGGACATACTGTCTGCTCTGTGCCCTGGGCACTGGCTGTGTCTGGACATCAGTTTTTTCCTGTGGTTCCCCTTGAAGAGAAAGGGAACTTTCTAGCAACTCCCCTCCTTTCAAAAACTTGGCCCCTTCACACCTCCTCAGTCAGAAGTGAAGAAGAGGGGGCACCTGGGTGGCTCAGTCGGTTAAGTGTCTGACTTCGGCTCAGGTCATGGTCTTGCAGTTTGTGAGTTCAAGCCCCATGTTGGGCTCTGCCCTGTCATGTAGATCCTGCTTTAGATCCTTTGCCTCCCTTTCTCTCTGTTCCTCCCCTGATCTCTCTCTCTGTCTCTCTCTCAAAAATAAATAAATGAATATTTTTTAAAAAGTTGAAGAAGAGAAGTCAAGAGTCTTTGAGTCTAGTGTTAGGAACAAACACTCACTCCTTCCCAAGGAAGGAGAGCTCCTTTGGGCAGGTGAACAGGTGAGGCTCGTGTTTCAGGGATTTTCTGAACACTTTAAATAATTTATTTTTTTGGCTCTTCTCTGCCATGTCTTCCAATATTGCTGAAATCTGGTTGGAGTGGCCTTAAGATGCTCACCTGCAGAAGGAGAAGGTGGGCAGTGAAAGGTCACGTAGTAGGTGTAAGGAGGGCTGCACTGCCCTGGTGCCCTGTGGGGATTATTACCAACCAGGATACAGCCTCAGCACCCAGCCCAGGCTGCACGGTGGGTGAAATGGATCATGGCCTCAGACTTTTGGTTCAGGGTTTAGAAGGTGATCTTATAGCACCATATAAAAGTGTTCTTTCAGAGCATTTAGCACTGTTCCAATTTTACATTTTCTTTGGTGATTAACGGATTAATAGCTTTCCCCCTACTCTGTAAGCTCCTCAAGGTAGGGAACATGTCTGTTTTGCTCAGCTTTGTATCTCCAGCATCTAGAACAGTGTCTGAAACATATGGGAGTTCAACACCATTGGCTGAGTCAAAGAATATGGTGGGTAGAACATGGGTTTTTATTTTATTTAATTTTAAATGTTTGTTTATTTTGAGAGAGAGAGAGAGAGAGAGAGAGAGAGAGAGAATCCCAAGCATGCTCCACATTCAGCTCAGTGCAGAGCCCAACATGGGGATTGATCCCACAATCCTAGGACCATGACCTGAGCTGAAATGAGGAGTCAGACACTCAACTGACTGAGCCACCCAGGTGCCCCAGGACATGGGTTTTTAGATCAAACCAATGTTTCAACACCCAATCCCGGGACATTTCAGCTTCCAGCTTTGACAGCTTAACTTCTTTGATCCTCTGAATCCCCCATCTGTAAAATGAGGATAATGCCACCCAGCCTTTAGAAGACCTTAATACATGTTAGCTTGCCCCTTATTTTTCAGTCCCCTGACCCCAACACCCCCTGTAGACTGTTTCTTTATGAATCAAATGGGGACCAAGAGCTTATCTCACAGAACGGTTATGGGAATTAAATGAAGCAAAATGTATAAAAGAAGGTGCTTTGTAGAAGTTGGAGTTAAAATGACAATAATCATCCTATAAAAAGGAGGGTAGAAGAGCACTGAAGTCAGTGCCCACCTCAGAGATTGTCCAGAATATACAAGACTTCCTACACTGCTGTTGATTTTGCGCTGTGTCATTTGAAGACCTGAATGGCATTTTTGAGGCTTGATTTGCTGTATTTTAGAACTGTTATGTATTGCTTATATTTTTGAAATGTTCTGTGTTCTTGATGCTCTGGCATTTAAGGCCTTTTTCTGGAAAGACTGTCCCTCCCTAGGCCGGCGAATCCCTCCGGAGAGCAAACAATTCCCCTGAAAGTGTGTCTCCGATACACAAACCAGCCAACCTGGAGCCCACATCCCCAACCATCACTTTCATCAAACTCTCACACCAAGTCAGTATTCCTCTTATCCCAAATCACCACAGGGCAAGGATCACGGGACAACTAGGGACTGTCCCTATAGCCCAGAACCTGCCAAAATTATTCAAACTATCAAATCCCAAGCTCTTCAGTGCACCTACCCTGCTTTGCTCCTTCTTTCCCAGGAAAACCCCAGTAAATGCTCTGGGCCACACACGCTCTCCGTTTTCACCTCTTTTGCCTCCTGACTGACGGTATTGTTCCCATGTGTGGTCTTACGTGTTGTGGTGTGTCTCATGTTTCTTGAGATCTGTGAACCTAAACTTCTTCCTTCATGATCATCATATCTGTGTTTGCATGTCTTACCAAACCTGATTAAAACAAATCCTGAGTACATTTTAACACAAGAACAGGCCCCGGGACCAAATGCTCTGGGTGGGGGTGGGTGCCTGAGTTAGAGAAAGGATAGCAAAAGAGCCCCCTTCCCATCTTCTGGGAGGACACCCAGTGACAGAGACTGCCTGAGCAGAGAGCTCAGATGGTAGGACCCCGGGATAGAGGACCCTCACAAGGCTGGGGCTTGGCCAGGGAAAGGTTCATGAACTTCATGCTTATACAGTGAAGAGTGTCTGAACCCCTCAGAAGTCAGTGGGAGAGATATTATTTAATGCCCTGGAGACTTAACTGGAATCAAATCTGCAGGAATTTCCAGTAGAGGAGTCGGGCACGAAAAGATTTTGTTGAGTGTCTACATTGTGCTCTGTGCCAGAGACATGGCAGCCTTTCAAAGAAAGTGCTGTTTAGCCTTTGATAAACGGGGACACTGAGGAATAGACCATTGCCCCGCTTGTAAGTGGTGAGACCAGAAGTGGAGCACAGGTGTGTTGTTCCAAAGTCTCCCTGACCCCACCTGCCCGTCGTATCTAGACTGTGCTATCTGTCAGACATGTAGGGACAAGAAAGCCTAAGGTCACCCCCATCTTCTGGGTGTGAGAGTAGACGCATGATGAGGGAAGAGCCTCTATAACGCCCAAGCTTCTCAGTGAGCCCTTCACGCTGCATGAGCCTGTCCCTTGGTGGTTGTGCAGAAGCCAGACCGTGGCAGCTCCTCCCCTTCCCTTGGGCTTTGTTGGGCCCTTCTGCTCCCAGGCTCTCCCAGGGAACCCCTGGTGCCCGCCCCCTGCAGTTGCCCTCCCCTGACGTAAGCCCATCTTGAAGGCAGGGAAGGGGTGTTTCCTGAGGGCCATCTGTTGTGCCAGATACCATACTAGGCTTCTTCTAAGTTATCGCCAAGACTTGGAGGTGGGTTTTGCTATTCCTGTTTGCAGGTGAGAAAATGGAGATGAAAAGCATTTCATTTGGGCACCCAGTGCTAAACACAGCCAGTAGTAGTAAAACTGGACGCGAATCAGATCTTCCCCATTTCCTGTTCCAGGATGAACGGTAGCAACAGTAGCAGACCCAGCCCTGGTGTGGTTGGGCCCTGAATTCAGTAGGGGAGGGGGAGAGCCAAGGAGCCTCCTCACAGCCACAGTCACCCCTTTTCACTACCAGGTTGATGTTAGTCTCAGTTTCCGTGCTCAGGCCTGCCATTTCCTGCTGACTGGAGTCCTGTCCTGAATATATGCCCAGGTCCCTGACCTCCTCCTTAACTGTTAAAAAAAAAATAAGGTGAGGGGTGCCTGGGTGGCTCAGTTTGTTAAGCGTATGACTCTTGATTTCAGCTCAGGTCAGGAAATTGAGCTCCACATAGGGCTCAGAGCATGAGACCTGCCTGGGATTTTCTCTCTTTCCCTCTCTCTCTGCCCCTCCCCGCTCATGCTCTCTCTCTCTCTCTCCCAAAACAAAACAAACAAGCAAACAAACAAACAAAAGCAAAAATTCTAAAAAAACCCAGTTGATGTATTCATTGAATGCAGTGAAATGAGTGTTCATTTCCAGGCAGTTTGCCAGTCAGAACAAAAAAAGTGCATCGAAGCCGCACTGAATGCACAAAAAAGTGCATTGAAGCCCCAGAAAGCTGGTGAACTTTCTCCAGAAGAAAGGAAGGAACAGCACACTTCTCTAGGAGGCATTACATTTCCAGGAAACCCACACCAAATATGTCATAATCTGCTCCCCGGCCTTCACAAAAGCACATATTCGTAACAAAATGAATACATGTTTATTGTAGAAAATCTAGAAACCTGAGAAAGAAATAAAAGGAAAATCCTATGATCCTATCATCCTATCACCTAATATCTATCTATGTATCTAAAATGTATATTTACAAAGTTGTGTGTGTGTGTTTATAAAATTGGAATTATGCTAGTATATACTACAAAGTATAGATATAGATTTATACTATAATATTGGCATTTAAATGCCTTTTGTTAACATCCTTTTTAACCGTCGGATAGTAGTATTGTGTAGCGGAAATCGGTACAAGTTTGGCTGAGCTTCATAATCGCCTGGGGAGCTTACATGTGTTTGTGGGTTCCTGGGCTCCTTCCCAGACTTTACTACGTCAGAATTTCTAGGTTTAGAACCTGCGTCTTTACAAGGCGCCCTGGTGATTTTGACACAGCCCGGCCCGCTGTGACCCATTTTCAGAGCCACTGGTGACCGTGAGCAGTCATAAGCAGTCAAAGTGGCACCGGGCCCAGTGGCACCGGGCCCAGGGCCACCGGCGGCACATGGTGAGGGCAGACGAGCCCAGGAAGGTGGCTGACCGAGTTCCTGCCCGGCCCTCTGCTTGAGGGAGCGGCAGAGTCAGCCTCCTGGAGTTGACATGGAAAGGGAAAAGACGGGAAGGAAGAAAGATGGATTGACGTGGATAAGGCCTGGGTCTTCCTATGTGTGAACTCATTTTGGGGACTCCTCACACCACGTATAGGTCACCTCCCATCCCTGTTTTTCACCTTCGAACTAATACCACCGTGGGGGTCTTTTTAAAATTTTGTTTTCTCCTGTGAGCATCTCTGATGATTTCTTTCCTCCTCTTCAACTCCTTCTCCAGGACTGGACCCATGCTGCAATGTCTGGGCGTCTGCTGTGAGGACAGCTGGCATTCTGGCCAGTTCCAGCTGAGTGGCTCCCTCGGAGTCACACAGTCAGCTCTCACCTCCCCACTGGGGGCCGAGCAAACCTCTCAGCCTGGCTGAGAAAAACGTGCTCCCGTACCTATGTGTAGAATCTCAGGCCAAATCCAAACGTGTATTTTCAAAGGGTCCCAGGTGATTGCTATACACATTCAAGTTGGAGAAGCCTTGTTCGAAGTGCTCATAATATCATTCAGGAAGCATTGCTGCCCGACACTCAAGGGTCTGATTCAAGGAAGTGAGACCATAGGCTACAGGGGCAAGCAAGCCACTGAGAGAGAGCTGGCCCTGCAGCTCTGTTACTGGTCTGTCTCCCATCCTGGATTGGCCTCGAGATCCCAACTTTGAGGGAAGGACATGAGCCATTCTCCAAAGGGCGTCAAGCCCCAGCACTGCCCGGAGGCCTCAGGCTGTGGCGCTCAGGCTCTGGGAGACACCTGGCTGCTTTGTTAGGGGAGAGTAAGCACCAGCGGGGACAGTGGCACTGCAAATTCTGAGTGACACGGTGAAGCTCCTATCTGCATTTGGAATGACAGCCCAGTTCTGTTCAGGAAAGAAGCACAATGGCCCTTTATCACTGGCTGTTACCAGATTTCAATGGCCGGAACCAGCTAGAAAGGCCAGGGGATGATTAAGAGACAAAATGCAAGGCATTGTGACTGTGCCACGCTTCACCCAGTCCTGAAAGTCCTATCATAACAGCCATTGTCCACACAGCCCCTGCCCTGGCCCCACCTTTTTCCTCAGAAATACTGTGGGACAGGGACACGGGTCTATTCATCTCTTCCCAGGAAACGGGGTATGAAGTTGTAGTAAACTCCGGGGTCCTGGAGGGCTGGTGGGGAGAGGGATGAAGGGGGGAGCACAGGCAGGACAGAAGGTGATGGTGAGGTTTGGCTAGCTCATAGGCCACAGCGAATCGGGGAAGGCATGTGGGGGACATGATCGATTAGTGTTGTCCCTGGGCTTTGAGTAGCCAAAAGCAAGTGGAGGGCAGGGAGGGCAGGGAAAGGCTGTTGCTGGCCCACCCTCCTGAGATAGGATGTCGGGAAGCCCAGGTTCAGAAGCCACACCCCACTGATGGCTACGTGGCTTTGCCATTTTGTGTACATTTTCTGAGTCTCACTTTCCTTGTCTGTAAAATGCACGTACTGACATTTGCCTCAGGGGAAGATGCGACAATGAAATTAAATGAAACGAAGCATAAGAAAGTACCTAGCACAGCACTTGGAACACATCAGGAGCTGAGGTTCAGAAAGATGTTGCTTTCTGTTGCCTGTCACCAAATACACCACACACACCCTGCCAGTTCCACTCCCTAAGAAAGGTTCAAGGCGTAGATCCCAAAGGCAGCCTGTGGGGAGGGGGCAAGTTAGACTACTGCAATTATCCAAGCGCTAGTTAATTTATGGTCTGAGCCGTGTGCGGGAATGGACAAAAGGCAGTGATTTTAAACAGGATCTGATGTCACCAAATTTGCATTGTAGAAGAATGACTTTCAAACACGATGAATGACAGGGCCTGTATTTTCTCCCCTTGAATTATTTTATTGTTTCACTTGAATTGTTGTATTGTCCAGTCCCTGTTTGCCTGATTTTTGCCTTCACCTGGTAACGAAGGCCACGTTCTCCCCTGCAGTTGCCAGAGGGCGTCACCCAGCGACAGATCTGTCTGCTGCTGCCCTGTGTTCAGCCCCGTCTTGCGGGGTGGCAAGACGGACGGTCATCTCCCCATGCTCATCACGGGGACTCATTCTCATGGGACCCTGTTGTAAATGCCAACTAGAGTGAATTGTTTATGCGATGTCTTCCCAGGTCCCCAGAGGAGGTTTGTCTCAACCCCACCCCAAGCCTCTGCTGCCTTTGAGCGGGCGTGTACTGCACACGGGGCCCCTCCTTGCTCTGGCCACCCTCATCCAGGCCTTGGTGATTCGAGCACCGGGGCATCTCTATACCATATGTTGACAGAGAGGGAAAAGCAGCCCTGATCAGTTTAATGGTTTTTTTATTTTGTTTTTTTTTTTTGTTTTGTTTTTGAGAGACAGGGAGAGACATCGCGAGCAGGGGAGGGTCAGAGAGAGAGGGAGACAGAATCTGAAGCAGGCTCCAGGCTCTGAGCTAGCTGTCAGCACAAAGCCCGACGCGGTCTCGAACCCACAAACCGTGAGATCATGACCTGAGCCAAAGCTGGACGCTCAACCAACTGAGCCACCCAGGCGCCCCAGCCCTGATCAGTTTAAACTGGAGTCCATGGAGACTGGCTCAAGGGACCAACGTGAGTGACTAGAATACTCCACGAGGCCTCTCTCCTCTGAAGAGCAAGGCTTGCCTTACTGGGCCACGCTTGCACACCCAGCTTGCACACCCAGCTCTGCATTAGCGCAAATGCCCTCTCTCTTACTCCAAGAACAGGCTTCCCCCCCACCCACCCCACCAACCCCTCTGCTGCACAAGTGAGTTACGGCTGTGCTCAGTGACGGGCCCTGTGAGGGTGTGTGCTGGGTGCCGAGTATGGCTGTATGTTGAGATCTCATTTCCTTTTCTTGACTTTTGGGGTTACTCCCTCAACTCTCAGTTGTCAGGGATGATGAAATTTTCAGTCTCTGTTTTCTCCCCATCAGGGTCAGAGCTACTTAGGTCAGGCTGAGGGAGAGAGAGAGAGAAAGAGAGAGAGGCCAGGCAGGGAGTACGTGTGGGGTGCTGTCGTGGTTGCTGAGGGTGTAGCTGCTCTCTAGTAGAGGACGCTAAGGGGGTGCAGATTCCCTCTCACTTTCACTTCTGGCTTACCCCCTGGGCTTCTGAAATCTGTCTTTCTCCTGCTGACTCCTTGCTCTTTAATAAAGGAAATTAACCAGGGGGTTCTTTAATAATATTCTAATATGTGCACCAGATTATTTGGCTATTTAGCTAGGTTGAACTGTCAATCTTAGCTTCATCTCATTTGACTTCCTCACTAACTTCTTTGTTTTGGTGAGGATTAAGATAATTCAATATGATATAGCTTCCTAAGTTGTACATTTTACAGATTGGAAATTTTTAGTAAAACTGGCTGAACTTTCTGCCGTTGGGGTAGACATGCCTCATTAGTTTACTTATTCTACAGATCTCAGAGTGCCTACTTTTCTTACATGAACTCTCTTATTGGATGCAAGACAGTTCTGGATTTATCCTGGAACCCAGGCTGGGAACACTACGCCAGGAGGAGGCCATTGAGCAAGGAGCGGCCACTTGTTTTAGAATTTCTTTTTTTTTTTTTAATTTGCTTAATGTTTTATTTATCTTTGAGAGAGAGACAGAGCGTGGGTGGGGAAGGGGCAGAGAGAAAGATGGAGACAGAATCTGAAGCAGGCTCCAGGCTCTGAGCTGTCAACACAGAGCCCGACATGGGGCTTGGACCCACTGACTGCAAGGTCATGACCTGAGCTGAAGTCAGATTGGACACTTAACCGACTGAGCCACCCAGGCACCACCCCTAGAATTTCTTAAGGGATATTACTTCTGGAAGAAATTCCATTAATGTCCCTAGTGACCCTTTTCTTATTTCCAGATCGAAATCAATCAGCAATCATCATTACTGCTCCTTGGGTAATATATGGGAAATCTCCAAGAAGAAAGATGGCACTCATCTATAGCTATAACAGGTGTGGGTCACAGGGACTTGGATGTGTTTCTCCAGTAGGACCTGCAATGGTACTGGCCAGTGGGCATTGCCCAGAGACCTACATTCTTTGGATGGATGAACTGATGTGGCCTACTAGCCCCAAATAGCCCCAAGCCTTTCCCGAAGATGAGGACAGAAGATGCACTGTGAATCATCAAGTGCCAGGATCTCCTGTCTCGTGTGGGGATCCACATCTGCCAATCTTCCCACTTGCCACTCTGTTATTCCCTCCAGAGAATGGCTTGGAGCTAAATTCTTTCACCCATCCCCCCTCCCATTCACCCTGCTTTGGAAGCTGGTCCCCTAAGCCTCTTGGCCTTTGCAGCTCTGTCAGGACAACTGCCCTGTTTCTTGAGGACACCTGTTGGTCTTTATAATGGATCCAGCTTCTGGGTTCCACGTTACTGCAGCTTATATCTGTGGGTTCTATACACAAGGCCTCTTTACTTTTGCTTGGAAAGGTCTCATCCAGGCCTCAACATCCCTGGATGTAGGAAAGGATCAGTGTCTGTCTTGGGTTGAAAGATGACAGTGAGGACATGATTTTGTTCTCTCTTTCCTAGAAGTAAGAGAAAGTCAACTAATATTTTACCAGCACCATGATGTCCTTGAAGAAACCTCCCTTATTTCTTCATGTGGCCTGGAGAATTCTTCAGTCTGTCATGGATTTTTCTGTGGGTGACTTTTACCCTAACCTCCAAACCTCATAGAAACTTAAAGAATACTGTAAAAATTCACCTGTCTCATTATTCTTTCTTCCCAAAGTGCCAATCCTGCCAAACTCTCTATTATATATTCATAGCTTCTTCCCAAAGTTTGTAGCTCAAGGCATCTGACAGGTAGGTAGGAAGAGGAAGAAGCTCACACGAGCATAGTTTTCTACGGAATCGCTCATCACTGTTTGATAACACAATTATGGAAATGAACTATTCTAGTCAGATAAGACACAGTGATATGCTCAAGTCAGGTCAAGGAAAAGGGAGGTTATTATAAGGATAGACCTGGAAAGAATTGAACAACTGTCAGGATCCAAAGTATCTCTGTGGATGGGTTCCTCCAAGCTGTTCTCCCTCTCCTTCTCTCTCTCTCTCTCTCTCCCTCCCTCTCTCTCCCTCCCCTTCCCTCTCCCCTCTCCTGTCTCTGTTTGTAGTTCTCTGCACAACTGTACCCTTGTCCTTTCTCTATCAGCCCATTTCCTCTGCTTACTCATGGGTCCTATTGTTTTATAGGTTTGAGATGGTCCATTGTGACCTCCCTTGTTTGAGTCCTAGACCATGAACTTTGGGTTTTAATTCCCACTAAATGGCTCAGTCTCTTGGCCATAGTTTGTAGATCAGTCTGTAGATGAGCCCCTGTGGATTGGAGGTCTTCCTTGGTCTAATCTGCTTCGGCTAGGAGGTGTTAGGTCACATGGTGCTAAGCCAAACATTGGCCTAAGCATTAAGTGCTGTGCAGGACAGTGTCCCTCAGAAGGGACTGTAGGCATGGCAAGTACACTAAAGTGGGCCCACCCCAGCATACATTCTTGCTATGGTGAGGATCTGGGCTTTTCTCTTTCCATTTCAAGTAAAGACATAAGAAAGGTGGTTCCCAGGAAGGTAGACTCTGGGGGTTGCTGAGAGCACAAATTTACCTCAGAAACAGCCTGGTGATTTGTAAGCAAAGGCTACCATTCTTTTTGAAATGTGCCAAGGGGCACCTGGGGGGCTCAGTCAGTTGAGCGTCCACCTTCAACTCGGGTCATGATCTCATGGTTCGTGGGTTCGAGCCCCACATCTGGCTCTGTGCTGACGCTCAGGTTCTGATTCTGTGTCTTCCTCTCTCTCTGCCCTTCCCATGCTCTCACTCTGTATCCCTCTCTCAAAAATAAATGAACAGTAAAAAAAATTTTTTTAATGTGCCAAGAATTTTCTGTTAGGTCTACTGAGCATGGCCCTTTGTGGATTCTGGAATCTGGAGCAGGTGGGGAGGTGGGTGGTCAAGAAGCATTGTTTTCCCTTTAATTTTACTCCAACTTTGCCTAGAGGAAAATGTGGCTGGGCTTCCATGGGCCAATCACCAGAGAGAGGCAAAGGCAACTGCCCTCTGTTTCACACTTGTTAAGGAGGCTGGGGTGGGAGTGTGTGTCTTAGGAAAGAGTTAAGAGAATCTGGATGGGGAGCAGAGGAAAGATGTCAGTGATCAAAACAAGAGGTGTACGAAAAGAAAACACATTTTTGATGGGCAGATATTTCCTTCCACAAGTAGGTATTATGATCTTAGCCTCTGGAGAGAGAAGCTCAGTGAGCAAGTCTCATTCTAGATTTCATTATTAGTAGGTTCTCTTGCCTGTAGGTACAAGCCACATTTATTTGTAATAAGGGTGTTTTATTCTCCCTTCTGTCATCCTTTGTTTTATTTTATAATCTGCTCAAAGCTCTCATGGGAAAGAGAGAGGCTATTTTTGGACCTCTCAACTCCAACATTTGGTTTGTGGCCTTGGAACACTGAAAAATAGAATGTAGGAGTTGAATAGCAAATTGGGAGGAAGTTTAGATTTTAATTTTCTTTGAACCTTAAATCAAAAAGGGAAGAGAATATGATTTTGGACTTTAAATCCTTTGGACTTTAATATCTTTGGAATTTAACTTAATCATTGGACTTTAATTCCTTCCCAGAAAGTTCATGATGAGAAGGGGTTGATATTCAGATTTGGAACATGTTGTAATTGGTATTTTATTGCTGGGGTATCTAAACATCATTTGATTTTATTGCAGAACATATAATGGTCTATATTTAGAATGACCATATAATTTACCACCCAAACTAGGATAGTTTTCAGAGAGAAAGGAGGATCTATTAATAATTAAGCTGCAACAACAATCATGAACCTGGGCTGTTTTGGATGAATATGGATGTATGGAGAACATGTGGAAAGACAGAATTAAAAAAGAGAAATGGAATGCTAATGAATTTTTAGCACTGTAGTAGATTTAATTACTGAAGATTTTCTGACCCACATAAGAGCCCTCTGGGGATCAGTTCTAACTTGTTCACCAGTGGTCCTAGCAAGATCTACAAGGGAGCGGTCCCAGTCAGGGCCATGCACTCAGGCAAGAGGAGCCATCACAGGCATTTCAGATAGAGGGCACTCAATGCAGGGAGCTGGGTGCACAGGTGTGGGAGGGTAGAAAGAGGGAAAAGGAGGAGTAGAAGAGAGATGAATAGGGACAGGAAGCTTCTACCATCCCTGACTGCAGGAACAAAAGGAAAGAGGTGGAGTCATCCTAGGAGATTGCGCTCCCAGTGCAGATGCTGGGATCCAAGCTCCGTGCAACTCAGGAGAGGCACAGTCTGGATATTGCTAATAACTCTGAGGAGATGGTGAGGCTGGTACTTGGGACAGGAGGAATGCCCCCCGCCCCCATTCTTCCCAATTGTGTTCTTCCTTCCAGTCTCCTGCCTATCTCCCTTTGGCACACCCTACCTAACAGCGCCAACTGCCAAGGGAGTCTGGGAAATGTGGTTTGCAGAGTCCCAGCCCCAAATTGAACGTGGACCTGAAGGATGGGCTTGGAGCTGAGAAGAGGTAGGGAGATAAAGAGCCCACGTGCAGTGGATGGCACCAGGGGCGTGCCTGATGAAGGAGGAGCAGAAAGGTCTTGACGGAACTTCCCATCTCCTTCTCTGAGTATTGCCACCCTCTGGTTGACCACAGTTTAATAGTTAAGCACAGACGGTTGAGGAAAGTCACAGTGGGTGCTTCTCTATTCCTAATGTTTCTTTTCATGTGGAGATGTCACATTCCCAACTTCCATTCGTTTGCCCTTCAATCACCCAAGGAAAAAGAATGGCCTAATCTGCGTCACAAATGTGGGAAGAAGAAATTGGTCATGCTCAGCTCAGCCTTCCCCTTCTCCTGGGTCCAGGCTCCTTGTAGGAAGCTGAGGTTCTCCTCTGCCTGTCCGTGTGTACATCTTAACCAGTTCATTCATAAGACTAATAGGTATTGGCACCTGCTCTATTTCAGGCACTCTTCTGGTCGCAGGGATACAACAGTGAATGAAACAGAAAAGATCCTTATCTCATGGGATCTGCAGGTAATAAACAATAATCATAACCAATAAGTACATTGCATAGTATATCGGAAGGTGGAAAAAGCTGGTGTCAATGCAGACAGTGAAGAGAACCAAGGTAGCTGGACTGGCAGCTGTGATTCTGGGTCAGCCTCACTCAGCAAGCACCTTTGAGCCAACAAGGAGTGCTATTTGTTGCCGTCACTCAGAACCCCAACAAACGCCCTAGCTTTTGAGGGGAATATTGACCACTGTGTTCCTCAGTCTAAGCAACCACTTGTCCCCAGTCCTGGACATGCTCTAAGTGGCTCCTATGAGTAGGACTACAAGCCCAGCTCCAGCAGAGACAGGCTGAATCACCTCCTGAGGTGCTGTCTGGGAGTCTCAATCAGAACTGCCTAGGATTATGCTTTAACCAGCTTTGCAAACAGATGCATATGGTCCCTTGCCCTACCCCCCTCGCCCTGCATCTGATTTGCATCCAAGACAGTGGTAATAGCAATGCTATTGGCAAGCAAATGAACACTGTTTTTCTTTCAGACAGCAGTCCTCAAAGGGTGGTCCAGATCCTGGAGGCTGGAAGGCCCTGTCCTTGAGAACCTTTCAGGGGGTGATGTGTGAGGTCAAAACTATTTTCACCGCCGCACCAGGATGCTATTTGCCTTCTTCATTTTCTTTCTCTCATGGGTATGGTAGAATTTTCCAGAGGTTACATGACATGTAATAGCACAACAGATTGAGTGCAGAAGCAGATTAAAATACTCTTCCCCCCCAACTACATATTTGTGTGAAGCCTGATTTTCTTTATATATTTCCATCAAAACAACATATTGCAACAGATTGAATGCAGAAGATATGAAAATCCAGCTGTCTTCTATTAAGCCAAACTTAAAGAGAGTTGCAAAAGTTAAAACAATGTCACCCTTCTCACTAATTATTTTGGGGGGAGACATAGTTACTTTCCATATAAAAGATATTTATGTTACTATGTAGTGAGCTTATTACTGTTACTTGTAAATGAATCCATAAATATTGAATATTCTCACTTTTAATTTTTAATGCAGTAAATATCAATGAGTATAATCCACATAAACAAGCATAAAGGGGTCCTGAGGGGAAAAAATGTAAGAAAGCCTGCTCTGGAGGGCTCTGATGTGACATCACACCCACACGTTGTTAGAGCTCCTAAAACTCCTCTTTGGAAGCATCCTTCCTTGTGTCCAGGCATCATATAAATACATGGCCATACTTATCCACTTGATTCTCTTTTGGGTATCCACATGGATGCAGAACTATTTTAGATTAAGTCTATCTTCTTGGGGGAAAATGCATTTAATCCAGAGTGGAAAGAAGAAGAAATTGAGCTGTCCTGGATTTATCTAACAGATACACGGAGAGTTGCAAGCAGAGGAATTAGGACTCTTAGGAGAATGCGTTTGTCCTCAGGTGGGTCCCAGGGCAACTGGATGGAGGGAAGCAAAGGGAGCCTGCACACTTCGGCCATGAGGAATGTGGGCTTCTAAACCCTGGCCCGCTGAAGGGCTGCACGGACTTGCTACACCATAATCTCCTGAGTTGCTTTCTATACATAGAGATCTCCAGGCTCTGCCCAGAACCCAGTGAGGCAAAGTCTCTGGGGCTGGAGATCTAGCAATCTGTACTTTTTTTTTTTTTTTTTTTTTTTTTTTTAACTTCTGTGAGGTAGGTTTGGGACCATTTGATCAGCCTCCTTAAAGCCAGTCAGGTAGTTATGGGGATGTGTGAGTTACAAGTTTTTGGCCCCAAATATTTCTCCCAGCTACCTACTGCAGGCCCAAAGTACTTAGCCTTGGTGATTAGTTCTTTGAGGTTAGGACATCACCATCTTCAGTGTTCCCGATTTACATGTAAATCTCTCAAGGAATGCTGCATTCCCCTGAGCTCTGGGTAACATCTTAGCAGGTGTATTGTGTACCTGCTCTGCCCTGCAGGATGAAGAAGGGTAGAAAGGATGGGGACAAGGAGGAGAGGGAAACTTTGGGAAAGGATATGGAAGGATATGGGAAGAGCTTGAGGACTCCAGACTCCGGTGACACATAAGAAGAGAACAGAAGATGAATATTGATTTCTGCTGAACTGACTCCCAAGGCTTTGTGAAGGAGCCAAGATGTTTCTGCAGAGTTTGAAAAATGTTGGCATCAATATCCCTATTACTTGATGCTAATGATACATGTTGGCTCTGAATGCAGAGAAGGAACCCAGAACAATCTTTCAGCCATCTTCGCTGTTTCTCGAATGTAACTGAGACCCAACTGATCACCTCCCTGTTTCCAGTCTGGCTCCTCTCTCCACACTGTGTCCAGAATAATTGTTCTAAAAGCCTTTTTGAAATACAGTTTTAGAAATTCTGTTTACTGTGAAATATAATGCACATTCATAAAAGTGCGCAAGACATAAATATGTAGGTTAATGAGTAATTAGGACATATAACTGCCACCCAGAACAAAAAATATAGCCTGTCCATCCCTCTTCTGAATGTCCCCTCTCAAAGAGAGTTCTTCCTTCCCCTACAAAAGTGCCCTGGCCATGTCTTTTATAAAAAGTAATTTTCTTGCTTTGCCTTAGAATTTGTATCATCTATGTGTGCTTCCCCAAAGACAGCAATTTAATGTTGGCTGGTTTTGAATTTTATATGAATCAAATTTTATATAGTACCTTTTGGTATCTATCTTCTTTACTTTCATGTTATTTTTTGAAAGATATTTTTTATGTTGTGGTAAGCAGCTGTGGGTTTTATTTTTCATTTTTGTTGCTGTAAAGTATCCCATTGTATGAGACCTAGCATAATCTGTTTCTTCTACCATTGGTGGACTTTTGTTTTGTCTCCAGTTGAGGTTCTTATAATCAATACTATTCCAAATATCCTTTCATGCATATCATGGTGCACATAATTATACTCTTCTGTGGTATGTGTATTCAGGAATGGAGTTTCAAGGTCATGGGGTATATGAGTCCTTAATTTTACTAGTTAAAGGAACATAATTTCCCAGAATGGTTGTACTAATTATTCACCCACCAGAATAGAATGAGAATTTCTGATGCTCTGTGCCCTCACCAGTACCCGATACTAGCCAAAGTTTTCAATTTTTGCCAGTCCAGTGGATGCATATTATTTTCTCATTGTGGTTTAATTCACTTTCTCCTGACTTTTAATGATATTGAATTACGCATGTTTACTGGCCACTTGGATCACCTCTTTCTTGAAGTCAAGTCTTGCCCATATTTCTATCTTCTATTGTCTTTTTCCTACTGATTTGCATGAGCTTTTGTATGGTCTAAATACTAGATCTTGCTCAGTTATACGTGTTACAAACATCATCTCCTAATCTAAGGCTTGCCTTTTCACCCTTTCCATGATGGCTTTGATTAACAGAGTTTCTAAATTTAAGTAATCAAATTTACCTCTCTTTTCCTCTATGAACTGCAGTTTTTGTCTTTTGTTCAAGAGCTATTTCCCTATTCAGAGATCATAAAGATATTGTCCTATATCATTTCCTTAAGGTTGTTTTGTCTTCACAGTTAGATCCATAATCCACCTAGAACCAGTTTTGTATATAATCATTAGGTTTTCATTTTAATTTTTTCCCATGTAAACACCCAGCTGTGCTAGTATCATGCATTGGAAAGGGTAGCCTTTCTCCATCCCTCTGCAATGCTACCTCTGAAATAAATCAAGTTTTCCAAATGTGGGCATCTTCTTCTGGACTCTTTCTCTGTTCCATCTGCTAATTTGTCTACCCTGAAGACAATACCACAACGTTTTTATATTATGGCTTTATGGTAAGGTTTGGTACCCGGTTTGTCAAGTTTTTCCATTTTTGTTTCTTCTTATCCAAGAGTGTCTTGAATGTTCTTGGCACTTGGCATTTCTGTATAATTTTTTTGAGTTACCTTGTCAAGTTTTACAAAATTTCTATTGATTGCCATTGTATTCATATTATACATCAATTGGAGAAGAATAATTTTATGATATTCAGTCTTCCAAACAGTAATCATTATATACTTATTTTATATATATATATATATATTTATTTCTACATCTTATATCTCTCAATATTATGATTTTTCCATACAGATTTATACACCTTTTATAAATTTATTCCTAGAAACCTCATCTTTTAAGGCTATTATCAATAATAATTTAAAAGCTTAATTTTTTGTTTGTTATTATTACGTGGAATTAATACAGATACAGATTTTTACGTATATTGTATCCTGCTACCTTACTAAAACTTATGATTAATTCTGATTATTTATCTGTATATTATGTTTAATCTTCCACTATATAATTATGGTAATAATATTGGTTTTTATTACTCATTATCAATCCTTATACCTTTTATCTTATTTATTTTGCTTGCTTTGTAGCATTGGCTAGGATCTCAGTAAAATGTTGAAATGTAGAAATGATGATGTTAACTCATTCTTTTAGGAGTAGAATTTAGTGATTCATCACTTACATATAACACCCAGTGCTCAATACAACAAGTGCCCTCCTTAATACCCATCACCCACGTTGCCCATCCTCTACCCACCTCCCCTCCATCAGTCCTCAGTGTGTTCTCTATCATTGAGTCTCTTAGGGTTTGCTTCCCTCTTTTTTTCTCCTTCCCCTGTGGTCATCTATTTTGTTTCTTAAATTCCACATGAATGGAATCATATGGTATTTGTCTTTCTCTGATTGACTTATTTAGCTTAGCATAATCATTCTAGCTCTATCCACATTGTTGCAAATGGCAAGATTTCATTATTTTTAATGGCTGAGTGTGGTATATATATATACCACATCTTCTTTATCCATTCATGAGTCGATGGACATTTGGGCTCATGCCATAATTTGGCTAGAGTTGATAATGCTGCTATAAACATTGAGGTGCCCGTGCCCCTTTGAATCAGTATTTTTGTATCCTTTGGGTAAATACCTGGTAGTTCAATTGCTGGGTCCGTAGGGTCATTCTATTTTTAACTTCCTGAGGAACGTCCATCCTGTTTTCCAGAGTGGCTGCACCAATTTTCATTCCCACCAACAATGTAAGAGAGTTCCCCTTTCTCTGCATCCTCGCCAACATCTGTTGTTTCCTATGTTGTTAATTTTAGCCATGTTAACTCATTCTTTAATTTAAAGAGAACACCTTCAAAGTTTCATCATTAGGTTTTTTGGGTACATAACGTTTAGAGTTAGTTAGGAATTTCTTTTTATCTCAAGCCTGTGAGATTTTTTATTATGCCTGGATGTCAAATAATCTTATCAAACATCTTCCCTACCTTTATTATAAACCATTTAATCTATTAATGTAATGAGTTATTGAGTGATTTTTAACATTAAGCCAACTTTGCATTCCTGGAATAAATACAACTTGGTCACAAGTGTTAGTCTTTTTATATTTTTCTGGATTTGGTTTGTTAATATCTTATTTTGAGATTTTGTATGTATTTTCATGACAAAAGTTGTCTTGTAATTTTCCTTTTTGTAATCTTTGTAGGATTTTGGCATTATGTATGTTTAGTCTCAAAAATAATTTTAAAACTCGCCTTTTTTCTAGTCTTCTGGAGAGTGTAAAATTGGGAGTTGCTTTGTACTTAAATGGTGGTAGAACTCACCAATGAAGGTGTATTCTTTCTTTAGTAGTTATGATACTACTCAAATTATCTGTTTCTTCTTATGTCCATTATGGTAAGTTATCCCATTCATGTATATTTTTGATTTTTTGGGCATAAGTTTAACCATAATATACTTTTATCATCTCTTTGTTGACTGCAGGACCTACAGTGATATCCTTAAAAAAATGATACTGCTTATTTATATCTTTTCTTTTTTTTTCCCCCTTTACTAATCTTACCTGAGGTTTATTTTAGTTTTTCAATGAGCAGAAATTTATCTTTGGTGAATCTTTTAAATTATGTTTATTTTTTATTTCTTTAATTTTACTCCTACTCTACTTCTTCCTTAGATTTTTTGGGGGAGGGATTTATTTTGGTGATTTTTTTCTAACTTCATAAGATAGATAATTTGTTCATTCAGATTTTTCCTCTTTTCTTTTAAGTATTATATTATTTGTATCCCCCACACTTGATATATAATTTCATTATCACTTAGTACAATTGTTTTCTAATTTCCATATACTTTCTTCTTTGACCATAAGTTACTGAGAAGTATGTTTCCTAATTTCCAAACATATGGCAATTTTCTACTTATTGTTCTAGCATAATTGCATCATTATCAGAGAAACTCTTTGACTGTATGAGCTCAGTCTTCCAGAAGTTTTAAAGCTTGTTTTATGGGCTGGCACATGGTCAACTTTCATAACTGCTTCGCATGTGCTTTAGAAGACTGTTTATTCTGGGGTGTTAGGGTAATGTGCTTCATGTGTTATTCACGTTGTTCAAATTATCCAGATCATTTCTAATTTTTGCTTCAATTACTGGAATTAAGCGTGATAAAATTCCCCATGAGGCTATGGATTGTCTTATTTATTTTGTAGTTTTGACAACTTTGTGAAATATATATTTGAAGCCATGTTGTTAAATGCACAGAAATGTGGAATTAAAATATCACCCTGTTGAACTAAGGCATTTATCATTTGAAGTGTCCCTGTTTAACGCTACAAATGCTTTATGCCTTAAAGTTTATGTATTCTTTGTTAACATAGTCTCACCAGCTTTCTTTGGTCTGCAATGCTTTGGTCTATTCTTTTACTTTCAAACTTTCTGCGTCCTTGTGCTGTAGGCAAGACTTTTGTAAACAACAGATTGTTGTTGTGTTTTCTTTTTTAAAAAAATTCCAACCTGACAGTCATTGATTATTAATTGGAGCATTTCATCTGCTTACCTTTTATTACAGTTACTGATATAGTTGCATAAAAAAAGCCCACCATTCTCCTATATGCGATTTGTCCCAGTTCTTCACGTTCCTGTTTCTCTCTTTTCTTGCCTTCTTTCAGACTGCTTGAGAGATTTTATCGTTCATTTTTCCTTCTCTTTTTGTTTAGAAGTAATATACCTCTTCATTTCTATTATTTTACAACATGCATTCTTGAAATCACAGCGTGCATTCTGGGTGTATCGATGTCTAATGTAATCGATGTTCTACTCTCACTCTAGGTAATTCAAGGACTTTTAACTTAACTACATTTAGTTCTCTTCGTACATATGCTATTGTTGTGTGTACAAATGGTAATACTGAGTCACACCTCCTGGGAACCTCTTGAAGGGTCCCCTGAGCAGTTTGAAAACCATGAGACTAGACAGCCAAGTCCCTATCCACTTTAACATTCTATAAGCATGGAATTGCACTTCTAGGATGTTAACTGGACCAACCCAGTTAATCCACTGTTGTGGATAATGTGTTTTAAAAATGCAATTGCAGAGCAATGAGGCATGCATTCTTCATGATTCCAAAAGACAGGAGGTTGGCGCCTAAACAGGGCTATCTCCTTTTAATCAAATGCAATTGCAAAGCTGTAGGGCGCAGGAGGAGATGTGCATATAAAATGAGGTATATTCAGAGGATGATAGAAGAACTGCAGTTGCCAGCAGGTCCGTAGCTTACCGAAGATGATTCTAGGACAGAATGACTCTATTTCCTGCTAAAAGTATCTTTGTTTTCCTGTTTCCTTGTGGCCCCTTTCCACACTGTGCATGCAGAAGGAAAAAAGCAGTCATTTCTGCATATGTGCATACAAAGTTGTAGAAGTGAGGAAGAAAATTTATGCTGTGCACTTGTTTGCTTTAAAAGGGATACTTTTTTCCTCATGATTAATTTCAAATTAAAGCCATTAAAAAGGTGTTACCCCTTGATTTCTGGGGAAAAAGTGGTGAGAGACCTTGCTTGGCGAAATTAAACTTTATTTAAATTATGCTTCACACAAACCCTGAAAGCAGAGAAGTTTTTACCATTCATATTTAGTTCAATAAAGTGGAGACGCTTATTTCTATAGTAGCTAAATACATTGAGCACACCTCCTCTTATTATCCTAAATTTTCACCTGTGCCTGGAGCTATGTGATAATGTAACTACAGACCTCTTCTCTGTGTAGGAAGTGAGCATCTTTATTTTATAAGTACCCTGTTGACTTCTCTGGCCCCACTTGGGCATGCAAAGCTACCGACAGTGACATCACATCACCAAAGCTTGTCATTTTTTCAAGGAGCTCAAACTGTATTTCTCGATCAGGAAATGATGTTTCTCTGACTTCATAGTGATAGACAGGGAAGTTCTAAAGGGCAAATGACTCAGTGTTGAGTTACCAAGTCACCAGTCCCATGGGGAAAGGATTGCAAAAAGTCTGACTCTCTGGGTCTAATTTAAACCATTTCAGTCTCAAAACTGTATCTATAAAGAACTCATAAGATCCTCTGCTCTAGTCTTATTCTGTTCCCATCTTACAGATTGAGACACAGTTGATATCCAAAGACATTAAATGATTTGTCCAAGGTCATAAGACTAGTAATTACCAATGTTCTCATAATGTTTAAATCGTATTTCACCAAGTTTAGCAGGTACATAGAGATGAGGTTTCCAGAATCCATACTGATCAATATAAAGCAATATAAAGCAAGTTTCATTTCATGTTCATTTTCCAGGGACAGCTGGGTGGCTCAGTCAGTTAAGCATCTGACTTTGGCTCAGGTCATGATCTCGTGGTTCACAGGTTCGAGTTTCACATGAGGCTCCGTGCTGACAGCTCAGAGCCTGCTTGGGATTCTCTCTCTCCCTCTCTCTCTACCCAGCCCCTGCTCACACTCTGTCTCGTCTCTCTTTCTCTCAAAAATAAAACAAAACATTCTCTCATTCTAAAAAATAAAATAAAACATTTAAAAAATTAAAAAATATAAAGGTAGTTTATCCTGCAGCAATGTGTATCATTACCTTACTGTTGTCCATTCTTCTCAGGGAATGAGATACACAGCATTTCAACAACTACAAAATCACATTCCCAGTTTCTAAAGAGCACACAGCCCCTCACTCCACTCTCTCCTTCATTGTCAGACTCTGCTGATAGATGAGGTAGACATCTAACGTCTTTTGCAGACCAGGACTTGACAGAGATTGAACGCATCTGTCAGGAGAACCCAGGCCTCCTATTTTGCCATCCCAGACACCTGCCAGATTTTGCTCTGTTAATTGGCTTCCATGCAAGCAGCGATTTTAGCAACGATTCTGTGGGTCTTTGGTGGCACATTGTGATTTAGAGTGAAATGTTGAAAAGTACTTCCCAGCTACGCAAGGCGTTCAGAGTTGCTCACGTTTAGCTGATTGGACAGAAGGGGAGGTACTCTTCAAAACTATTGTGTAGATATCAACTAGATTATTCAGGATCCTCAATTCAGAGAATAATTTTCAGAGAGATGGTGCCTGAGGAGTCTGATTTCTGCCTAAGGAGATACTTTCCCTAAGGTCAGACAGAATTGATAAGAGAGTTTGCGGGAAAAATGCCACTGTGACCTTAAACATGCAGTTTCTGGGCTGACACCATAATGAGGAATGGAGTGCTATTAAAATATACTGCACATTTTAATGACTCCACTAGCAGTAGGCCAAGGGAAAAAAAAAAAAGACTTAAGCTCAGAATAATTCTGGGAAGGAGGATTTTGCCAAGGAGATTTTAATGTCAAGAATGTATGTGAGGCTAAAAATAAGGAGCTCACGCACATTCCAGAGCCGTGGGTGGGGATGTATATATAATCAAATTAAATTATGCCATTTCCACTTACGAAAAAATCTGATGGCAAAAATTGACTAGAAAACATTTAGTCATATTTCACTTGGATTATGCTTATAAATACCAAACTCCAGACTTGTCAAAATAAACCCCACCAGCACTTTCTGGCCGAGGTGTTAGATAGACAATGGCTGTGATATGCAAAAACAATACAGAGCTTATAGGCCTGTGACTAGAAAAGCCATAGGAATTCAGCTCCCAGCTAACAAGACAGTTCGTGGAAGAGGAAAAAGTGTCCCTGTGGTGTGAGGAACAGAGCCCACAGAGTGGTACAAACGTTGAATGCAAAGGGAGGGGCCTTCAGAGAGCCTCAGATAATGTGAGATCCAGGTCTCAATTTTCAGAGACTGGAAATCTGAGGCCCATGATTTTTTAGTGTTATTTTTTTTTTCCCATCAGAGAAAGCATCCTTCAATTTTAACCTTCCTCTGAAGGGCCAGCATTGGGTTCTTTTGACAAATCGTTTGTTGATACAACAGTACTGTGAGGTTGATTCCTGCCAACAAATCCAACTACAAACCAAGGCTACCTGCAGAAGAGACACAAAGTACCCATGACTGGAAATGAATTTGTTGGCATTTCAATGACAAATATCCTCTGGGCTACAACAACTGAGCTGCCAATCCAAAGATGGGGGACAATCTAGGCTTTGATAAGTCTTTTATTTACATCTTAAGTTGTAATTAGAAGACTCTTGTAGTACAACTATGCTTCTTTAGTCCCCTCTGCTTGCCCAAGCCTGGGACCTGGGCCAGAGTTGTCTCTGTCCATTTGGATTCTGGTGCTGACCAGTGGGAAGGAGGGCTGGGAGTCATGGGGAAGGAGGGAGAATTTTTCCTGTGACATGAATAGTTGGTGACTTTACATTGGCCAATACTTGCTGATGCAGGTGAGGCACACTCATTACGATATTTGCTTTGTGCAAAGGAGCAGGATGGAGAAATTAGTTCAGGATCCATGCACATGCCCAAGGTGGAGAGAGGGATCCAGCACTGCTCATGGGCTCAGCCTCGCCATACCAGTGCCACGGAGTCTAGATGAATTCTGGCTTGGATAGAACCTGCATCTTGTGCCTCTCGGTTCTCTCCCGGAATGTCATTCTGGAATCCCGCGATGTTTGCTGCCTAGAGAAAGAATAAATCAGGGAGGGAAAATAATTTGACCTGATGAAAAGGGAAGTAAGGAAGTTAAACCAGAACAGTTATGGAGGATGTATTGATGACCAAACACTGTACTAAGCACTTTGCATATAATACCCGTCCTTCCTTCCCCACCACGCCCCGTCTTCCTTCCCAACTGGTCAGCATCAGAGCCCAGTACACAGAGACATCGCTGGTCAAAAGGTAGGCACGGCTTCTAGTCCCATTTTATAGGTGAAGATACTGAGTTTTATGGAAGTTAAATACCTTGCTCAAGATTATTGAGCTTATCCACATCTATTATCCATAGCTATGAATCAGCAATGGCAGGATTTGAACTGCGGCCACTAGCATCAAACCCAAGTCTTAAACCACTTTACTGTTTTATCTCCTATGGATTTTTCTACCTACTCTCTGTAGCCCATGCAGTAAAACAGCTGAAAAATGCAAAATGCTGAGTAGTTGTGGGAGGGATCTAATTTCAGCTTTTCTACTAATTTTCAGATAACCTCAGTAATGTTACTTAAGGTCCTGAGTCTTTGTTTGTTTATCTGTAAAATAGTAATAATGCTTTGGGTCCTGCTACCACAACAGCATTGTATTGAGGCAATTCGTGTAGAGAAACTTGGGACAAAAGAAAGCTCTTCTACATGTGACCTGATTAAGATGGTTGCTACATCAGGTGATATGGTATAGAAGAAAGAACATGGATGATGGCCAGGGCCTGGGTTTGAATTCATCATACTAGCAAGACCTTTCTGACCCTCAGGCATCTCATCTATACCTGCCAGGAAGCACTGAAAGAGAAGACACATGTCAGAGTCCAAGTACAATGGTCATCTGCACTGGCCCCGGCAGTAGTGAACCTTACCCACAGGGAAAACAGATGGAGCTGCTGAAGACACAGTAGATAAGTGGGTTGATGGCGCTATTCAAAGCCGGCAAGTTCTGAATGATCACAGAGGCATAGAAGCGCTCCTCGGTGTCTGGAAGGAGGCTGAAATTGTCCAATATGTCAAAGAGGAAGTATGGACTCCAACAGCAGATGAAGGCTGGGGAGAAGGGAGCCATTAGCACCATAGCAGACCATAGTCAGGGGCCTTTCAGTAGCAGCCTCAACTTGAGCTCCAAATAGAAGGTTCTTTAGCACCTGGGATCTCTTGGAAGTATTTAGAATAGTTGAGTGTGTTCACATTAACGTCATGTTTACTCACACACACATACACGTACACACGCAGGCATACACATCCCACAGATACATTGTTAAAGTTGAGGGAATTTCTTGACCTTCTCTGTCTGTAACGGGAGCGTTTGATTTGACCACTGTTGTTGGTCTTCATGGAAAGGTTGGGAATTATTTGGCATGGCCTCAGCCTCTCATCCTGCATCGTGTGGAAGGAAAGCCAACAAAACTCTTTGGAGACTCTATAAAAAACCCCCAGAAACACAGGAAGCATTTTGACCAGATAGTGATTTCTGATTTTACTGTGTGGCAGGGAAAAGTTGCGTGCCTAATGTTTTCAGAGGACAGTCTGGCCTCATCACAATGTTCTTAATTTTCTTTTTCATTTCTAAGTCAGCCACTCCAGAAAACAGCTGCCCTCTACCCCTCTCCAAGTTAGTCGGTGCATATGAGCCCCTGATTCTGTTTGTCTCCACATCCTCAGAGGAAATGAGTGGTAAACCAGAGTACGATGGTTAACTTCATGTGTCACCTTGACTGGGTCAGGGGGTGCCCAGGTATTTGGGGAAACATTATTGCTGGCTATTCCTGGAGGAGGAACATTCCTGGATGAGATGAACATTTAAATGGGTAACCCAAGAAAAGGAGATTGTCCTCTTCAATGTGAGTGGGCCCCATTCAATCATGGAAGACTTGAATAGAACAAAAGGCTCAGTGAGAGATGATTCATGCTGTCTGCTTGACTGTCTTCTAGCTGGGACATTGTTCTCCTTTCTACACACTCAGACTCGATCTGTAACTACACGATGGGCTCTCCTGGGTCTGCAGATCCTGAGCCAATTTCTTATAACAATTCTTTTTACATACATGTCTCTCTCCTCATTCTCTGGAGAACCAAACTGATCCCCACATGCACAAAGGCAAACAATCTTAGGGCTGACTAAACACCGAGATGGGCCCTCCGGCTTTTTCATCACACCCTCTCCACCCTCCTTCTCCCCCTTTCTCACCATTAGGATTTTCCTCAGAGAAGTCAGGCTTCCTTCACCATCTGCTTGCAGGGGCCAACTTTCTTCTGAAACTGTTTAACTGACACATGTTTGTTTCCCCAGACCTTGGCAATGTATTAAAGAGGAGCAATTGAAACACAAAGACCACTGAGCCTTGTGGGTGCTGGTGGTTGAGCCCAGCATTGACTTAGAATAGTGGTTCTGGGGCATGGAGGGGCAAAATTGCCTCTTGGGGGCATTTTGAAAATGTGCGTTCTTATGTATTTGCGTGTGTTGATAGGGTAAGGGGTCTGGTGTGCCCAGGGATACCAGTCCTCCTGTCGGACCCAGGTCCCACACAGCCTTTGATTTACGTAGCAGAGAACTCTGTTTATGATTTCCAGAACTCTGGAAACCTAACTCCATTCTATATATGAACACAATATTTGTATTAAATAGTGAATTTTCCAGAAATGCAATTCTCTTGCAAAGGGAGGTAAGATTACTTTCTTTAATTTGGAACTTAAGCAGGATTTGTTTACCTGCTCAGAAAATCAAGTCCCTGACAGCAATACTGCTTTATTTTCGTGTCTTCATGAAAACACACCTGCATTGATTTTCCTTTGTAGCTGTTAATACATCTAGCTGACTACTTCATTATTCTCCTAGGGTAGCTGTGCCTAAGTATTTACATATTACAACCTGCATGGTTTTATTATAAATTATTTTCTTTCTAGTCGTCCTTTATATTATTTAATATTGATCTTTTAAGACTTATGTTGGGTAAGTGGTATTAATTATACATTTCATTTCAGGTAAAGGGGCCTTAGAAACATGTGTTATAGGACGGGCTGGTTTGGTCTGACTGGACTGTTAACACGGGCTGCCCCTCTTGTGGGTATCTCTGCTCTCGGACTAAAGGACCGCCAAGGCCTGAGCATATGGTTCTTGATTACAAATAATTATGCTGTCTCTAGCACACATGGTTAACATATATTTCCTGACTCAATATCCATGGGAGGTATATCTGTGTTTCTGATTTGTATGGGAAAGCAAGAGAATCTTTGATCTACTCTGTAGGCTGCTGGGAACGGAGTCTGAGCCCCATGGTTGTATATGCTTTATCCCCAGGTCAGTCTGCCATGCTGTTTTGTGCCTCTATTCTGCTGGCTGAGTCACACAGTGTATGGTCTGTTTGGCATTTTGCAATTACGTCTCCGAAAAGTGAGATGCACTGTTTTGGTGATCTGACATGCAGCTAACATGAGAGGTATGTTTTCTCAGAGCTCTCGGGAGCTGCAAGAGGGTAGGAAGGGTAGTAGTTAAACTAAATAAAAAGGAAATAGCACGAATCCTTTTTCTTCCTGCATATCCTAATTCATTTGTTCCCAGCAAATGTTAATGAAGCACCTAGTGTACGTGGGATCTTATTTAAGGCTTTGGGGATAATAACATAAGGAACACAAAAGCAAAGGTCATTGCTCTCATAGATTTAAGCCAGTAGGGGATAGACAATATGCAGATCAATAGATATAATGTCAGGCAGAAGTGAGAATAGGCAGAAAAATACCACAGGGTAAAGAGTAGAGGGGGGCTATTTAAAACTTGTGCAGGAGGCCTGGCTGAAGAGGTAGCACTGTTGGGAAACAAAATGATGTGAGGGGGAAGCCAGGCCACTATGCAGAGGCAGAGTCTTTCAGGTGGTGGAAACATGCAAGGTCCCCAGGTGCAAACTAGTTGACATCGTGAAGAAATAGCAAGAAGACCAACAGAACTGGAAGAGAATGAGCAAGGGGGAGGGTGCCGTGAATAGGCTGGAGACCTGGCTGAGGGATAGATCGCACATGGTAATAACGTGGGGTTTTATTCCAATGTCATGGGAAGCCAGAGGTGGGTTTGCAAGGATAGTGAAGATACCTGATTTACAATCTTGGAAGATCGGCTGTTTTGTAGAAAAGCAAAAGACAAGAATCCACCAATTCTAATGTTCCAGGCAGAAATTGGTGGAGGCTTTGGCTAAGACAGGAGTTGTATAGATAGTGAAGAATGGTTGGGTTTGAGAACTATTTTGGAGGTAGAGCCTCCAGGCTAGTTATGTGGGATGTCAGAGAAATAGAATAATGACAGACAATGGCCCTTAAGTTTTTGATGTAGACACTGGGTGAAAGATGGTGTCATTTACTGAAATGGGGCCAAATGGGAGGAAGAGTTACTGTGCAGGGGGAAAAGAACATGCCAAGACTTTGGGTTTGACATGTTGAGTATGATGAATTCACTGGAAATACAAATCGAGATCTCAAGTAGAAATCATAAGCATGATTTCTAAGCAAAGGAAGTGTTCTAAGAAGGAGAACCTGATCACATATTGTTTACAAGTCAAAATGAAGATTGAGAATTGACACTGGGCATTTTGGAGGTTTTGGTGACCTTGGTGAGGGTGGTTTCAGGAGTAACAGGACAGAAAGTGGATAGAAACAGGCTCCAGAGAATGAGAGGTAAACTGTGGAGGAGCCGTACTAGGAGAAAAAGTGGTGAAGCAGGTCTGTTCTGAAGAATTCACTGAGGGAGCAATTGCACAACGTTTATATTCACATGATCCGGGTAAGGGGAGGACTGTTGTGGAGGCAAGATACCTGGAGAAGCAAAATTCTTGAGGAGGCAGCAAGGAATGGGATACAGGGCTCCAGCCATCATTTTGGGCTTAGAAAGAAGCAGTGCTGGTTTATCCACAGTAATAGGAGAGGCAGATAGGTGGATGAATGTGAAGGTGGAAGGGTGGGGGAGTTCTATTCTGATATAGTATTTTCTTACTGAAATATGAAGCAAGGTTGTTAGTTGAGAGGGTGTAAGAAGGAGGAAGCTTTGATGGTTTGAGAATAACAAAGAATACACACCAATCCAACATGTACTATGTGCTCTAGAAATACCTTTTTCTGCCCCTAAAATGAGGTGACTTTATTGGTCTTAGGACTAAAGAGAAAAGAAAAGGAAAGGGAAGAAGACAGGATGGCGGCAGAGAAGGTAAAGTGACCATTAGGGAGAGATTTGTAGTGACTCTGCAATCAAATATCCAGAAGAAATGGAATGTCACTTCTGTCCTTACTTTGCTCATACACATCAGCTCCAGGGGAGAATATGTCTTAGAGAATGCAACTGGGTCAACTGGGTATGGGGAATGTCATTCAGCTAGCTATGTCTATTTTTAATTTAAATCCAAATTAGTTAACATATAGTATAATAATGATTTCAGGTCAGCTAGTTATGTCTTAATCAACTTTCTTTAAATTATCCATCCCATGATCTTGGTGGGCAACTCTAGTCATACAGGGAGGGATCAGGAACCAATGTCTGCCCTTAAAGGAGATGCAGATTGACTGGCAAGTTCCACACATTCCTCTCCAATCAGACAAGGGTGGCAGTGCCTGCAGCCAAATTCTGTTCTTGCATGGGCTCTCCACTACCAGCTCCCAGGTAAAAGTTTGCTTTTGTTCTCTTTGTTTTTTCTTTATTTTAAATTTTTTAATTTTATTTATTTATTTTTTATTCAATTTATTTTTTTAAATTTGCATCCAAGTTAGTTAACATATAGTGCAACCGTGATTTCAGGAGTAGATTCCTTAATGCCCCTTACCCATTTAACCCATCCCCCTCCCACACCGCTCCAGTAACCCTCTGTTTTTTCTTCATGTAAGTTTGCTTTTGGAATGTTCACACAGTTCTGCAACACAAAGACGGACTTCACTTACCAAGAATGATGACAATGCTATACTTGATGGCCTTGATTTTTGCCTTTGAGATGAGCCCTCGGTTGTAACTGGTGCACAGGTTTCCATCTGTAGATACAAAAGGGCAGCAGTGAAATGAAGTTGTTTTTGCCAATATGAACATCACAGGTTAGACTCACAGCTGTCACGGGACCACTTGCATCCCGCTCACCTCTTCCTAGGAGGACCTCCTGGACATTTTTGGAATAAAGATGGCTTGGGGCTGGACTCTGGAAACTGCTCAGTTTGCAGCTTGATATAAAATGCAAATGCATTGGGACCTCCAGATTCTCCTGAGTCATGGCTGAATGCCCTGAGTCAGCTGAAGCTGGAATTAGTCTTGTGACTTGGAATTGGCCAGAGGGCAATGCAAAGATACCCATCTAGTCACTTCAGTAACTCAGGGCAAACCCATTTTCTTAGAATGGTTACCCAAACCAACTCATACATCTAACTCAGAAACTCCACTCTCAACAAAAGCTCAAGCAAGGGGTATTAAAAATAAAACAAAGACAAAACAAACAAACAAACAAATTAAAAAACCCCAAAAAACAAAAACCCCTTGTCCCAACTAGGAGTCTGGATATAATTTAATTCTATGTGCGCTGCTGTTTGAGGATAAACACATGAGGGATGAATATAAGAATCCACTAGAATATGAACTTGACGGAGGCAAGGACTTGTTTTTTTTTTACATTCCTATACCCTCTAAGCTTAGTGAATGATTAACAAATATTTGTTGAATCAATCAATATAAACCTCTCTCTAGTTAAGAAGTAGTGGTAAAATTAAAGTTGACTAGGGTGGACAGAGTTCAGAGTGTTGGTCGCAGTAAAGGGAGTGTGTGAATGGCAAATTCGGGATTGGAGGTGTTGGACACAGGGTCCCTTCATGCTGTGGAAGAGTTTTTATTGTCATAACTTCTGCTGGGCAATATGGCGCCTTTGTAAAAATTGGGGAAAGGTGCCCTTCCTCTGCATGCACACAGCCCTGTCCCAGCATACCATCAGTGAAGGAAGCATGGATGAGATGCCAATCCCACACACCCCTGGCTGGATGCCACTGATTAGGGCTTGATGGGTACAACCCTATCAGTGGTCCAGGTCAAAAGCCTACCCAGGGCACCTGTAATATGGGGCAGGACAGTTATAGAAGCCAATTTCTGTGCTTGCTTGTTCTCACTACATTGCTCGGATTCGCCTTTGAAATTTATTTTAAACCCACGGAAACTGGTCTGAAGTTTACTTTTGCATTTCTTACTCTAGCCCCTCTCCAGTCCACTTCAGCCCAATCCAACCATCATAGCGCATCTGTCATGAGATAAGGACCCGCCACTATGCGGAGAGAGACTGCAGGCCAGATGCAGAGATTCAGAAGGTGGAGCTGGGGGCGGAAAAGACTCCTGAAACAGAGGGAGTCCTCAGCCGAGATGTGGAGACAAGAAAATGTTGGATGTGTTTGGACCATGGTGGAGTCACCTCACTTGGCTGGAGCCTGAAAGGATGTTGGCTTTGAGGGTGGGAAAACTTAAGGCCAAAATAGGGAGACCTACACTGTCTTCATGAGGAGTCTGGGCTGAATTTCTGAGGCAGCCACAAGCCACGGAAGCTTCTAAGTCTTTTCACAGTGTGAGCATTTACTCACTGGAATGGACAAACTGTTATCAGGAATAATAGGAATAAGGGGCTCTTTTATGGGCAATAAGCTGAAATGCTAATTATAATTGATTTTTTATTTCTTAATGGATACCTTGTAAGGCCACTCTCAGGTACTATTAGGGCTTCCAAGTATTCTGTGCATTTCACAGAACCACAAGGCTTCAGCGGTGTAAGAAAGCAAATGCTTCAGAAGTATTTACAGCAGTGGATCTAAACTAGGGGCAATATTGCCCCCCAAGGTTACATTTGGCAATGTCTGGACACATTTTGGGTTGTCTCAATGTATAGGAGGCTGCTCTCAGCCTCTAGTGTGTAGAGGCCAGGAATACTGTTAAACATCTTAAGATACAGAGGACAGCAAAAAAGAATTATCTAGTCCCACATACTGGTAGTGCCAAGGTTGAAAAACCCTGATTTCTAAGGTGGTATCCTGGGAAGGATACAGGCTTCGAGGTCAGACCTGACTACACCTTCCAGCTCTACCAATTACCAGCTGTGTAACCTTAGGCAAAATGCTGACCGTTCCCAGCCTCAGTTTCCAATTTAAAACATGAGGCATAAAACACCAAATTCAGAGTTTTGAATATTGAAATAAAATAATATATGTAAGATGCCAAGCCTATGCTGAGAATATAAATTCTCTTATTAATTGAGATGAATAAAGTTTTAACAGTATTTCAGGAGGAATATGAACCGCCTTTATGGAAGCGAACAGAAGGTAATACTACATTTAGATAGTCTATTATACAATGTTGTTTTCTGTATACAGGAGTTATATATACATCCAAAACTTATCCCGGAAGGATTTTACCCATGGGAGGCAAGTAAGAAATACAGCCGACCAAATTATGTCCTTTCAAAGTGTCCCATTTGCTGGAGTAACAGCTGGCTTCGAAACAATATGGTTCTGAAGACTTAGTTGGTTTTTCAGAAAAGTTCTTGAACATGACACTTGTGCCCTGAAATCTTTTTAAAATGGAAACTTGCAGTACTTTCCACAGGGTAGCTGGGTGACAATACAATCAACTACCTGCCCTTTGATCTCCCAATGAGATCAGTGAGATGCATCTTTAATCTGACCACTCTAGGAAATGCAAAGCCTCCAGCTTCTAAAGATGGCTCTTCAAAGAGAGCTGAGCTACAAAATGCCAGTAATTCTCCTTTATTGGGAGATAAAAGGATTATTGCTACCCAGGCCTTGGCGCTGAGCTGGAGCAAAAAGCAGTTAAATTCAGCCATCACTGAGCATTAATAGCTGGGGTATCCTAGAGGCAGCAGGTCCATTAGATTCGGGACTGGAAGCAGCATGCTACCTTAGGCAGTTTTGGTGCAAGCATGCATCCCTAGATACCCCACACTGTAAATTTAGTCTCTAAGGGGCCAGTTCCTGCTCCTTACTTCCCCTCGCTTCAGGCCCCTTGCAGAGCCACTGGGAACCCTTTGTTAGAGTCGAGTGCTTGAAGGGGGAGCAATTGGTGTATTGGGATTTTTAAATGAGACAGAATTTATTCCTGGCTGGAGGAGGGAGCCTTCTATGGACTTATAATGAGTGCTGATGATTTTGTTTATAACAAGGAAATCTACCCGGTGATACTTTTATTTATTTCCTAATTTTTTTCTCTCTATTTTATTTTTTAAAATTTACAGCCAAGTTAGTTAGCATAGTGCAATAATGATTTCAGGAGTAGAATCCAGTGATTCATCCCCTACATATAACACCCAGTGCTCATCCCAACAAGTGTTCTCCTTAATGCCCCTTGCCCATTTAGCCCATCCCCCTACCCACGACCCCTCCAGCAGCCCTCAGTTTCTTCTCTGTATTTAAGAGTCTCTCATGCTTTGTCCCCCTCCCTGTTTTTATAGTATTTTTGCTTCCCTTCCATTATGTTCATCTGTTTTGTTTCTTAAATTCCACATATGAGTGAAGTCATATGACATTTGTCTTTCCCTGACTGACTAATTTCACTTAGCATAATGCACTCTACTTCCATCCACATTGTTGCAAATGGCAAGATTTCATTCTTTTTGATTGCTGAGTAATACTCCATTGTGTAGATAGATAGATAGATAAACACATACACAACATCTTCTTTATTCATTCATCTGACGATGGACATTTGGGCTCTTTCCATACTTTGGCTATTGTCTATAACACTACTATAAACATTGGGGTGCATGTGCCCCTTTGACAGCACACATGTATCCTTTGGATAAATACCTAGTAGTGCAATTGCAGGGTCATAGGGTAGTTCTATTTTTAATTTTTTGAGGAATCTCTATACCTTTTTCCAGAGTGGCTGCACCAGTTTGCATTCCCACCAGCAGTGCAAAAGGGTTCCTCTTTCTCTGCATCCTCACTAACATCTGTCACTGTCTGGGTTGTTAATTTTAGCCATTCTGACAGGTGGTGGTATCTCATAGTGGTTTCAATTTGTATTTCTTCGATTATGAGTAATGTTGAGCATTTTTTCATGTGTCTGTTAGTCATCTGGATGTCTTCTTTGGAAAAGTGTCTATTCATGTCTTTTGCCCATTTCTTCACTGGATTATTTGATTTTTGGGTATTGAGTTTGATAAGTTCTTTATAGATTTTGGATACTAACCCTATGTCTGATATGTCATTTGCAAATATCTTCTCCCATTCCATCGGTTGCCTTTTAGTTTTGCTGATTGTTTCCTTTGCCGTGCAGAAGTGTTTTATCTTGATGAGGTCGCAATAATTCACTTTTGCTTTTGTTTTCCTTGGCTCCAGAGACATGTTAAGTAAGTAGTTGCTGTGCCCAAGGTCAAAGAGGTGGAACCAAGAACTCTGATAGACCTAAGATAATTGTGGCAGAGACAGGTTAACTGTCCACCAAATCCTTTTCTTTTCAGCAGGGTATAGTCATATGACTAAGTTCTACCTATGGGAATATGGGAAGAATCCATATACACTATTCTCAGATCTGGCTCAGATAAACCACCTGAATATTCCTCCTCCTCTCTCTTTCTCCCACCCTTGACTGTTGGGTTTCTGAATTGAAACCATTTACTTGAGTTTCTGAATGACTGTGTGGAACAGTGCCCTTTCCTTTGATCTTTACTGTCAATTGGACTTTAATTAAACAAGAAACACAGTTCCAGTTTCTTAAGACTCCTGTATTTGGGGGTTTCTTTGGCATAGCAGTTAATGTTTCCTTAACTGAAGAAGAAATTGGTATCTCAGATGCAATGCTATCATAACAAAAATCTAAAATATGTGGTATTGGCCTAGTGGGCAGGCAGCAGGTGGCAAGGAAACTGATATTGGAAGTTGGGACACTACAGATCCATTTGCTACAACCTTCACATATGATGCCTGGGAAGTCAAATTGTGTGCCTACTGAGCCCAGAGCCCATGGGACAAGGTTGGTGTAGGAGTCAGGGTTCTCCAGAAAACAGAACCAATAGCAAATACATAAAAGAGGAAATGTCTTATAGGAACTGGCTCATAAAATTATAGAGGCTGAGAAGTCCCACAATTTGCTTTCTGCAATCTGGAGAACCAGGAGAGCTGGTGGTATAATTAAGTCCAAGCCCAAGAAATGAGAACCAGGGGAGATGATGGTGTAAGTCTGAGCTCAACGGCTGGAGAGTCAGGCAGTTGTGTAAATCCTGGTTCTAGCCCAAGGCCCAAGAAACAGGTGCACTGATGTCCAGGAGAACATGAATGTTCCAGCCCAAGCAAATTTGCCCTTTCTTTGCCTTTTTATTCTATTCAGGCCCTCAGAAGATTGGATGATGTCCACGCACATTGGTGAGAACATTTTCTTTACTTAGTCTACCAATTCAAATGCTTCCAAAAGTGCCTTCCAGACATAGACAGAAATGGTGTTTTGCCAGCTATCTGGGCATCCCTTAGTCCATTCAAGTTGACACATAAAATTAACCATCACAATTGGTAAACAGAATGTTAATAGTGTGTGTTGATTGCTACCAGCTGTGTTTAGCAAGGCATTAGAAAAAATAGATGAACTCAGACAAGAGTTGGTTGGGAAGAATGAAAGGAAGTTAAAGAAAGTCTTACAATATGAGATTTCATAGAATTGCAAGCATCAATTGCTTCTAGTCCCTAATAGTAACAGATATGTACTTTACCTGACCCAGTGCAAAAGGAAAATGTGAACAGAGCATTAAAGCAAATGTGTACAACTTCTAAGTGTGCAAGGCTTATGCCAATGAAGCTCACCCTCATCCTCAAGTTAAGTTATAACACTGAGAAGTTTTAACCAGCAAAGACCCATTTAGAATCATTCCTACGGCAAAGATCAGACTAAGGTGTGGCCTCCTCACTATTGTTTCAGGGGGCTTCAACCTAGCTTCCATTAAGTTAAAGATAGGGATTGCATGAGGAAGCAAAGAAATGTCAGACCTCAGAATTCTATTAAGAAAAAACTTTTTGGACATGATTGTTGGCACATGAAACTGACTGAAAGCAAATAGATCAGTAATAGTACTAAGTTTTTGAGGAATGATATTGCCAAATAAACCATGACCTCTTTATCTTTTTCAACACTTTAGAAGATCAAACAGTACGTGGCGCTTGGGTGGCTCAGTAGGTTAAGTGCCCAACTCTTGATTTTGGCTCATGTCATGATTTTAGGTTTGTGAGATTAAGCCCTGAATCAGCCTCTTGCCTTACAGCATGGAGTCGGCTTGGGATTCCCTCCCTCTCTCTCTCTCTCTCTGCCACTCCCCTGGGCTTACCCTCTTGCTCTCTCAAAATAAACTAAAAATAAATAAAGAAATAAAGATCAGATGTTAAAATTTTTACTAATCTTGTGGGTAGAAGAAAATTTTACCCATCAGAGGTTTTAATGTGCACTTTCCTAATTATCTGTGAGGTGGAGAATCTTATTTTTGTCCATTCCTGTTTTCTCTTCTGTGAAATGCCTATTTATGTCTTGCTCATTTTTTTCTATTTATCTTTTGTTGTTGTGGCTATATATTTTTTTAATTGAAGCATAATTAACATACAGTGTTAGAGTAATTTCAAGTGAACAACATACTCATTCAACAATTCTATACATTACTTAGTGCTCATCACAAGTGTAGTCACGAACTGTCACTATAGGATGTTATTAGGGTATTATTAATTATATTCCCTATGCTGTAATTTTCATCTCTGTAACTTATTTATTTCATTCATACTTAAAAAAAACTTTTTAATTGATTTTTAGGTGTTCTTCATATATTGTGGATACTAATCTTTCCCAGGTATATGTGTTTCAAATATCTCCCACTTTGAAGCTCGACTTTTTAAATAACTTTTTAAACAAATCAAATTTATCTATCATTTCTTTTATGATTTAACATATTTTGGATCTTGTTTAAGAAATCCTTCCTCATCCCAATGTCATAAAGGTATCACCCTACATTTTCTTCTAAAAGTTTTACGTACTGTGAAAATAAAGGAAACCTCACTTAAGATGGAGTCGGCAAGCCCTACAGGGGGCGCTCACATGCACATACCACTCCTTGCAGCTGCCTAACGAACAGAAAGCAAAAACAGAATCATTTTGACAAGGGAAGGTACTTTGCACATAGAATTTAATTCCTGCCTTTAAGAAAAGTAAGCAGGGGTGCCTGGGTGGCTCAGTCCATTAAGCATTCAACTTCGGCTCAGGTCATGATCTTACGGTTTGTGGGTTCAAGCCCCGCATCAGGCTCTGAGCTGTCAGCACAGCTGGAGCCTGCTCAGGATTCTGTGTCTCCCTCTCTCTCTGCCGCTCCCCCAACTCACACTCTGTCTCTCTGTCTCTCTCTCCAAAATGAATAAACATAAAAAAATAAAATAAAGAAAGGGAAGGAAGATCCATCCCTCCCTGCCCCAGCCACAAAGCACCAACCACCACCTGCTGCCAATGAGAAACCACCACCACCTGGAACTCCTGTTCTTCTCCAATGAACTTGTGTTCAGAACAGCGCTCCCCAGCATCTTCCTAAAACCTAATAAAATCTCATCTTCTGTTTGTCTCTTTGAACTTGCCTAAGGTTCATCATAACTTGCTTGTCCTGAATTGCAATTTCTCTCCTATTCATAAATAAACTCATTTTTTACTTAAATGCTCTGTTTAAAGTTAACAAAATTTAAGTCTCCAGTTCACCTGGAATTTGATTTTTCCTATAAATTGAGGTAACGACCTAATTTCATTTCTTTTCCTATGATCTTCTGATATATATAAAATTCTCATATATGTGTAAATTCTGTTTTGAGGTTGTTTTATTTTCTATTTGTCTATAGTATTGTGTCAATTCCTAATCACTCTGATTAAGTCAGATTAATCACTCTGACTTTATGATAAATTTTAATATTTAATACAGTAACCCCCTCCCCCACTTTGTTCTAGTTCTCCAGGAGCGTCTTGGCTATTCTTAACTTCTGAAATTTCCACATATATTTTAAAATTGGTTTGTCAAGCTCAATAAAATGTCCCATTTTAATTTCAACAGGAATTGCATTAATCTGTAGATTGTTGAGGAAAATTGACATCTTTAGGCTATTGAATCTTACTACCCATGACTTGTTATAAGCTTCATTCATTTAAGTATATATATTTGTACTTTTTTTGCCTGAAGTTCTTTACATCTTTTGCTAAATGTAGTTATTTGTAGAGAAGCCATTTTTTCTACATTTACTGATTAAAAAAGGTACTGAGAGCAGTTAATGGGTTTATCTTAAATTCATTTAGCTAGAAATGAATTAAGACTCTAACACAGTTCCTAATCCAAAGCTTCTTTCTCCACCTCCTTGTGCCTCATTTAATTTGAAACATGCAATTTGGATGTAGCATGGATTGTATCACGTCTTCCGAGCTACAGCGACCAGATGCAGCTATATGTAGATATGTTCCTTGTCCATTCTGTGGCTGCACCTCCCGTATCTCCTGTCCTTATGCAGTTAAATGTTCTATTTTACAGAAGTAGATACCCCTGGGCATCAAGAGCATGCCTGTTTATGAAAGATAACCTACAAGATTGAAAATCTTATCTCCTCTACCTCTTGCCTTCTATAGCTGTTTGTGGGAAAGTATTTAGATCATTTATTAAATAATTCTTTTTCTTTTCTTTCTGTCAGCCTTTGAGGGAGAGAAAATAGACATTTTCATAAGTGGTTCATAAGAGAGACTTGAACTTTGCAACCTGTATGTACAAAGTGCACTTCTATTCACACTAATCAAGGCTGATGTCCCCTTGTTGATGAGCAATAATCCTGGCATGCTAACACCACTGGAGATCTATTTACCAGCCAACTCCATAGCTTCTTGGCTATAATGACAAATAGAAAACCATGGGGCACCTGGGTGGCTCAGTCTGTTAAGTGGCTGACTCTTGATTTCAGTTCAGGTGATGATTTTGTGATGTGTGAGATGGAGCCCCTTGTCGGGCTCTGCGCTGACATTATGGAGTTGGCTTGGGATTCTCTCTCTCCTTCTTTCTCTGCCCCTCCCCTGCTCACTCTCTCGCTCTCTCTCAAAATAACTAAGTAAACTTAAAAAAAAAGAAAATCAGGTGAGTTCCGTTATGAATCAGATACAGAGCGTATACGGGCTTTTGATACTACTCTCTGCTCCTCATTCCAGAAGGTGCTCACTGGTGGTGATAAGGAAACTGAAAAAATAGAGCTAATGGAGATGTAAACTTGTATTAAAGAATAAAAATTGACTGTCACCATTTCTACCTTTGGAGAAGGGTAATGGCATACTGTATATCAGTGGGAATACTGATCTCTTTGAGGCATTATACTATTTCAGAGACTGGAGGATGGGAGAAGTCAAGAATTTAGGGACTGGAAAATCTAGTAGCAAGAAGATACGGGGACTCTGGAGAGAGATAGAGCCCAATGACAGTAGTGAAAAGCCTGATGAGAAAGGGGGAGGGTGGGGCAGCTGATGGGATGTAGAAACATTTCAACACCTCGAACCTCCAGCAACATTTGCTCTATTTACTCTTGTGAGTGATAAATTCAAGGAAATGACGTGGATTCCATGCTTCCTGGCCAGGCACAGGGAACAGAAGAACCCTATGAGAGGAGTCGGTAGATGTGAGAGCTTAGGGGGATAGGCAGGGAGGACACACCAGCCTCCTGGAACTGGCAAAAATCACAGGACAGGGGTTTAAACCAACCTGATTTAAATCTGAAAGCACAGGAAGACTTCAGCCTACCTAAATAAAATTGAACCCTGTACCAGTAGTGGCCATCTTTTAGATATTAAATACTTTCAAACAAAACACTTTAGGAGGTAAGACAGGAGTAGTGCTCTGAAGGCAAAAGCCACGCCAAAGAGCCTGAGTTGGGTTTTTTAAGAAAAATTTTTTTTTCACTTTGAGCTTTTTTTTTTTTTTTTTTTGGACAGGCTTTACACCCAGTATGGAGCCTAATGTGGGGCTGGAACTCACGACACTGAGACCAAAACCTGAGCTGAAATCAAGAGTTGGGCACTTTAACTGACTGAGCCACCCAAGCACCTCTGAGCATTTTTTACGTCATTTACCACTTCCCTTTCTGCAGTGTCCTTCCCTCTGAGAGGAGCTTGATACAGGGCGGAACACATAGGCTTTCTGGTCAATCATATGGACTTAACCTGCACACCTGTCTTCTCTTTGTAAGTGAGAGATGATGATGCCACCTGTAGCACTAGGCAAGGATTCAAGAAGATAATGACGTATGGAAAGAACGGAGCAAAGCGACGGGCAGTAGATGCTCTGTCTGTTCCGCTGTCTTGTCAGTTTGTGTTGACAGACTGAATAAACAAATGGATCGTGGCGAGATCAAATATCAAAACAGAACTCTGACCCACACTCTGCAGCAGTGAGGCCAGGAAACCAGTCCATTATCTACAGTAAGCAGACCAGAATGCCATCCTACTATGTATGCGTCAGACCTGTAGGAAGTCAGACCTGTATCTCTATCACCTGGTCCAGTAAGACTTGTAACAATCTACCCCAAACGGCCAACTCTTGATTAATGACTGGCAGCTTCTTCGGTTTTTTCCCCTGCTTTTTAACTTGAAACCAACCAGAGAAAGCCAAACACACACCCTTAACCAATTAGACAGGATGTCATGCTTCTACTTAGCCCTACCTTCAGTTTCCCAGGCCAACAGCCACCAACCAGGGCACGCCTGAAATCTTCCCTTTCTCCACTATAAAGCTTTCCCAGTCTACTGCCTGCTTTAGAGTCTCTGCCAAAATGTAGGTCATGGTGGCTGACTCCCATGCTATGTATGGCTCTTATGCACGCTCTGGATAAATAGCGTTTGTCTATTCTAATTCGGTTGGTCTTCAATTACTTCCACAGTGTCTTTTTTTTTCTCTGATTCTCTCTCTGTATGGACTAAGTGTGTGTGTGTGTCCTCCCCAAATCCACATGTTGAAGCCCTAATTCCCAACATGATGGTATTTAGAGATAGGACCTCTGGGAGGTGATCAGAGTTAGATGAGGTCATAGGCATAGAGCCCTCAGGATGAGATTTGTGCCTTTATAAGAAGAGACATGAGAGTACGAACTCCCTCTCTGTCAATCTCCTGTCTCATATGAAGACACAACAAGGAGGAAGTGGCAGCCATTTGCAAACCAGGAAGAGAGCTCTTACCAGAAACACAATCAAGTGGCACCTTGATCGTGGACTTCCCAGTCTCTAAAACTGTGATAAAATAAATTTCTGTTGTTTAAGCACTTTGTTAGGGCAGTCGGAACAGACTAAGATATCCACCCTTTTACTTTGTCCCCCTTCAGACCCAAAGCTCTGGACCTTCCAAAATGCTCTGGTCCCCCCACACTTGATCTGTCCACCATCATGCACTCTAAAGTGACATCTTGATCAGTATGCGCTCATACAGTGCACATTACTCAATCCAGGCTACGAATGTACTGCTGCTGGGTCCTCCTAGAGATAGTACCTTAAGGATAAAGGACTGACTCCGTTGGTTTGAATTTCAGGAATCATGGAAGTCTCAGAAGGGAAATAATCTCAGGACAGGCAGAGACATTTTTTCTATCTCTCATATCAGCCTTTGGGAGCTTCCTTATCGCTTGTAACTTCTAGACCCTACCTATATATCCGAATATATCTGATCTTGGTCATTACCCATTTAATGAGAATGTAAGTTTTGAATGTTTAAGGATTCATCGGTTTAAGATCTCTATCATCTATCTATTTATCTATCTATCTATGTATCTATCTACACAGTCCCATCATTGGGTCTCTCAGGGTTAAAGCATAAAGTTTACCCAGAGAAGGGCAAGAGTGTATAATTTTTTGTGGGGACTGAGTTGACAATAAAAAAAAAAAAAGGATACCTTATATACACAGCTAGCATAATGATGGACGTTCACCCAGGCTAAAGGGCCAGCGGGCTATTTTTTTATATTATAGAATGTATGTAATTGTGGAAAATTTTAGCCCCTGGATAAGAAAAAAAGGAAGGAAGGAAGGAAGGAAGGAAGGAAAGAAGGATGGAAGGAAGGAAAGATAAAATTCTATGATTCTGAGATAATTACTATAACAATTAGAGTGTTTGCCCTTCCTGACATTTTCAGTCATCTGTCATCTCTCCAACTAGCTCTCACCTATTTGTACATGTACAGGCATATTCTATTTATTATAGATTCTTATACTTACAAAAGGGATATTTACATCATATTACATTCTCCTTCTTAATCTAATACATAATGGACACCTTTCTATTGCAATAATTATACTACACAATACTTTTTACCGCTGTAGTATTTCATTGTATGTCTGCATAATTATTATACTCAATCCCTCGTTACAGATAAGGAGTGTTTTCCATTTTTCCTGATTATAAGCAATGATTCTTATCTTTTCTTTCCTTTCTCTCTCTCTTTCATTTATGCCCTTAATAAAAAATTTATTTCCTTATGGCATACAAGGTAAGAATACAGCTGTATTTATTTCCAAATAAATCATCTCAACCACACTAATTACTGAACAATTACTCTATCAATTTGAAACACTTCATCGTACCCTAATTTCCTGAAATTTCCTTTAGAGTTTCTGTTCTGTTCTATTCCCGTTCATGTAATTCTATGATAGAGATACCCTGTTTCAATAGTTACAGTATTTAATGTATTTATCTGATCTCTGATAGAGGAAGGATGTCTTTCTCCATTTTTTTTTCAAACATTTTGACTCCTGATCAAGGCCACTCACAATAAATAAAATGAATGCCTTCGTGTTTATTCTTTCTGACTGCTCTTGTTCTTCTAGAAAAGCCAGGGGCAGAGACTAGACTGGTGTGAAGGAGTCTGTGTGGAGGATCTGCGTAGAGGCCAGAATGAGCCACAAGCTGAATGACACGTATTTCATGGGCAGAAAATTTCCAAGCAGCCTACACACACCTCTGGGTTACTCTCATCAATCGGTGTGGGAGTAAGCTGCCTATAACTGTGTCTCCCACCGGATGAGAGGCTGTCAAACCTGGCTGCACATTAAAATCGTCCGAAGAGCTTTACCAAAGTAATGATGCCAGACATCACTCCAAACAGGGTGCATGGGAATCTCTCAGGCAGTGGTGTCTGGGTATCGGTGCATTTGAACAGCTCCCCAGGCAGTCCCTGTGTGCAGCCAGAGCTGAAACCCAGTGCATGAGAACAGGCCTCCCCTAGTCCAGAACCGTGCCATTCATTCATCTGGCATTCCCAGTCCTTTGTAGCGCTGCTGACACGTGGTGAACACAGCAGAAATGAACTGAATTCAGATGTGAACTGAATAACGCTTACACGTCTCAACCAATTCTTCTAGAGAGAGGGACACGAATTATCAGTGCCCACTTGGGAATCCATGTGACTTTCTCACTGCAGGAAGTAGCTTCAAGAGGGAGGAAGATGAGTGTGGTCTCGGTCCAGTAAAGGTACTGGCTCAAAGTCTGAAAAGAGGTAGACTTAGAGACCATTTAGTCTGTCCTCTTATTTTAACCTCTTGAAGGCCAGAGAGGTTAGCGCATGGTGGCACTGCTCTTAGTGGCACATCTGGGACAGAACCCAGCTCTTCATAGCCAGGTATCTGCATTCTAGCTTGCTGTCCTTGTGTCAGTGCGTGTGGGTGAGTATGTAGATGTGGGCGCATATGAGCGTGTAAGTGTGCATGTGACAGACTGGGTGTGTGAACGGGTGTGTGTGTGTGTGTGTGTGTGTGTACAAGGAATAGGGGGAGGTGGGGAGCCAGAGGAAAGAGCTAGTTGCATTATAATAAATGGAAAACCAGGAGCCCTTGCCGCCCTCTTTCTGGCACTTGGTTCACTGAGTTCTCTCTGGGTCAGTCTCCATCAGGTCCAGTAATATTTGCTTGGGAGGCAGGGTAGGCCTTCAGGTCCCAGTGCCTGCCATGGGGGAGGAGCTGTGCATTAAGGTTGACTGCAGCAGGATCTGGGGAAGGGCTGTAGTGTGTGGTCTCAGGCTCATTCTGGGGCGAAATTACCATTCTTTGCCTGGCCTATTAGGGCCCAGGAGTATTCTGTGGATAGATGGCAGTTTTCTCCATCTGTAAATTCATGCCAGATAGAAATGTCTATGCTCATGTTTCACTGAATGTGTTTTTCACCCCAATGTCCTCCAGGGGGTTCCTCTTTGCCAGGTCTAAGAAACTGGAGGGACCTTTGGATCCTGGCACCCAAAGTCCCCCCTTCCTTCTTTGAGTTTTTGGGAGGCCACATGGAAGAGACAGTACCTGTGGGGAGAACTTTTGGTGGGTCAGCTCTGCTGGCTGAGTCTTGAGAGAATAATGCAGGCTTGTATTCAGGCAAAGCTCAAGCTCATATTTCCTAAAAAAAAAAAAAAAAAAACCTACAGAAGCAAAAGTACCCAAGAGTTGGGTCATTCTGATTAGAGACTTACCCGAGCAGTTGGAGATCACAGTCTCATGGGCTTTGCTCTTAATCCAAATGGTTCGGATCACAATGGCATAGATGACACTGTGGAAAGGACCAGAGGTAATATTAGCATGGCTGGTGGGATCCTGCAGTGAGGACACAGATAGAGGAGGACTCCCAGTGGCCTGAGTGTGAGGTGTTGGGGGACAGGTCTCTACACCATGCCTGGTCCCTTCCTTGCTGATTGCGGGATCCCAGCA